>LR750633.1:0-105144 GCA_902729485.2 Mus minutoides
TTCATATATGGGTACTGTATTTATATCCTGTCTCTTACCTGAAACTTCTTCCATATCCCTGGACCCTTTCAAATTCAGTACCTCTTCTTCTTTAATTATTGTTACATTTGTGTGTATGTGTGTGTTCAGCCTGCTGAGTCTTGTATTTAGGATTAGATAGCCTATGAGGTCTCATCACTGGGGAAAAATGATTCTTCCACGCTCAGGCAGCCATTAGATACTCATCTAGAGATGGAATCTTGGAAACTTTCAATTGGTGTTGTCATTGTGACAGTGTTATTTAGACATCCATATTGTTGAAAGATCCTGGCTAGAGTTTCCTGTCATATGTTGAAAACACAATCGCTCAGGAGATATACATCCTTTTCTCTGGTTCTTGCAATCTTCCCTGTCTTTTTTCCATGATGTTTTCTGAAATTTACACTTACATGTTATGTCATAGATGTATCAGTTCCTATTAGGCTGCTCTCTGTATTTTCACCATTTGGAATTTCTATAATCTCCCTGTACTGCAAAAAGACCTTCATTGTTGAGGCATGAAAACTGTATTTTATGTATTTTTAAAATTCCTATTAGTAACACATATTTTTTTCCTTTATGGCAACTCTAAACTATGTTCTCCCAATCACCCATGTTAACTCTGTGTGTGTGTGTGTGTGTGTGTGTGTGTGTGTGCGTGTGCGTGTACAATATTTTCTTCATGAGTTCCTTGTACCTTTTAAAACCTGTGTATTTGGAGATTTGTTTTAAAGAAAATGTAAAATACTTTTAAACACTGTGCAATCAAATACTTTATATGTTCTCGTTCCTTATTCTGGGAATTTCGGTCGTATCAGTTTCATCCATAAGGTGGTTCCTGCATGTCTACCTTGGTCTGTTTCCATTCATAGGGCTCACTTCTCTGAAGTTAGTTCTTTCCTATGAAAGTGTCTTTGTCTAATATGTTTTAGTCCCATTCATTAAGTTCAGTACTTGGTATGTGTTTTTTCTTTTCTGTTCTAAGACATTTGATTTAATTATTTTCCAGTTCCCATTGTTCTCCACATTACAAAACTTCCTAGAATGAGTGTGCCTATTTAAAAGCTTAAGTCACTTGTTCCACTATCTCTAGGATTCTTGAATGTCATTTTATTCCTGAGTACTCCCACTTAATTATTGTAGGTCAATTGTGTGCTGGCCACACCCCTAGCAGGTTTTTAATTGGATGGTGAACATGATTAACATAGTATAGATGAGTAGTCATGTTATATTTTCCTTACTACTGAGTATAAACATTTTGCTGGAGAATTAATTTACTACTGGATCAGCTATGTGTTGAGACTGTTTAAGAGTTTTGCTAGACTTGACTCAGGCTGCTTTAATATGAGGTCTGTTATTATTTTTTAATCTTGCCATCTGACTTGTTAGGGTCTCTGTCTTCAAAAGTTACACACCTTGGAATTACCTAGAGTTTATATTTTTCTCCATAACTTCTTGACCTCAAAAAAAAAAAAAAGTCAGAAAGTTTAAAATCCTTAGGTTCTTGGCAGTTGTTCATTCCCCAGCTTTGGGGAGTCACACCCTACTTGTTTGAAGCTGAATATTCAGCTGTAAGGTCAAAGGTCCCCTGTGAATGCTTTGGGATCTTTTTTTTCTCGTAGCTCACCCTCCTCCAGTGCTCCATAAAACAGATGCTCGCTATCACAGCCAGCGTGACCTCCTTTTTCTGTGCCTCCCTCACCTCTGTGAAGCCTTCCCAGGCTGTGCCCTCTATAAGGTCAACCTTCCAGGGAGGGATCTGGTAAATGGCTCCAGGAAGACAGCCAAGCAATCAGAGAGATTATACCAGGTTCGTTCTCCACCCTCATCGAGAGTTGAAAAACTGTTTCTCCACACATTATCTATTGAGAAACAGAGCAGTCCCACTGATCACTAGAAGCAAGACTGTCAAAAAATATTTTTAAGTTAGTGAAGTAAGATAAACAACAAAACAACCCCCCAAAGACCCCAAGAAACATGATATGTACAGACTACTGTTTCTGAATGGAATGACTCGTAAGCCCATAAACTGTGTGGATTTGTATGTTCATGTGTATGTCATTTTCTAGGAAACGATGAAAGCCAAATCATATTCCACAAACCCCAGAGGAAATTTCAGGCATCTTTATTAGAGATTTTCAGGAACTATAAGCTGATCATTGTAACCTGAAATACAAGCTTGGAAATTGGAAAATACTGATCAATATATTTCTCAAAATACTTAATTTGCAGAAATAAGATACAAGCAGATGCTGAGCCTCATAAACTAATCCATCAGTGGTTTGCTCTCTTTTCAAGCTTTAACATCATCTAAGGCATGTCCATTTGTTGGTGCTAACAGACATTGGCAATATTTTAAAATGTTTTGATCAATGTATTTCTCTTTCAGTAAAAATTAATAGTAATTAAACATTAATCTCATAAAAATAAAGATACATATGCTTCTTTACCTTCCCTTTAGACATCATTTTAGTATATGATAAGGATATTTTTTTCAGAAAAGATTGATGCAGTAAATTTCACTACTTTCATAAACTTATTGCTTGTATTGATGGGAGGGAACACAAGGACCAGAACGATGTTGATGGAACAGCAAAACCTTAGAGCTGATTGATGTTAAAGGATATATAAGCATCTAGCAGATGCTGAAAAGTCTTTTGACTCCAGTAGCAGCGATGCCAGTGGCTTAAGACTTGCATTGGAGTTTGAAGACACATTGAAACGCTTTTAAGAAAATAATGTCAAGACGTTACTCATCGGAGGCTCTGTCCACACTGATCGTGGTGTATTTCATCTTTTTATAGCTCTTCGAGATGCCAGCAAGCAGTCTATAAACAGTGACTGGAAGATAGAACATTCTGGAGCATTCAGTCTGGCTGGAACTACAGTCCATTACATAAGAAGAGGCCTGTGGGAGAAGATCTCCGCCAAAGGTCCCACAACCACACCTTTGCATCTCCTGGTAAGAGAAAGAAATGGGACAGTGTCCTAACACCAGCTTCTCATGGCAAAGAAGACCCTCTCCCTCTCCCTCTCCCTCTCCCTCTNCTCCCTCTCCCTCTTCTTCCCTTTTTCTCTCCCTCTCCCTCCTTCCCTTTCTCTCTCTTTCCCTCTCTCCTTTCCCTCATCTGTTTTTTAAATATCAGAATTATCAGAACAGCATTTAAAATTGTTTTAAGAGATGAGATATTTGTAGGAACTTTAAAATATTTTAAGCTGTGATATCTAAAAATAGTAATTATTAGAAGCGGACCAAAGATTCTAGGGTATTAGCAAACTCAAAGTGAAAATAGATCACCAGAGAATAAGGAACCTCTTTTTCCCCTTGTAAACCAGAATGGGTATTCATCAAGATAGGCAATAGCATGGAAATTACAGCAATAATCGTCCATTTAATGGGATTCATCTGTGTCTGTAGAAGATGCCTTTAATAGAATATTGTTTTGAGAAGAGAGAGTTTGCTAAACACGACTTAAGAGAGCTCTCCGTCTCCCTACCATGCCTCTCACTGTGTAAATGGATCACTACAAGTGATCAAGAACACTGTGCTGTTTGAAACTGCAATGTTCTTCATCATGCTGCAAAAGACTAAATGCACATCAAGAGAGAATAGAAAGGAAACGGACTAAAACAGTGGGACTGTGTCCCTGCCACTGGGTTGTTTTGTCCGTGGGCCCTTAATCAAGATACTCAGAGCTGATAGCAAACTACCTAAAAGAGTGAATGTACAGATAGAGTGAACTTTTGTTTTAGTAACAAAAAGAAATCTAAAATTCAAATACCCAAACACACCTCTCTGTATACCCATGGACAGACAACCATTCTAATACAATGAATTCACTTGTTTGTAGTGGCATGTGCCACAAGATTTAACATTGTGACTGCAGTTAAATTGGTCTTCAGCTATAGACATCTGTGTTGCTTCTTCTAGGAACCAGAGATTCAAATCACACTATAGCTCACTGCTGATCTTATATTGATGGACCTATTATTTGGGCCCCTTTTAAATATGCCTTCTGATTCCATTATTTTGTGTCAGAAACTGAGATCCATATTCCTGCGGTTCCCACATGATAGCACTGCTGTTGATCCAGTAACCATGATTTGAATACTCAGACCTTATTTAACTACAGTCTATTTGCTTTAACTGGAATGAAAAGGCAAAGTGAGAAGTGTATGTACTGACTGTCCAGTATAAATAGTACCTGTCTATTCTGCTTAAGTCTTGGTTCATCAATATTATGTTTTTGAATAATCACTTTATGCATCTCCTCACAGTTCCTTTGCATCCTATTTGATAATTTCAATTAAGAGCTCTGCTGTGCTCTGTACTGTCTAGAGAAATTAACAAAAAAAATCTATATAATGTATAAACTACCCTTAGCATCATCTTTGATTGGATAATATCAATAGCAAACATTCTTAATGATTTGATATCTGAAAACACTAGCACATTTGACTGCATTCTATAACCATATATGGTTTTAATCTACTTAGGAAAAAAATACAAGACTGAGACTAGTCCCAAGCCTTTGCTGAATATCTATAAACAGTGTACATCAGACCTCAGAATAAGAGACTTTTCTTGCGGCAGGGCCCTTAATCTGACTGGTAATTGCCAAGGCTTTTCCTGGAACCAGCATCGTAACTGACTCAGTGAACTGGATCTAAAAGGAGCTATGTGTGTGACCTGGATTTATTTGGTAATCCAAAGGAAACTGTGCCTCTGAGATATTTCTCTTTAATGACTATTGCAGATTGAAAGCTGGTACTGACTTGAAAGGCAGTGTGTGCTGCTGCCATGCCTCAGTATGAGCTTTTGACTGTAACGGGCTCACACTTTCCTTTTGCAAAGAGTTCTGCCAAAGTCAGATGGTTTGTGAAAGAGCTCATGGGTTTGTGCCCAATCACTCAGCTTCAAACAGTGTTATATGTTCAATGCAGTTTGAAGTTCTACCAATGGAAAGGTAGCTTATAAAGAAAAAAAGGGGGGATTATTTTCATATAATTAAGTGGGGTAGGGTAGCAAATATGTGTATTAATATGGTCATTTCACCAAATTTAAAATTACATGATAGTATTATAATAACAATAAAAAATGTAAACTTTCACTCTTTATTAATTAGGTTGGTTAATTATAATCAGCAACATTTTCATCAAATATTTAAGCCAAAATCAGTATTGTGATACACTCTGATTTGATAGCCAGGAGGCTTCACATTTGTGACTTAAAAACTAATCATTATTTTATTCAGATAATGTTCATAAAGTCGATATACCAATTTCATAGTCCACACATCAATCAAATATATTGTAGTACTCCTTTTAATATGGTGAACAAAATCTGAGAGAAAGAAAAGAAAGTTCACTTGGTTCGTTCATAATTAAGCTTAGGCTCATTGCAATGTTTTTGCAAGTTGTGTTAACCCTGAATCACCTAAAATTACAGTCAATGTAGACAATGGTTAAATTACCAATATGCTTTCCTACTGGTGAAAGTTAAAAATATAGAGAAATGTTTTATGCACTTAACTGTTTACACAGATTGTTGGATCTATAGACATGATATATTCCGTATGGTTAAATTTAACATATTTTATAAAAAACAAAGTTCTGATAAACATACATGCTCATTTATTCTCCTTCTCCTTTGTTTAAAATATATGCATAGACACACACACATAAATGTGTGTGTATATATATATATATATATATATATATATATATATATATATATATATGTGTGTGTGTGTGTGTGTGTGTAAATTTTCTGTATAATCTCCATGGTGATCCCTTTCTGACCTTGACTTTGTATACCATTGAAAGCCAAAATGGTATAACCTTTAACTGTGGCTCAGCACAATGTAGACTCAAACTCATGCACACTGAGCTATTATTGTTTATGAAACTCTTCGTGTATAACAGTGCTGTTACTAATCTAATGTTTATTTAAAATCCATTTAAACATACACATTGCCAAAATCCTAAGATAATATAAACCACCAGAGAACAATGTATCACCCTTCTAGGGATTCAGAAGTTCACTACCATTACTAACAGTGATCTCTACTCTGCAACCTTACCCTGGGTCTTACCTGAGGTTTCCACTGACGTCATAAAACATTATAATGTAAGGAAACGTTTAGAGGAAATGTTTGATTCCGTTTTAATTCTGTTTACATGAACTGAAGGCAAGGACTTGGAAGTGGGAACTGAAGCAGAGGCAGTGTTTCTCAGTGGTTTGTTCCTCCTTGTCTTCACAGGGTTTCCTTACAGTCAAGCGCCACCTGCCAGGGTGCTGTCATGCACAGCAGGCTGGGCCCTCCCACATCCATCATTGATCAAGAAAATGCACTACAGCCTTGCCTGCAGTCTATGTGCAGATACTTCCTCAATTGAGGGTCCCTCTTCTTAAATGTCAATCTATATCAAGCTGGCATTAAACTAGATAACATAGCATATCCCATATTGATTGGGTGACTTTCTTCCATCTTTTTTTTTTATAAAAGTGGAAAATCTAAGGTTGATTTTGTATCTTGACATTGGATGCAATGCACATTGTTGCACCTCCAAAGACATTGTGTGTGTGTGTGTGTGTGTGTGTGTGTGTGTGTGTATCGTGCTTTGGGAATGGTCAGCCAAATGAAAAGAAATTGATCATTGATTGGGTATTGCTCTGGTCATGATGACAGGTGATTCTCCCATCTTTGAAAAACTATAACATTTTAAACATTTAAGAGTAATATTACATGATTGCTGCAAAATAAAGGTATACATTCATTGTGAAATTTGTATTTTAAGTATCAATATCTCTGCAAATTTTTCTTATTGAATGTGTTCTACTTAAATCATATTCTGTAATCACTCTGTCTTTCACAGGTACTCCTATTTCAAGATCAGAATTATGGTCTTCACTATGAATACACTGTTCCATCAGACCCAGTTCCAGACAATCAGAGCTCTAAGGAGCCGGGACCCCTCTTCATGTGGACACATGCAGGCTGGGGGGATTGCAATGCCACGTGTGGAGGAGGTGAGGAATATTTAAACTATATTTTCAAAACTTCAATCACATTCTGATTAATCACTGATAATTACGATCAGTTGAAAATCTCTAATTTACAATTGTAGAATCCATAAAGGTTTGTAAACTACATTCCATAGAATGTGTGTACAATCTGAATGTCTGAACTATTTCATGAAGGGAAAGTCAGACTTAAAGTGAAAAGGCTACTGACACCTATTCTATTTTGTTCCATGAGACTGGTTACTGTATGTATTATGTAGGGAATAATGTGTCTGTTTACAGTATACCAGGTCAAAGAGACACCACTTGGGATGTGCTGTACATTCTCTTACTACCAGCATCTGATACATACTTTCAGCAAAGCTGGATGCAAAATTAAATCACAAAAATAAGTTGCTTTCCTATATGCAATTGCTCTGAAGAAGAAATGGAAACAACACCTTTCACAATACAATTAACTAGTATAAAATATCATGGGGGTAACTCTAATAAATCAAGTGAAAGACTTGTATGACAAAAACTTTAAGACATTGAAGAAAAAACTTAAAGATACAAGAACATGGAAAGGTCTCCCTTGCCCATGGATGGGTAGAGTTTATATAGTAAAAATACCCATATTATCAAAAACAATCAATAGATTGAGTGTGATTTCCATAGAAAGTCCAATTCAATTCATTACAGATCTTGAAAAGACACTTTTCAGCTTCATATGGAAATAAACACACACACACACACACACACACACACACACACACACACACCTCTGTGTATGTGCACAATAGATAAAACTATCCTAAATTAAAAAAAGAAATCCTTTTTAAAAATAAAAGTCTTAAACTTTCTCGTTTCTAAGCTATACCATACCATAAAACTTATACACATGAACTGAATGAATGAAGTACTGTTTTGACAGACTGACAACGAGTTTGTTTCTTAATTTGTAAAATCTAATGCCCAGATTTTTTGAGCTTACTAATTCTAAAGTATGTCACTATTACTCTTGAATATAGACGCACCCCAAAATTGGGCTCACTGTTTTCTATCTGTATTGGATTTTGGGAGGCAAATGAAAAGGTTACTTCAGCATGAAATGTATGAGTGGGAATTTTCTGAATTTGATTACTTCTGGAGGAAGATCTGTGTCCGGAGACTTTGTGTATATTTCATCCCAATTCTCCTTTCTGTGCATGAACCATTTGCAGATGCCTTTGAAGGCTAAAAGGAAAGCTGCCTTGTGTAGAATAATGATACATATGTAGCAAATAGGATATGAAATGGATTTGTGCATGGAGCTGAATCATCTGTTTTTTGGGTAACAAAACTCTCCATACTCACAGCCTAAATATTCTTAAAGGGGTGAGGAGGGCACTGGAAGAAACTGTCATATCTGTCAGCAGCAGCGTGCCTGGGATAGGAGAACCAGAAAAATAAATGTACAAATCAATAAAGTTGCATGGAAATACACAAAGTACTAAAATACGACAAGCATTTGAGGAGGATATGCAAAAAAGCGGGGGCTGGGGGTGAGGTGCACAGTAAACTAGGTTTTTCAGAAAAGCTCCTCCACCAAAGTCAGGCTGCAGCAAATTGTTAAGGGTGAGCACCAGCCACAGCTGGAATATGGAACAGAGCTCAGGGTGAGTGGAAGCAGTAGAGTTGGGTGTGCAGAGAACTGTGAAATGCTTCTTGCCACCCTCCTTCTGTGGGTGATGGGAGATACAAAAGAGGCCTTAGGATGGAGGGAACAGAGTCTTCAGGTATAAAAGTAACTTTCTGATTCTCAGCTGAAAGTAAATTAGATAGGGCAAGAGTGTAGATGAAGCCCTGCAGCATCTGAGGGGGCAGGCTAGTTAAGCTGCTTGAAAGCAGTAGACAGAGAATCATCCATCATGCTACCAAGCTAAATGTTAAGCTGTGAGAGTCAGAGTGAGGGGGAACAAGATGGCTTTTCCAAATGACAGGATAAAGTCACCATGAACTGACAACCAAGGAAAGCCTGAAATGCCAGGGTTAGGAAGAACTGAGGGTTTGAGAGCTTCAACTGAGGTTAGAGATACCTGTTGGCCTAAGTGTGATGTCAGGTAAGTAGTTGGAGATATAAGTCTGATGAAGGATCAGGAATATTAAGTTACTCACATACAACATATGTGCAATGTATTAAAGTGATGAGACTAGATGGGGCCACCTGAGGAGTAGCTGAATGCAAAGAAGAGCTGTAGGAAGTTGGAGAGACAAGGAGGAAGCAGCAAACCAGATTACAAAGAGAAGCAAGAAACATAGGGAACACATTAATGCTTTCTGTAAGGCGAGTGAGGAATGTGTTATGAAAAGGAAAGAATGACCATCTGCCAAAATCTATCATGTTAACAGTGCAGATGGAGAATTGATCAGCATTAATGTCTAAAATGTATTATTTTCATTAGATATGAAACAAGGATTTAAGTTGCTAACGCTCTGTGGTGGTTTGAATATGCTTGGCCCAGGGAATGGCACTATTAGAAGGTGTGGCCCTGTTGAAGTAGGTGTGTCACTGTGGAATAGGCTTTGAGAGACCCTCATCCTAGCTGCCTGCATGTAGTTCTTATCCTAGCAGCTTTCAGATGAAGAGGCAGAACTCTCAGCTCCTCCTGTACCATGCCTTTCTGGATGCTTCCATGTTCCTACCATGATGATAATGGACTAAAACTCTGAACCTGTAAGCCAGCCCCAAATAAATGTCCTTAGAAGAATTGCCTCGGTCATGGTGTCTCTTCACAACAATGGAAACCCTAACTAAAACACCCTCTAAAATTAATTTTAATGCTATATTTGGCTCAAAGGGTCATATAGAATGGATGTCTAAGAAAATAGCAGAATGACAAAATGGGTCCATCAGTGTCCTGCCATGAAAGAAGGAGCTCCTGAGGCCCCATTCCTCTCTTAGAACCCATAGATAGCAGTTACTGAGGAAGGAGAGGCAATTCTTTAGTGGTGCCGCCACTGGTGAGATAAGTGTGCTTCTGTATAGACTCCTTCTCCACGCCCATCTGAGCAACTCTAGTAAAGCTTTCTGGATTGCACACATCACAGTCATGAAAGCTGAATGCAAACTAGTTAGAAAGAGGAAGGGGACTCAAGTGAGGAAGGGGGAGGTAGAGCGGTGGGAACGAAAATGATTAAAATACTTTAATTTGTGTATTAAAAATACAATAAGCCAAAATACAAAAAACGTCAAAGAGAAAATATAATAATTAAAGTCAGGAACTCTTAATTCAATCAATGTTGCTGAAAGAAGGGAGAAGCAAATGTGGCAGTAGCTGGAGGGGATTAGAGTCAAAGGGCCGTGTTTTCACTGTTGGTTCCATTGCACATCTTTTGTCCATGTGCATTTTCTAGAGGAGTGCATCCAACTAGGGGAGAGTGAGAAATTGCTGGAACTATATCAAGATGCAATAGGAAGGAAAAAAAATGAGTAAGTTGGCTTCACAAAACCACAGAAGTCATAGGAGAACACACAGTTTGAGGATACAATGGTTCATCTTCAGCTGTGTCCACCCTCCCACAAAGGTCACTATGCTGAGAGTGGAGGGTGACAAGGGACATAGAGGGTCTTTGAAAAGAGAATTATGAAGTGGCCACTTAGAAAAAGACAGGGAGTATAGAATTGTCACCAATTGGCTGGTGCCTATTTTTATGTCAGATTACAAATCATGGGTCTACAATGCACAGTTCTTCAAGGGCTACTCTTGGGCATATTTTGCAGCTCTCAGCTTCTTGCAGCAGCTAGTGGTCCACAGGAAGGAAGAGTATCAGCAGTTTGTGTTCTCCTGCAGAGCTGGGTGGTGGCACTTTCTCTAGTATGGTGGTTTGAAATAGATATCTCCCATAACGCTCAGACACTTGAACACATGGTCCCCAGTTCTTGCTGAGGAAGTGTCACTGGGGTCAACTTTATGGTCTCCAAAGCTCTGTGCATTCCCACTTAGCTCTCTCTACCTCCTGCTTGCAGTTTAGGACATTAGTTCTCGGCTGCTGCTACAGCCACCTACTGCCTGCTGCCTCCATTCCACCATCATGAACTCTAACCCTCTGACGTCACAATCCCCAAATAAACTTCTCCTGTAAGTTGCCTTGGTCACAAGGTTCGGTTAGAGAAACAGAAAAGTAACTAAGCCAAACAGTAAGCGCCAGTTTCTCCATCATGTCCAGTGGCCGGCCAGTGGTGCAGCCTGTGAGCCTGGTCTCCTGGACTGGACTAGAGACATTTTGCCCGAATACTTAGCAGTTTCCTGGAACTCTTCCAGCGAGCAGGACTTGCAGTTTCTCTTCTGTGGCTTCTTATCCTTCAACCTCTTTTTCATATCCTTCTCCTGCTGTTGTCTCTCCTGTTTCTGCTGTGGCCGCTCTCTCAAACTGTTCAACTGCTTCTTATAGCTGCTATCAATGGTTACCATGTAGAAGACAACTACTCCATATCCTTCCCTGTTGTTGCTATTGCTGCTGCTATTGGCTGAAGGTCTTGAGATCTCTATTGCAGCTGTCAGTACATCTGGCCAGTCTGCTGCTTTGGCAGCTTAGCCTGTTAGATGCTTACCTGTCATTGATGAATCTTTCTTGACCTTTTCTATCAGAAAGTAGGTGAGGACTGACCATTCAAGAGAATCTTTGTATTAGGACTGATGTTGCAATGCCACAAGGGGGTCTCTTTGGAGGATGGTTCTCAGCCAGCTTACACTGTGGGGTGAACAATTCTATCTGTGGAGAATTGGTGCTTATATCAATCACATAAAACTCTCACGCAAACGAAGATTAGTGTGTGCTCCAATCATGACTTTATCATGTCAGTGTCAATGACAGGCAGTCACTCCACTAACCCACTAGGGGAAGTGTCCCCTCCTAACATAGAGAAATGTCTCAGAGTACCCTCGAGCTCCCTAAGATTTGTGTTATTAAAAAGTCAGCAGAAAGTGACTGAAACAGTCCTAGCTGGGTTTCACATTTTGCAGAGTAGAACAGTTAAGGTCGTTGTGTTTCTTTAAGGTCTTCATAATATGTTCAAAATATCTGTGCTGGCATAAAGGGAGTTTGAGTGCTAGAACCTTCACTCAAACATGGAACAGAGAGTGATCAGCTTCCATAGCATTAGGAACTCAAATTACCCTAGCCATCTGTACTGTTGCTTGTTTACAGGAAAATTTAGCATCAAATTTATAATAGAAAGTTAAAGTATCATCAACACGGAGTGGCTTTTAACCAAGTTTATTAGGTTTTGGTGATGGTTAACATCTGGGCAGTGCCCCAGGGAGAGGCTAGTCCTTTCATGTATTTCTGAATGGGAAGAGGTATTTTGGTCTGTGGTAGCATTAATAGTCCAGTTGAACTTCAATGTCCTAAATTTATCATGACTTCAATCCCTATGATGCTGTGGTACCATTCAGCTGCATATAGTTTGCCAATACTCTTAGAGAGCAAAATTGAGAATTTTTAAGTGAATCTAATAAAATAAAGGGGTAGAGGTCAGCCTGAGGCTACCATGTATAGAGTTCAAAATGGAGGAAACTTGTGCTGCAAGGACTTAGAGGACAATGAGGAGGTGGTAGAGATAAGGGTTATAGGACCAGTCTGGAATTTAGAAACTGTCAAACTCCATACACTAACAGGATGGTAACACAGATGATAGAAAATAAAGCAGAGATTATGGAAGTAACCCACAGTGGTTAGTGGGATGTCACAGGGAGGTATTATGACCATTAAAGGAAAATGCATCTTATTGTGAAGAAAACTAGGAACCGAGAACACAGGACTAAGAAAATCATTTAGATATTATAATTGGAGAAATTTTGTCGGCGCAATGTCAAAGACAAAACAACAGTATGATGGGAGCCAAAATCCACAAACAAAGAGAGGCCCAGAGGTTGCTGCCTGACTGTAAGAAGGGCCAGGCTATGATAGTCCAAAGCCAGAGATGCAGGAAGAAAAAAATTGAACAGGGACTTGTTGAGAATTCTAAAGCCCATACCATCTAGATCCAAAAGGACTGTTTATGAACAAGAAAATGTTTAGTTGGTGAAAACAGCATAGAAAACAAGGACAAGAAACAGAGCATTAAGGGAGCATAGAAGTTCATGGAGCATCCAAGGGTACAGATATAATACAGCTATGTCAAGGTGAACTCTAACAAGTATATTTCAAGTCAGTGCTTAGATTGGAATGCCTTATCAATCATCATTGCCACGAGGAAATTTTCTTCCTGGCTTGACCCCAGTATCACCACGCCTTTCTATCCCCCATTCTCCTAGGCCTGCATCTCCTACTCACCCAAGACTCTGTTCCTCTGCTTGTCACTTCTTCACATAGCCATCTACTTTAAGGGATTCTGCTTCCATCCAACAGACAAGAGGAGGGAAAGAGAAAGGTGGGGGAGAAAAGACAAGACCAATAGAAGAAAACATCCCAAGTGTGCAGTTGCAAATTCTCTTTAATGTAACTCCAGTATTCATATGTATTCCACATATATGTAATTACATATGTTCCCTATTTCATATAATAAAGGAACCAATAATCTACCTTATCACTGAGAAAACATATTAAATCCTTTTTACACTTAAAAATCTAGAAAGCAGAATGGGGAGAGCTATGGAAAGAGAATCCAGAGACTGCCCACCTAGGGATCCACCCCATCTGCAGACACCAAACCAGACACTATTGTTGATGCTAGGAAGTCCTTGCTGACAGGAGCCTGGTATAAGTGTCTCCTGAGAGCCTCTGCCAAAGCCTGACCAATACAGATGTGGATGCTCACAGCCAACCATGGGACAGAGTGTGGGGACCCCAATGGAGGAGTGAGGGGAAGAACTAAAGGAGCTGAAGGGGATTGTAACCCATGTGAAGAGCAATAATATCAACTAGTTAGACCACCCAGAGCTCTCAGGGACTAAACCACCAACTAAGGAGTACACATGGAGGGACCTATGGCTCTAGCTGCATATGTAGCAGATGATGTCCCTATCTGGCATCAATGGGAGGGGAGGCCCTTGGTCCTGTAAAGGCTCAATGCCCCAGAGTAGGGGAATGCTAAGGCACTAAGGCAGAAAAGCAAGTGGGTGGGTGGGGGAACACACTCATAGAAACAGGGAGAAGGAAGGATGGGATAGAGGGTTTGCAGAGGGGAAACCAGTAAGGGAGAGAACATTTGAAATGTAAATAAATAAAATAACCAGTTTTTTTAAAAAAAAAAAGAGAGAGAGAAGAAAAGCAAAAAGAAAAGAAAAGAAAAAAATCTAGACAGCAAAGGACTTGCCCACTGGAGAATATTCATTTTCATTTTCTTCGCTGTTGTGGTCTGATGAAAGCTGCATCAAATACAATGGGTAAATTCTTTAGCTTGAAAAGCAAACTGTTTAAGATTGATGGTTATTTCTGTGGGNGAGGGTAGCTTGGAGTCTTCATATAGCCCTTCCTGGTATAAGATAGTGTTCTTCCTTGGCCATTAAGGATTTCTTTGGATTCAGAAAGATGCTTGAATATACACATTTAGGTAACACCATAGCCATCTGTATCTTCATTTCCCCTGGCTGGTTTTATAAAATGTCACCACTGCATGTAGCTCTCATGGTGTCTGTTTTTATGTGCAAATCTTCTGTGGATGGAGTACCACTGTTCACTCAACAGTTTTTAATAATAATCTCAATATTGATAGAACACATTTTTATTTCTATGCCAAAATATTTCTGGACTTTTGGATATCATTTCCATTTTTCAGTTCATAAAGTGTATGGACATCATTTCAAGAATGGCATCATCTCTAACTTTGATTTGCTGACTTTATTGCCAGAAAGGACTTCGTCATCTTTCAGCATATTCATGAATTAAATGAGCATGGGTTCAAAGCACAGAACATTAAAAACAAATGCACAGCAGTTATCTTCAACAGAACAAGGAGAATAATAGCATATTTACAGGCTCAGAAGGGAGAGCAAGTAGCATCCATGGGCAGTATCACCTTTCAGTGTTTGATGGTTCCTCTCCTAATTGAGTTTTGTAGAATTAAACACACAGTAATAATTGGAGAAAAGAAAAATGTATTGTGTTTACAGTTACATTTTATTACAGTTATCTTAAACTGTCTTTTAACATTTTAACTCAAGCTAAATTATTTTACTAATGTCAATTTTATTAATCAAGTTTATAAATATCTGTTATTACAAAACACCAAAACAAAAAAGAAAGAAATTCTTAAGGAATTTTATAAAATGAATACTACCTAAAAATAATGCTAGCAAACCTTTTCAACAATTTGGAATATAATACCGTGTGTGTGTGTGTGTGTGTGTGTGTGTGTGTGTGTGTGTGTGTGTTTAGAGGGAAGAAAAGGAAGATAAAGACATATGGGTGGTACATACTCACTGATAAAAGCTTTCGTCCTGTGCTTTATAAAAACTACATTTCTGGTACTATGGAGGAAGGGAGTGGAAAATGGTGGAGGGACCTTGGCTGTGAGGAAAGGAGGGAGGTAATGCAGAAGGAGAGGAAGGAAGGCTAGACAGATGTCAGTAAGGATGTTTAAAAAGCAATAAGAAAACACTACTTTGTAGGCTTTCTTAGAGATACACAAAATATTTTGTGCATGTACATATTCTATACTCACACACACTTGAAAATCTAAGTGCCATACATTTTGGACAAGGCTTTGAGGAATCAAGGTGTAATTGATCTGGAAACCTCTTCCTGGCTCTTATACTATCAGAAGGTGCTTTGCAACTGTCAAGGGGAAAGGCAATTGATAGTTTTACCTGGTTTTAAATCTTACAAATCATACCCAATGGCTAGCATACCAAGATTCCCCCAGTGGGGCAACCTAGCACTTTGTCTTAGAGCTAGCCAACAACTTTCTCATTGAACTAAGTTCCTTCTCAATGGGAAGGAATTCATTGGTGGTACTGTGACCAGAGCCAGTTATCCCTGACTGGAGAAGTCACAGATCTTAGAGAATATATTATTGCCAATTTTCTAAGCCAATATAACTTCTAAATGCATTCCAATTATTTGTCTATATACTCATGGATAAGTGTAGCCCTCATAACTAAAGAAAAATAAAAAGAACTCATTTGAAGAGGAGGGTTATCACAGAGATGTACAACTGGTCAAAATACAGAGAGCAGGTGTTCAGGTTTGAATGAGATGTAACCCTCGAAGATATTTGTACATCGAGTTTTCAACTTGTGGCAATGTCTAGGGCCTTTAGAACCTTTAGAAGATGGAGCCTTGTTGGAGGAAATATGTGACTAGGGGTAGGCTTTGAGAGTTTAGTTCACATTCTGCTTTGTATTTGTGATGGAAGATGTGATGGCATAGCCCCCTTGTTATCATACCTCCCCACCATAAAGTACTGAGATCCTTCTGGAGCTGTAAGCCAAAATAAACACTTTCACTATAAGTTGTTTTGGTAAGAATATTTCATTACAGCAGAAAAGTAACTGATGCAGAAAATAGCTGTCGGATTTTCATCCTTAGTTGAAATGTCTATAACGGAATCCCATACCGAAGGCTCATCCTGAAAGAGGTGGAGAGAATTGTTAAGAGTTGGAGAACCAGGATGCCAACTGTTGAGATTGTGTCTTCTGGACATGACACAGAAGCTGCATCCTTGAAATTCTCAACAATACTGTTGCCTAGACAAGACTTGTGTAACGACAACATTGATATCACAATGTAGATGGGAGAAATTTCTTAGGAGCCCACCACTAGATAAAGAGCGACAGGCAAACAAATGCATCTCAGAGAGAGACAATCAGTTGGCTCCAGGACCAAGTCCTGAGATACGTTACCCAATTGATACCAGTCATCTTAATTTTAAAATGTTTAGATATGTTTGCTTTTATTTTATATGTGTGGGGTATCCTGCCTATACATCTGTCTGTGCAACATATGCTGGCCTGGTGCCTACAGAGGCCAGGAAGAGGTCATTGGATCCTCTGAAACAGATGGTTCTGAGCTGCTATGTGAATGCTGGAAATCAAAACCTGGGCTATCTCTAAGAATATCCAGTGTTTAACCACTTTCAAACAGCTTAAGATGCACTTATAAATTAGATGGTTTTGTTGTTGTTGTTGTTGTTGTTGTTGTTTTGCTTTAGAGCTGTGAAACACCTAATCATGTTTGAGGGAATGTCTTATATTATCTTAACAAATCATTGCATTACAAAGTTCTATTTTATATGAAAGACCAGTTTAGAGCACAAGCATGGCAGAAGCACCAAAAGCATGCCATCTTTAGTGCTTGGAGGTTGTGTGTGGAGGCAGGATAACCTGAGTTATCAACATGCCTTTGTATATGAGGAAAATAAGAAGGCAAAGAAGGGGGAAAGGGAAGAGTGGAAGAGGTGGGATGCCCCGCAGTCTTCCAATCAGACCACCACCATTTCACTACACCCCCTCCCCCCAGCTTGCAGCCACTGCCCTCCATATCTGGCTCTAGATAGGAAGGAGGGAGCCAAGCCTGAAGCTTCAACCTGGAGTGGTGCTCTCAGCATTCATATGCTTGTGCCTTTTAAATATTTTAGAATATGTTTGACAGAAAAAAAAAATGTGTTAGGAATATAGTCTTGATTTTCAGTTTTAAAGTTCCCTCCTACATTGGTTCCAAGACATGTCATGAAGAAAACAAAACAAAATGTCCACTAAAATATAATTAAAATTTTTCTTTAGCATTTTCTTCAGTAGAAAAATGTGATTTTATTTTCTATTTTACTTGATATAATAGCAACACTTTTATATTATCATAAGCTCTTTACAAGCTTGACTTTTAGTATCAACATGATGATTCATGAGCTGGGTTTGCCATAAATTATTATTCTAGTAATTCGGTCCTTTTGTATGTAGACAACATTTTATAAAATGACTCTGGCTTTACCATTTGTTGCTGATGACATCAATCAATAATAAATATACCATTAAATCTCATACATGACCGGGCGTTGGTGGGGCACACCTTTAATCCCAGTACTTGGGAGGCAGAGACAGGCAGATTTCTGAGTTGAAGGCCAGCCTGGTCTACAGAGTGAGTTCCAGGACAGCCAGGGCTACACAGAGAAATCCTGTCTTGAAAAGAAAGAAAGAAAGAAAGAAAGAAAGAAAGAAAGAAAGAAAGAAAGAAAGAAAGAAAGAAAGAAAGAAAGAAAGAAAGAGAGAAAGAAAGAAAGAAAATATCATACATGGATATTATCTATAAGAACTACACTGAGAAAAAGAAATTAGAACACACTAGACTTTTAACAAAAATACTGACATTACCAGTGTCTCTAAGAAAAATGAACACAAAATACAAATAATTTTACTGTTAAAAGTCTTTATAGTAATAAGCTCATGGGTTTTATCAAGGAAAAGTGAGAGTTGTTTCTAGAATTCTTAGGGCTTGCTTTTGTCAGAAGCACTATGAATGAAACGATTAGGTACAATCAGAAAAAGCAATACTTTCTGTTCCTTGCTATAGAAACTGCTAAGGATAGCAATGAAATCTATAGATGTCCGTGTAACTGTTTATGTTCTTTGGGGAATTCTCATCATGGAGAACAGTATCAGAATATACTGACCACTTACTCCTAAAGAATACATCTTCAATCAACATCTTATTAACTTATCCTTCCAAAATCTCCCTGTAACATACCAACTGCTGTTTACCTTTGAAGGAAAAATTCTTAATCCCAGAGGTACATTTGTTATGTAACTCTAAAACAGTCTTATATTCATTGATATGACCCCAAATTAGTTTAACTTTATGACAATATCTATTTCACAAAAGCCTGGAATGACTTCACAGTATATGTCGATCTGTCCTTTTCAGGAGAGAGGAAGACAATGGTGTCCTGCACAAAAATCATGAGCAAGAATATCAGCCTCGTGGACAATAAGAAATGCAAGGACTTGACCAAGCCAGAGCCACAGATTCGAAAGTGCAATGAACAACCTTGTCAAACAAGGTAACCATACTCTAGGCATAGCTTTGCGTTAGACCTAACACAGTCTAGTATGAAAATCACCTTTCCTTCAGAACCTCACAAAGAACCATGTACCCAAGTGTGAACATTTCAGTAAGCAAGATCTGAGAGAGTAGGGTTAAGATCTGTGGGTAACGTCTTCAAGAGTGTGAAGACAAAGAGTAATTACGTATTAAGTTTAAGAAGGACCTGTGAGTTGAGTCACCTCTTCAAACTTGTTGTTTAATTAATTGTTTAACTAATCTAGCTATTTGCTTCAGCTTTCTCTGAAACAAGTTGCTAGAATTTGGACAAAAGGGAGTGTCAGGCCTGGGCAGATTCAGCCCCAGCAAGACAATGGGAGACATGGGGTCCCTTCCGGGCCTGGCAGCCAGGTACTCAGTCCTTCTCCTAAAAGTCTGAAGACAAAGAGCCCAGTTCCTGATGGGTTCTTCAGTGAGGACCGGGTAACAAGACATCCAAGACACATGAACAGGGAACAAAATAGTAATGGTGATGGTCACAAGTCGAGAAGAAAATGAGCCCTGACTTAGGAAGGAGACGTGAAAGCAGGTAGAAAGGTACAGGTCTTGTATAATTTTGCTGTATGGGTACTTGGCATGGCTTCCATAGTGGGGCCTGAAAATTCAAATGATTTCTCCTGAAAAGGATTGGTGTATTTAAGTCCAGTATCTCAAGCTCTACCATGTTTAGAGATGGTCTGATAAAAAGAAAAAGGTTACAGTGCTTCCTGTAGCCTGGTGAAAGAATGCTTTCCTTATCTGACGCTCAGGATTGTAGACTGCGTGCATTAGACTGAGTTGAGCATTCCCCGAAATTCCGAGAATTGATTCCCCTTCATAAGCTTTGGAAATGAAATTCAGAAGAGTTTGCACACCCTAAATGAGTCCGTACGTTTCTTACATCTCGGAACAGTAGGACATGTCGATTAGACGGGGTATTGAAGGGTGGTGCCTTCTTTAGTACCCTCCCCTTCGATACACCAACTTCCTTGTTTGGGGGTCAATTCGATTAAAGTTCAACCGTAAATTTAACCTTTAATGACAGTAGGTCCATTAACAAGTGAGGACCGGAAGTAAAGAGTTCCTCTAGATGCTCCCTGTTCCCCACTGTGTTGCAAAACAAAATTGTTAGGCCCTACTTAGTGAGTTTATTCCATGTTGGAAAACCTGAAAAGGTTTAGGGAATCTTTTCTTCCTTTATAGTGTTATGGTTTCAAGCCTTATTTTGCCGTGAATTCAGTGTTTATAAGTTACTGAAGTCCGATTCTTAATTTTCCTCTTCTCTAGTGACAGCCCTAACCTCTACATAGGTATATACTTTAAAAGAATAAAAGGATGATTTGAAAAGAGTTTGCAGAAGTAAGTACATTAGTATGCACCATATAATGATTTTGGATAATCTTCATCTCCATTATTATTATTATTATTATTATTATTATTATTATTATTATTATTATTTGATTTTCCAAGACAAGGTTTCTCTATGTAACTGTCCTGGAACTCCTTCTGTAGACCAGCTTGGCCTAAGACTCAGCGATCTCACTGTCTCTGCTTTCCAGGTATTGGGATTAAAGGCATGTACCACCATACCCAGCTATGACATGCTAATTTATTTTATGAGATACTCTTAACGTTAAAACAATGTATTTTACCTCACATACACTGTTTGCACACAGTAGCTTTTTCTGCTGCATCTGGGATCTTGAACACGCTTACAATCACAGGTCTAGGACATCCTGCTTTCTTCTTCATGTGCTCTTAGAAGCATGTGCTGCTCAGCGTTTGTTTATCAGTCAAGGCAGTCAGCCACTTTGGGGGAGGATGCCTCAATGAAGACTGGCTAAATGAATCGTTTATACAAAGCAACTTCAAGAGAAAATTTTGCAGCAGAGGAGAAGTGTTTTTTTTAAGGGTAAATGATCTTCCTTCCGCGAGAAAGGGAGGCAGTGTCTTTAAACAGGAAACCATGACAATGAAGAGAGCAAGAAGTGAACAGAGACAGCCGGTGAGGCTCACCAGCCAAATGGCTAGCTCTTTGGGAACAGTAACCAGTTTTCAGAACTTCCTGCCAACTTCCTCCCAGTTTCCAACCCAGCCTCTTCAAACATTTCTTCCCACCATGTCTCCTTTAGTTCCCCAGCAGACTGATTAAACAGTCCCTTCTCCCAGTTTTCCCAATACTAGCAGTTCCAAACTATAACAACCATTCTAGCCTTTCTGCACAGCACAGCTTCTCCTGGCTCAACTGTCTCCTAATAATCTCTTCACTAAATGCCTTCTCCTCTCACTCTGCTAGCCACTCCCCACCACAAGCCTTAACTGGCTTTTCTATCTCCAATCCTGTTCCCAGAAATCCAAGAGGCAACCAACACTGAAGGTCATAGGGTCAAGCAGTTCTAACAGCTAAGAATTCTTATAGGGCCACTTGACAAGCAATTGGGGAACCTTTAAAGGTCCAGGCATACAAGATAAATCACACTGCAACCATCACAGGGCATCTTTCTAAGACCTGCTTATAGAGCACATCCCTCCTTTTTGCCATGGCTTTTCTCATGCCTCCCCAGAAACTATTCTCGTTTCATTCACACTATATATCCCAAGCACCTTCAGGGGGCAGTGAGATAGCTTAGCGGATGAAGAGGCTTGCCACCAAGCCTGACCATCTCAGTTCATTTCCTGAGTCCCACACAGTGGAAAGAGAAAATTCACTCCCACCTGCACATGTATGATATGGAAAGCATGATCTATGTATCTACATACACACACACACACATACACACACACATACACACACACACTTGCACTCACATATGCAAAATAAGTAAACGTGAAGCAAACAGAAAGCAAGTTAAGGAACAGTGGGCTATTTGGCTAAGCATTTGAGGGTACAGTCCAACAGGATGGGGCGGTCAGAACAGCAACAACTTGAGGCAATTGGTTACACTGTGTCCACAGTACAGTAGCGGAGTGATGGACACTAATTCTCAGCTCACTTTCTCCTGTTTCTGAAGCCCAAGAAGTGGAAGTGGTGCTGCCTACCTATAATGTGGCTTTCCCCATCTCAGTTAACCTAATCGCAATGATCCCTCATAGGCATGCCCAGAATTTTGTTTCCAGGCTGATTCTACTTCCTGTTACTCTGACAATAATATAAACCTTCACATACATCTACTAAAAAATTTCACCAAGTAGCCTGTGTCATCTTATGTACCAAATACAAAATATACAGTAGAGAAAACATGTATATGCGTGTATGTATGTAATAATAGTTAATGAAATAAGAGGCTATAAGTTTGAAGTGTGAGAGATCATGGAAGGGGAAATGGTTTAATTATATCAATAAAGAAAATAGCTAAATGACTAAATAAATATCTCTGTAATGCCTTACAACTGAGGTCATTAATAGGTAGAATAACTCTAAAACAGAGAATGCTTTTATCCTGTTAGAAAATTTATACTTTACATCTTTCTTTTGAGGAATTATCAATGAGTAAAAAGATAACATCCATCCTTCTATTGAGCATGTGATAGTCACATTTGTTGTAAAACTATGAGGTTCCATGACATCAATCACATGGACTCCTTTCAGCTATATCTTCAGGCTCTAAAGGCTGAGGGAAAGGACACTAAAAGAAGAATTTAAGTTGTGATTATTTCCAGAATATTTACAGAAATAAAAAGCCAAATTTGATGGCCAATTATTCACTTTAGGCAAAACCAACTGAGGGACTCCAGTGGAAGAAAAGTGCTAGAGTGCTTTCTACTCTTGCTTTTTTTGTTGTTCTCAGAAATAAAAACACATAAGTCGCTAAAATTAAACCATCTTTGCAGATGTACACTGGACTATAAGAGAATATAATTCTTCAAAATGTGGGTCATTACCAGAAAAATTTGCGATTGGTTAGCGTTGATACAACTGATAACTATTCCTATAGAACACAAAAACCTAAATTCCATTTCTAGAAATGTTTAATGAAAAGCTATTAGTGGACAGTTACTTAGTGCAAACAACTAACTGGGATGTGATCTGTGCCTATGGGCAATTTACATATGTGCAAAAAGGAGGAGTACACCCATCAGGAAGCCAGAGAAACCTCTATCCAAGCAATTCCATGAGTTGCCACAAGCCGGGTGGCAAAGCTGTGGAAATGCCCCAGCCTGTGAGTAGGAAGCAAGCGCATTCTAAGAGGAACTTGTCTTGACCTGTGCCATTGAGCAATTTATATATGTACCAAAGAAGAGGAATACATTCTTTAAGGAGCTGGGGAACCTCTAGCCAGGCAATCCTGTGGGTTGCCACAAGCCAGGTGGCATAGCTATGGAAATGCCCCAGCCTATGAGTGGGAAGAAGAGCTTTCGAAGAGGAAGTTGTCTAGTCAGGATCCAGGCAGAAAAATCCACATGAAGAAATAGCCTGAGGTAAAATCTTAATGTGGTTTGTTTTAGAAACAAGTAGAAGATGAAGATGCATGTATAGTTTAAAGATAAATTATTTTAAATATATATCAAGATGTGTTATATAGTACACTAGACCCCTTTCTGGTGGCTTAGCTCCATACAGTTTTAGTTAACCCCAAATGTTAAACAGGATATTTTTATTTATTTGTTTGTTGTTTGGAGGGAGGGAAAGAGGGATGCCAAAGAACTCCTATGGAGGTCACAGAAACTTGATAGAGCTTGGTTATTTCCTTCCATCATGTAGGTCCCCAGCTGGAGGTAAATGAAAGGATGTCTACTTGCCATATACTCCTATTCTTAGGATTGGTTTTGGGCATTTTAACTTGCTGAGTCATTTTGCCAGCCCTGCAATAGCCATATAAATAATGTATGTGTTTTAAATTCCGGGCCTTCTGAGTAGTACAACCAATATGACTCTGTCTGCTCCATTGTGCCTGGGATGTGAATCCTCTTTTGGTCTCACATATTCATGCCATTGATATTGTCCTTATAGTCCCTGTGGAGCTGTCTCAACTGTCAGACAGACTGTCACCACCTTTACATCTCAGTGGGCCTCACAAGGTAGCTTTATGCTGTGGCAGTTCCCTGGTGATTCTCCTCACTTAATCTCAGCATATAGGCACATCGCTCTTCTCCATTGCAAGGATCCTGGTAAATACAGTACAATGGGAAGGGAGACTGTATCTAAGGTAGGACCTGCTTCTGTCCTGAAGTTAAATTTGGGTAGACAGTCAAGCTAATGCCATTGTGATATGCCCCAAATCATTAGAGGTAACAGTAATTATGTATTACTACCCTAATCATTGTTAAAATGTGTGTGTGTGTGTGTGTGTGTGTGTGTGTGTGTGTGTCTGTTTTTGAGATGATTAGATCAGTAAACCTGAAAACAAAATATTAGAGTACAAAAAATAACTAAAATAATGAGATCATGTTAATAAACCCATATGTCTGTGTTCATGTCAGAGCTAGCTAGTGTCTAGGCTAATGCACATACATCTCTAGCTGGGAGATTCTTCCCGAATCTCTGTAATATTCAATTTGCTTTTCTGTAAATGACTGCAATAACTGTAGTTCTTAATACATTTGGGTTTTGTGAATATTCATAACGCAAAAAAAGAACAGTTCCAAAATGTTTTATATCCATAGTTATTCTGGATAAAATGTGTTAACAAACAAGTTAGCATTAGCATATTAAGAATGGCAATATTTAAAGCCTTTGAGCATTAAGAATATAAAAGAGATAAGAATTATGGAACCATAAAAGAAGTGCAGAAAGTATAGTATGTTCAAGGTGATTACAACTTAAGTAAAGTTAACATAAATTAACTTTCAGCTAGCTCTAAGAGTGTTGGATATATGGTAAGTAGACTTCCTTTCATTTACCTCCATGACTTTTGCTTTCCCTTTTAGGTGGATGATGACAGAATGGACCACGTGTTCACGAACCTGTGGAAAAGGAGTTCAGAGTAGACAAGTGGCCTGTACCCAGCAACTGGAAAATGGAACCCTGATTAGAGCCTGGGAGAGGGACTGCATAGGGCCAAAGCCCGCAACTGCGCAGCGCTGTGAGGGTCAGGACTGCATGACGGTGTGGGAGGCCGGAGTGTGGTCGGAGGTGCGGTCCTCTCCATGCCATCTGCTTTCTTCTCTCACTCTTCCCTTCTACATACCCTGTATCGAGTTCCTAATCACTACACATAACAGGTGATATGTAGAACTATTAATTTTGTTGATACAATGGGAAAAGAGCTAATTTTTCTTTTAAAAATTAAAAATTAAAAATGTGAAGATAGCCACACAACTCATAGATCATTCCATGGACATTTTAAACTTTTGATTTTTCTCATGTATATGCCATGAGTACTGCTGGCACGGCACACACTCAAGTGTGTATTTGATTCCTTGAATATCTCTCAACATTTAAAAAGTAAAGAAAATTAACATTTAGCATTCATTTAAATGTACAAGCAATAAGATTTTACTTCATATTTGAAGTTTATATAGAAATAATATATACATTCTTACAAGTGCAAGAAAAAATATTTACCATTTTATATGTATGAGTAGTATAAATTAGAGGAATTAATTCACTCAAAACCCCTACAGAAGGGATAAAGCTAACTGCAGACCAGGGTGAGCTCATGATACTAAACAGTGTGCTATATACATGTATTTTTCATGCAAATCCACAGTGATAAACTTGCATTATTGTTACACATATCTTAACATAATTATATATGACACTTACCGCATATATTCAGTAACTTCTCCAAAGCAGTTTACGTGTGTACGTGCATGGAGCCCCACAAATACAACTACATGATTCATGAGAAAACTCACCCCCATGTAGACATGCAGAAAATTATCCATGTACCTAAATTCGTCATATTGTATATGATAGGAAATAATAGACCTGTTCTGTTCAATACCTAGTTGCCCTTCTAATAATAAGAGAAATGACAGAAACCGTTAATGAGCATGCCTTCATCCATAGCCTGTACCAACTCTCCTCAAACCTTTCATATTATCTTCCAGTGCTCAGTGAAGTGTGGCAAAGGTGTGCGGCACCGCACCGTGAGGTGCACTAACCCGAGAAAAAAGTGCGTGCTCTCCACCAGACCCAGGGAGGCCGAGGACTGTGAGGATTACTCAAAATGCTACGTGTGGCGAGTAGGTGACTGGTCTAAGGTGAGAATGGTTTGTGTGGAGGTTAGGAGGCAGAGAGAGCAGGGTGGACACCAAGGGGTAGAGTGTTCCATAGCCAGCTTTTATGTCCATGTCTCTTGGATTATGATCTCTAAGGGATGATGTTAATGATCGCGATAAAATACATCATGTGTCTAACATCATAGCTGGCATTAAAAAAAAAAAAGAAGCTCTAAAAATAGTGAGCATTATTCTATTGCAAACGTTTACAGTTAGAGTTCTTCCTCAGAATATGTTTTAATAATAGCCATCTGACAGATAAGACACACGAAATGCATAAACCCAAACTACACTTAAAGGGCATAATTTCCAGCAGAAGAGAAAAACAAAACAAAACAAAATAAAAAAAAAACAAAAATGGGACAAGATATAATTCTTCTCCCTTCAGTATTATGAGTTGTGTACAGTAGAAATGGAAATACCAGAATTCCTTTCCTTGTTTGGTAAAACAGGATTGGAGCACCGACATTAACAGTGGGACAGACAAACATTGGAAGAAAAGTTATCATAGAGGGGTCACTGACTTGTCAAGGGAGGGACCAGGATCACAGCTGTTAAAGTTAATTTAAATGGGCAGAGTTCATTTGGGCAGTGGGCAATTTTATTTCATGGTAATAGTAAAATTTGCTGATAGTTTTCATATGTGGCGGCTCATATATGATTAGGCTGTGGAATATGCTTAATACATCAATTCGCAGACCATCAGCGAGCTCTATGTGTTAGGATGAAACTTGTACCAGATTCCAAATGTAATAATTCCACACGATGTGCCCTTGTGTTCACCACAGAGCATTCAGCTCTGTGGCCTGCATGAAATAGAAGTCTCCTCTCCTGGGTTTCATAAATGGGAAGAAAGACCTGCTACAACACAGTAGGAAGCATGATAGCTTTCTTCGAAATAAGCTGAAGAACATTCCGGAAGAAATACTTAACATATATAAAGCATTGAGAATTATTCCACCTTTCTCAATGCTGCCTACATGTAATCCTGGATATTGACAGTTTTTCTCATGTATATATAGAGTTCATGTAGGAGTGGAAGACTTGGATGTGGTGTGTGTGTGTGTGTGTGTGTGTGTGTGTGTGTGTGTGTGTGTTTGCACAGCTGTGTGTTTTGTGTTTATGGCTTTCTTCCTTCATAATAATTTGCACACTAAGGTTGCATTTTAGTTCTTAGGAAATGTTAATGTTTTGCCTCTATTATCAACACTCAGATTTCACATTAGGACTCAGATGCACTTAAAAACACTGAACCTGATCCATAAGGCTTTGAAATGCTTCCCATGTCAATGGGAATGACTTTCAGGCATCAGAGAATTCCAGATCACCCATAATCAATTTCTGTCATGTGTAGGATTTGCCTTCCTAATTCTAAGCAGAAGAAAAGCACATTTGGGTAGAATTCAAGAGATGTGAAGGTCATTTCTGATGGCTGCATTGCATTCAAGCATATTGACCCAACTTTTAAATGGGAAATGGACAGATATGCAGATAGGTGTTAATATGATGAAATAATGTCTTTGAAGGTACAGGTCAGATGAAAAATATAAAAATAGAGCTAGCTATAGTTAGAGTACTCTGCTGTTAGTCTTTTGCCAGTAGGGTGTGTGTGTGTGTGTGTGTGTGTGTGTGTGTGTGTGTGTGTGTGTGTTGATTGCAACAATAGAAACATGACTAAGACATCAGTATATAAAATGAATTATATTTTCCACCTTTTGTGATAAATAGGAATATTTCAAAGGATACCTGTATCCTAGTTAACTACACAACCCCAAATATAGACTTTAAAAAGCAGCAGATCTTGGTGTTATTATAACATCTACACAGAACTTGTAGCACATTTGAGGAGTCATGTAGAGACAGGATTCTCATAGCTGTCACCATGACAAGCCCTGTTCCTATTGATTAGTAGAATGTATTTACTGTGACCTTGTGTTGTATCTTATGAAAGAAAATTTAACTTTGGATAGTATAAAAAATACTGATGGGGCGGGGGTGGGGGGGCTTGTGCTATCTTTGAAAACCTTTTTTTGATGTTACCATAATTATATATAAAACTCACAAGTCCTATTAGATTGAATACCTTCTGCTGGGCTGTGTTGCTGTTCACACACACACACACACACACACACACACACACGCACACACACCCATCCTTCGACGGGCTCAGAGGGTGGTTCCAATGAGTGTTCTTCATTCTGGGACTCTTAGACTTGAGCATCCCTTTCTTGCTTTGCTCTCTTTCTCCAGCTCATCACCCCCTTCCTCCCTCTCCCTCTCTCCTCCCCAGCCTCTCTTAACATCAAAGTATGTATCTCTTTTCCTTAAAAACCTTTTTTTTTCCTTCTTGACCTCTCAGCATCAGATTCTAAGAGCAAAATGTGTGCAAATGAGAACCAGTGGCTTCTTATGAGTGTTCCTGATTTTACCCTCCCCACCCACCCACCCCCTTTGACTTCTAAGATTCCACTTTCATGTAGAAATGAAAAACATCCCAAACAATTACAGAGCAAAGGCACGGTGCTTCAGATACCATGTCCCTGTGATTAAAGTGTTCAGGGACAGACAGAACACAGATTGCTTATTCTTATCAGCTGTGCCTCTACAGCAGAAACAGCAACAGGATATATTCAGTTGTGGCTGGATGTACGTGCTCCCCTGAGGGCAATTAATCTGTCTTCCTCACTGAGTTCCTACCCAGTGTTTTATACTATCAATACACCTAAGTGGACCAAATATTAAAACTTGGTTTGGCTTTGATGAGGAATATTGAATTTGTTCGCCATAAAGTCTAGCAACACAAAATCACCCCCCTCTCCTCTCTGTAAGACAGACGCAGCATACACTGAATCAGAAGAAAAGTCCTTAGGCTCTTACACTTCCTAGGAGTCATTAGGGAAACTGATATCAATTAAAGGAGGAAGCAGCAGATGGCTAACACCTTCAGCTAGCTGCTGGCATTTACATTAGCCTATGTGATTTCTAACTTTTATCGCTGGGATAATTTTGTGTAAACAATGGAATAATTTCGCTTGGCTTAAGGGGCAGGGGGACCAGGTATAAGGAGAGTGATGTTAGTTTAGGGGTACAACACTTGCCTATGATATGCCAGTCCTATGTTAAAGCTCTAATACTACTAAGACAAACAAACAAACAACAAGCAAACAAGCAGACAAACAGATTCCCATGGAAAGGCAGAAAGGCTGGTTTCTAGATAGATGCCTGGCATGGACATGGCTCATGTTTATTTCATTAAACTACAGAGCTTTTAAAACGAGGATACAGGGTGTTATATCCCCATTGTGATTTAGGTTAACCATTGACACAGTTGTGTGTCACATTCTGACAATCTCTGAAATGGATGTGGCCTGATAATCTTTCTTAGGGGAGGGGAGCAGGGCCCACATGTTCTGTGGTGACAGGAATCTGCATTCACTCACATAAGCTGATATGAAAAATAACATCATTCCTTGTGTTTAATAAAATGCCATATTTTCCTCACAAATCTGGCTTTTCTGCCTTGATTTTGACTTGTATGACTTCTGGTTTGCATTAATGGAGGCCAGAGGAAGAGCAAGCAAAAGCATTTTATTTACCTGTTGCAAAGAATTTTGTCCTTTCCTAAAGATTTAATGGATGTTGGTCTTCTGTGAAATATTAACAAATGATTGATGTCATTGAGCCAAATTAATTATTTTTGTTCTATCATTAGATTTATTCCAAACTCTAAGATCCAAGCTTATATGGTACTGGAAAATTTCCAAAATGTGAAAAATGAATAGTTTGGGCCACATATCAAATTATGACATTTTAAATCAGTATTTGGAATACATATTGTTATGAGTTTTTTTGAAATGATGTAATCCTAAGTGATACATAGTCAGTCATTTTGAGTGAGTTAATTGAACATCTAGTTGAAAATATCTCTGTGTAGACACACAATGAATCATTTTAACTTATCCCTGGAAAAGAAACCACCATCGAATAATCATCTTCAAATGAACAGTAGAGAAAGTTCATAGAGAAAGAATCTAAAAGCTAAGGTAATTCTTCCTAAAAGGTAGATAAAATACACCCATCGATCTAAACACTTTCTGGTTGTAAAACAACATTAAAGAAGATGATAATTCCACTTATTTAATGTCATCCTAATTTGATGGCATAGATAATTTTCTAGTTTGATGTAGTTATAAAACTCAAAATTGTGCTTTAAATTTTTGTTTATTTTCTGGAAGCAGTATTCTAACTAAAAGAGTAAAATATACTGAATGTTTTATATTTTAATTTTGTTGAATTTTGTTAATTTTGTAAAAAGCCTTTACGCTTCTCAATTATTTCTAGTAAAGTAGTATTTTCAACATATATATAATAAATGTTATTATAATCCACTTGGTCTATTGTCCTATAACTACAGACCACAGAGAAATCACAATTTTTGAGTACCTAACATGATTTTCAAAAGAAGCCCAAGGCCAAGTAAAATGACAAGTGAGTGAAGATGTTCGTCATGGTGATGCCTGGTGAACTTATTTAATCCCTCCTGCCCAAATGGTCGAACAGGAATAACTCCAAGTTGTACTCTCACCTTCATAGATTCACTGTGGTACACACATTCCTGACCACTACAAATGCTCACCACTCACACACACACACTTTTCCACTGTTGCTTCTGAGATTATAATACAATTACATTTCTCCCCTTCCTAGTCTCCTCCACACTCTCACATATACCCCTCCCTGCTCACCTTCAAATTCATTTTCCACTCCTTTAACAATTGTTGTTACAGGCATGTGTGTGTGTATATGTGTGTGTGTGTGTATCTATACACACACGCACATGCATACATATATTCCCAAGCACATTCTGTTCAGACTGCACAATGCTTCTTGTATGTATGCTTTCCAGGGCTGACCGTTTGGCCCTGGACAACCAGTTGATGTACTTTTCTTACCAGGGAAATTCCAGCTTTCCCACCTTTTCTCCTTGCCTATTTACTGTTCTCTGTGCAGGATTGAGGCCTTGTAGGATTTTCCTCATCCAGTATTGTATGCTCATTGGTGCTATCCTTATTTAGCTCACATTAAGGAGCTCAAAAGTAGAATGCAAAACTTAAATCAATTACAATGTACCAGATCGGTGTGCTTTGTAAGGTCAACAGTCGTAACTGTAAAGAGACGCTGGGTTAAGTAATTATTAAGTTACAAACAATCCAGACCTAAGTATAAGATCAAGTAAGCAGTAATGTATTAGTTTACTTCTCCGTCACAGCAATAAAACACCAACACAAAGCAACTTGATTAAGAAAGGATTTATTTCATCTTATCGCTCTTACTTTATGGAGAGCAGCCAAGGCAAGAAATCCAGGTAGGAACCTGGAAGCAAGAACTGAACCAGAGATCATGGAGGAACACAACGTACTGACTTGTCTTCCGTGCTGTGCTCTGTGTGCTTTCTTCCATAAGCCATGACCACCTGTTCAGGGGTGATGCTGCTCACAGGAATGGACCGTCTTATATCAATCATTAATCAAGAAACTGTTTCATAGATGCCCACAGGCCAGTTTGATGGAGGCAATTCTTCAATTCGGCTACCCTCTCCCAGATGACTCTAGTTTCTGTCAAGTTGAAAAAAAACTGAATTAAGACAATTGAACCCATAACAACCAGCAAATAAACACCTGACTATTAAGTTATAACCTTTCCTTTGTTGTTTGTCCCCCACAATTTCATGTCAATATCACAGTATGAAATACAGCTTAACTTTAAAAGTATCACCCTTTTTAAAAAAGATTTATTTATTTGTTATATATATAGCGTTCTGTCTGCATGTGTGCCTGCAGGCCAGAAGAGGGCACCATATCTCATTATAGATGGTTATGAGCCACCATGTGGTTGCTGAGAATTGAACTCAGGACCTTTGGAAGAGAAGGCAGTACTCTTAACCTCTGAGCCATTCTCACTGGGGAGTATGGTAGCATGGAGACAGTCCTGGTGTTGGAGAGGTAGCTGGACAGATATCCAGCTATCTGGGAGTTCTACATCTGGATCCATAGGCAGTGGCAAGAGAGAGACACTGGCCCTGGCTTGAGCATTTGGAGCCCCCAAATCTCACCCCCAGTGACACACTTCATAAAGGCTTCACTTACTCCAACAAGGCCACACCTCCTAATCGCCATCAAGTAGTGTTATTCCCTAATGACCAAGCATTCAAATCTTTGAGGGCCATTCCAATTCAAAGCACCACATACCCCATATCAGGTAAAATCCGATGTTGGAGATTCCAAAGTCCATGCCATTACACAACTCAGAGGGGTACTTCCCTTCAAACTAGGGAAGCTGAATAACTTGCTATAAGAATTTCAGAATTTAGAAATAGCAAGGAACAATCACAAATAACCAAGTTAAATGCATTAGTGAAATGTGAAAGTAGTAAATGTTAAATATCAACTAAAATGAGAAAATAGACTTTATTAAAATAAAGAAAATACACTGTTGATTAGACAGATACATTAAAATGCCAAATCCTAGAAACCCGAATATCTACATTTTATGACTAAAATAAATTGTTATTCATTTAAGAGTTACTTTGTTTATTGTTATTATTATTAACTATTATTCCATGTATGAGAGGGACTGATTCTGAATAAAATAAAGCAACTCTTCATTCTTGGAATTTCTAGGTCCTCTAACACTTTTCTGTATAAGGACAGTTACAAACAGGAAAATATAGTTTTCCTTCTTCTTTAAAAACTCCCTTTTGGAAAGGACATTGGAAGCGTGATGTTCAGTGTGACACACCTTGTATGACGTGCCCTAGATTTCTCAATGTTCAAGATCTAGTTATACGGAATTCTTTTCTCCCTAGGAGAAAGTTGAAACCAAATTAAAAGTATCTATGCCTTGGTGAACTATCCCTGAGGCTGATTAACCTTTTATAATAAATAATTACGCACACACACACACACACACACACACACACACACAGAGAGAGAGAGAGAGAGAGAGAGATATGAATTGTGTGTGGTGTGATTGTGTTGTGTGTGTATGGATGATAAACACACGTGATTATGCCTTTAGGGTCCACCTGTTGTGTCTCTCCAATGCTGGCGTTACAGGTGAGCAGAGCCATGCCAGGCTTTCTGTATGGGTGCTCAGGTCTCCATGCATTCCGTGCAAGTGTTCTTACCTGCTGAACCATCTCACCAGCCTTCTTGGTGTTTCATGTGGGTATAGCAGACTCCTTTGTCATCCTTGTGACAGGACATGAATGGAATTCTAACCACTAGTTTAGACAGCATCTCTCTAACCCAGAAGGGCAACAGGGGAGAGAGTGGCTCTCATCCGCGACCTAGTGAATGTGAGACTCTTGTCACAGTGGAGTAAGTTAGAGATAGCTACCATATACTAATACCTGGGCTGCTTGCAATTAAGGCTTTACTTATTAGAACACTGGAAAGATGATTTCAAAACTCACATAGTTCATTCCTCTCCCTTATACGACCAAAAAGAATCTGGCCAGCTTTTATTATTATTATTATTATTATTATTATTATTATTAGATATTTTCTTCATTTACATTTCAAGTGCTATCCCATAAGTCCCCTATACCCTCCCCCTGCCCTGCTCCCCTACCCACCCACTCCCACTCCTTGGCCCTGGCATTCCCCTGTACTGGGGCATATAAACATTGCTAGACCAAGGAAGGGCCTCTCTTCCCCAATAATGGCCAACTAGGCCATCTTCTAATACATATACAGCTAGAGACACAGCTTTTTGACAGAACCATCGAATGAGACCTGGAAAGTATTTAAACTCAACATGAAGTTCAATCACTGTGATTGGTTGCAAAAGTGCTCCCTGTAGCAAGATGATACATCAGAACTGTCTGGGTCGGCGTCCTGTGTTCCTTCAGCCTCTGTAAGACCCTCTGATTTGTTGGCTGAGCGCTGACAAGACGACAAATACAAGGACAAATACAAGTGAAAACTTAGACCTGTCGGTGGCGTTGGAGTAACCCATCCCTCCCATTTGCTGTATTGATCAGTGTACACTTGCTACCAGTTGTGGACTCACAGTCCTTTCACAGGGCATTAAGATCCCTTAAATCACTCATGAGAATCTGTTTGATCTTGCTACATACATTTCCTAGACTTACATGAAAACATTTCATTAAACACAGAAGACTACTTAGACCTTTACAGAGGAGGAGAAGGGGAGGGTGGATGGAATGAAGAAAACAACATCCTCAAATGCCTGAAATCTAGGAAGGAGTTGATTCCAAACCGCCATGTGTTAAATAAAACGGACAAACTATTTCAAAGGGACAGCAGAACACTGACCTAAACAAACCGCTCATCTTAAGAACCGAGCCCAGCTCTTGTCCTTAAGCATGTGCACTTCACACTCACTACATTAAAACTCTGAGCAGGCACTGCCAAGCCTGTGCATACATCGCCCAGGAGAAATGCTGCTCAAATCATTTCCAGTGGAAGTCACTGCTCAGCTTCCCTCTGAGGTCTACTCGAGCCACTACTGCTACTTCGCTCTCGTTAAACCACTTCGGAATATCTCATTATTCCCGAAGACAAATTCTCCAAATCAGTGCTGCCGACCTTGCAATAGTTTGGCACTTGATGTTACAGATTAGATCATGTTTTTGAAGACTCTCTGTTTTATTGGTAGTTGAAAAAAAATTTTCAAGCCCTGCCAGTGACTATTTTCTCTAAATTTAGGAAGTCCCATTTCTTCTAACAGCCAGCTGGAAATGAGTAAGGTATTACAGAGCTTTTCTTAGTGTTTGGCCTAGAGAAAACCCATTCTCTCCAAAATATATATCTTTGGCACTGTCTAGAAGTAAGGAATCTTGGGTAATCACTATAAAGGCCAACTGTGAGAAATATTATTTTTAACACTTAAATATGCTGATTTTTCTACTCTCAAGGAGTTTAAAAATAAATCAAACATTAGACATTTTAGTCTAACATTTTTAAAACAAATACTCATTAGAGATAATTTTACTATTGAATTCTGTGCCTCTGTGGTAAAATCTTGAAGGTGGCATTTTACAGTGTTTACAACTAGAAGAATTTTGTGGTCCCTAAAGACTGCTTATAACTTCCACAGATTAATGCTTCAATAAGCCTGATGGCAAATTATTTCATTATATAATCTAAATATATACATTTATATATACTCAAATCTCCAATTAGGTCCAAATAGCTAAGTAATCTAAGTATTGAAAATGAGACATGGCTAGGTGGAGCTGGAATATCACTTGTATGACTATACTAAATCCAGGAGGGAAAACAAAAATTATATTCAGCCAATAGTTTAGAGTCTCAATATCTTTTCCTCTAGAATCTCATTATTTTTAATTTAGGTTTGGAAGTCTTATTTTATTCCCATGTTAAAAATCACACATTGCTTCAAATTGTAACTGTATAGACAAATACAAAATATTTCAGTAACATAAGTTGGTTGATAAGTAGAGCTAGTCATTATTTCAGTGTGTGATTTGACTGCTGTAATTAAGGTAAAATACTATTTGTAGTTCAAGAAATATTCCATTCTAATACACACACACACACACACACACACACACACACACACACACACATATATATATATATATATATATATATATATATATATATATATACATACATACACACACACACACACACACACACACACACATATATATGTACAAACATACATACATAAGTATTGTATATATTGAGCTCCTTTGTGCCAAGAATCAGACAGCTGATCTCATCCTCTTCAATTTTAGGACTTTTTGTTCTTCTGTTTTTATATTCTCTCTTAGGAGCTTTACAACTTTTTCTTTTTACAGTGGAAGCATTATAAGATCCAGTCAGCTTTTCCTAACTGACATAAGAACAGCAGAAAGAATGTAAGCCACAGGAGGTTTCAACCTCTTGACTGCAACCTTGGGTTGTCATATACAAAAGTGGTAGGCGACAATCATGTCTATCCTCAGATACGTGTAGCACACATTTTGAACCCACCAAGGGTATAGATAAATGAAGTCAATATAAAGGTTTATATTGTATATTTTAAGTTTTTTATTGTTTTTGAAAATGAATTGTATTTTGATTATATTCATCCTCTCCCCATCTCTTCCTGGATCTAACCCCTCTTCTACACCTCTCAATTTTGTGTACTCTTTCATATTTTTATAAACTCTGAGTTTAACTAGGGCTGTCCATATACTCTTCAGTCTGTAGCCATTCACTGGGATGCATTAGACTTGTCAGGGCCACAGCCATAAAGAAAACTAAAACTCTATCTTTCTGCAGCTATTGATTTCCAATAACTCCTCAGGTATGAATATGATGAATATGACTTCCTTCCTGCCCACCTCCCTCTCTCCATGATGCTTCAGTTTTCTCTGGTTTTCGCTTGTATATTCCATATATGCAGCTGCCCAAGTGTGTCTGGGAAACACTCCTTATAGTCACCTACCACCTCTGGCTCTTCCAGTCTTTCTGTCACCTCTTCTAAAATGATCCCCAATCCTTAAAGGAGTCTCATATACATGTCCTGTATAGGGCTGAGCATGCTACAGTTCCTTATGCTCTGTATTTTATCTTGGGTTTGTGTGAGTCCCCATCTGCTAATAAGAGAAGCGTCTCTGATGACTTTTGAGATTTACACCCACTATGGATGTAATGAGAAGTCATTTGGAATCTGTTTATTGCTATGTCCCGTTAGCGGAAGAATAGTAATGGATTTTACTCTATGACTGATGTTTTGTAACACAGGTTCTTAGCCCTAGTAACTGCTCAGGTGTAGATTCAATCTGTGGAAAGAAACTTAAAATCAATTAGAAAATGGTTGTTTATTCCTGTGATAGTCATGAGGCTATTGTATCACTGGAGCCTCAGGGAGTGGGCAGGTCTAAGGATGAGAAGATAGAACACATCACCACTAAAGGGAATGGAAATAATGGAACAGGAAGGGATATTGGGATTGGGGTTGGGCAAGGTAGAGAAGAGAATATAGGGACTGACAAATAACTCTGTAGACCTTCTGACAAAGACAAATGACTAAACTACTACTGTAGAAGCTCCATGAAATACCCAACACATAGATATATAAGACATGTTTAAATGGTCAAACTGTGGTGGCACAGGTCTTTAATTCCAGCACTTTGGAAGCAGAGCCAGGTGGATCTCGATGAATTTGAAGCCAGTCAGTCTAGAGACAAAGACAGAGACAGGAAGGAAGGATGAGAGAAAGAGGGACATGAGAGGAGGAGGAGGAGAGAGAGAGGGGGAGAGAAAGAGAAGAGAGAGAAGAAGAGAGGAGAGGAGAGGAGAGGAGAGGAGAGAAGAGAAGAGAAGAGAAGAGAAGAGAAGAGAAGAGAAGAGAAGAGAAGAGAAGAGAAGAGAGAGTTAGTTCTGCCAGGACTACATGGAGAAACACTGTCTTGGAACACACACACACACACACACACACACACAAAAGAGTTTCAATGGAATAACCTATCCGATAATGTAATGATAATGCCCATAATAGGCATAACCGTCTAAGAAATAGGGAACTAATGTCACACTTCTATTGGTAGCATTGGCTATGAGGTCCCATAGACCCTCAAATATGAGCCATTGTCAATGGTCTTGGTAGCCTCATGAACTTGATGGTAAGACCCTATTGCTGAAAACACCACACTTGTCTAATAGAACATAGAGATAGCAAGCTGGTACCAATCAGAAGCCTCATTCCTCCTTTCTAGTTTCTGTAGAACTGGAAGGTGCTATGTACGCTACCAGGGGAGGAAAGTATTTAAAGTACTTATCAGTCTTGCCGGGAAGTGAACCTTGCAAGCTACAATAAACCTATCTAGCAATCTTAATTTAAAGGAAGATCGATTATTGTTGGTACCTGGTTGATTTGCCAGTATTTCTTCTTGTGGGCCTCATTTAACAAACTTGTGGTCCTCATTTTCATACTCAAAGAGAGTTAAAATATTGTGTAAATTTGTCTTATGTTTAGTGTTTTGGTATGCAAGCTGAGATGTGACTGTCATTTACTTTAGTGTCAAAAATTATCATGGATATCTCAAGACAGAAAAAAAATATTTATTCTCTTAGTAGAAAAATCTCAGGTGCTATTTACTAAACATTGCATACATGTGTCAGAGCATGGAGATCTTTTAGGTAACCTGTCATCATGAATAAGATAAAATAAAATTTGCATCAAGATATTGGAGCTCATTTTGTATGAAGAGAAGGTTTTCCTAACATTTATTTTCTATAAGCTTTGATATTTCTCTCAAACCCCCACAAATGTCTAAAGGCATTTTTAGACATTTTTGAAAAATGTAACCCCTTATGTTTACCCTACAGGTCACCTCAACAAAGCTAGGATAGTGTGATTGTGTTTCTTGTACAAAATGAAAAGGAAGGACTGAATCATGAGGTATTTTGCTGCAAAGGTCCTTCAGGGCAATATTAAAGTTTGGGAACAGATTTCCCAGTACACAATTCAAGGCTCTATTTTAGACCTGTTCTCGCACTTTTTTCCTGCCAAGACAATCTCAATGGCAAGTTGTCTGGTATGCCTTGGATTTCCTTGATATTTTTTTAGAGTATTGGATTCGTTATTTTAACAATTTTGCTTTACTAGCAGTCAAAAGAATTGCCGTGTTTCAAATATATTTAAAATTTTCATGCTATGTGTGGAGATCATGCTTAAAATTAATTAGAAGGAATAATGGAGATAAGAAAGAGCAATATAATTTTTTTAATTGACTTATAAAGAAATGAACCACCCTACACTGCCACACTTCTTTCTGAACTATGCTATATACCAAAGATTGTGAATGGATGCAAAATAAGTAATGTGTATTATCAAAGAGTATCAAACAGGTATAAATGGAGTGCTTAAAATGGCAAGAAACTAATGTTTGGATCCCATGGGCTTGTGTTCATGGTTGGCCTTGGGGAAGAAGGCTTTCTTCAGCACTCTTTCTCCATCTTCTCATTTGAGTTGCAAAATATCCTGCCCCATACTTACCCCCATTCTCTCTCAGAACCTCTATTTTCTTAGAACTGAAAGTACAAAGTATTTGACTACCTTATTTTCATTTTTCTCTTTCTGTTTCTTGCCCCCCCCCAACCCCCCCTTTCAAGACAGGCTTCCTCCTGTGTAGCTTTGCTGCCCTCAAACGCCTCTGTAGGCCAGAATGGCCTTGAACTCACAGAGATCTGCCTGTCTCTGCTTCCTCAGTGATGGGATTAAAGGTGTGCACCACCATTGCCTGGCATTTGACAGTTGTCTTTCTCACCTTCACTGGCTATGGAACTATAAACTTCTAAGGATGAATGTCCTTTTCTTTTTTGTCTACTTCCACATCTGAGTATCCAAAACAGTACTTGGTACATTGCCACCTTTGAGTAAATTAATGAAATAAGCTTTATGATTTAAATGTAGTGGAGCTTTGAGGAGACTAATTATGCATCTGTTATGGTTTGTACATGCTTGGCCCAGGGAGTGGCACTATTAGAAAGTGTAGCCTTGTTGGAATAGGTGTGTCACTGTGGAATAGGCTTTGAGAGACCCTCATCCTAGCTGCCTGCAAGTAGTTCTTATCCTAGCAGCCTTCAGATGAACATGTAGAACTCTCAGCTCCTCCTGCACTATGCCTGCCTGGATGCTGCAATGTTCCTGCCTTGATGATGATGGGCTGAACCTCTGAACCTGTAAGCCAGTCCCAATTAAATATTATCCTTTATAAGACTTTCCTTGATCATTGTTTGTCTGTTCACAGCAGTAAAACCCCAACTAAGACAGCACCTATTTAAACACTATTAGACAATACCCTGAGCACACCAGGTATTTACAAACCCATTTGTATTTATTCATAATTTGATTCATAACTCGTCCATAGATAAAGTAACTGTATGTCCTCAAGTTTGCCTCACTGCATTTCCAGTCTTACAATAATTGTAAACAACATCTTCTTTCCCAGTGTCCTGATGGGGAACAAATTGTGTAGTCATTCTATCTAAAGGCCATTTGTGCTAATGAATTGTGGTTAAGGCAAAGAGGTTTGCCTCATGCAACCTAATGTGAATCTTAACAAAAACAAACAAACAAACAAACAAAACGTTTTTGCATTTAATAGTAAGACAGAATGATGGCCTAGTTTGCTTTGTTGTTGTTGTTGTTGTTGTTGTTGTTGTTGTTGTTGTTGTGATAAAAACACTCTGTGCAAAAGCAACTTGGTAAGGAAAGCTTTTGTAAGTCCTGATCATGATCCATTATTTTGAAGAAGTCATGACAAGAACTCAAGGCAAACCTGGAGGCAGGAACTGACCGAGACCTGGAGGCAGAGACCATAGAGAAACATTGCTTACTGGCTTGCTCTCTGTAGCTTACTCGGCCTACTGTCATACACAGCCCAGGACCACCAGCCCAGGGTGACATTGCCCAGGACCACCAGCCCAGGGTGACATTGCCCAGGACCACCAGCCCAGGGTGACATTGCCCAGGACCACCAGCCCAGGGTGACATTGCCCAGGACCCCCAGCCCAGGGTGACATTGCCCAGAACCACCAGCCCAGGGTGACATTGCCCAGGACCACCAGCCCAGGGTGACATCGCCCACAATGGACTGGACCCTCCTACATTAACCAATCAAGAAAATGCCCTATAAATATGCCCATAGGCCCACCAGTTGAAGGTAACTCCTCAGTTAAGATTTCCTCTTTCTGGTTGACTCTACTTTGCAGCAAGCTGTCAAAACCTAACCGCTATAAAAGGTAAAAATGATTCAACAATATGGGGAATGGGGAAAGGTTTCTTAACTATTTCCTTGCTTAGGAAGAGCAGTAGCAAACACCTAGTATCCAGAGATGCTTAGCTCTCCAGGATTGCAATTCACGTGCTTAAGTTAATGCTCTGTTTCTAGCACTTCAGAGCTACGAAACTTACCTTACTTAAGCCTCTGTTTTGCTCTGATTGAGAATGATGAAACAGTATTTATAGGGATTACGGGAAACATCACATACAATCTCTAAACACCACTACCTTGACATACAAGACATGCTGGAGCCATATTGGCTAGTGTTGGGGCCGCTCAGTACAAAGGCTTTCAGAAGGAGTGATACCAGTCTCTTTAGTCCCAAAGCAACCATGTCTTTGTAATATAGCTTCTTATTTAAATATTAAACAACTGGCTTAAAACGGAAAAAATTGCCTGGCCTCCGATGTATTTAGTAATCTGTTTTTAATCCCATGCATTAGTCATTTGTGTTTTGTTAATAAAGGGCATTAAATACAACACCAGATCTTGAGTATAAATAGACATTCATTTTATTTTCAGTACAGGATCCAGAACATAAAGAGTAATCGATAAATATTTTTTAAAACTTCCCCATAATTGATGGAACATTCAGAAACACCCAAACAAAGTATCATTTTTAAGGCTGTTTAGCACAACTTTTGTCATAATGTTTCAGTTTTCACAGAGAATCATTAATTAATGAAACCACTCTCTCACTATACACAGCTTCAGTATTTGGAAACTGCCGCAAGGCAGTAACATTAACAATAAACTGTGTGGAAGTTTTACTTCTATCATGGGTTAGACCTTAAACTCTTGTTGGGATCAACTGCAATACTTTGCTTAACACAAAGGGGAAATAAGTTGCAGATACATTAGTTGCTAGAGGCAATATTAAAATCAAGGTCTTTTAACTCCTATGCCAAAATTATTTTGGCTTTCTCCTTTAATGCCTGTCTGTTTTTAATCACAGTGATGTCATTTGAGAAAGTACCAATTACTTAGTTTTGTCTTTTGTAAGAAGTATAAAGTTTAGAAGACTTCCTGGGATCCCAGTGTCTCTCTTCAAATACTTAGTTCCTTTTTTTCATACATGAGTAATAAAACTTTTACCAAATTTTATTTTATGAAGAAAATAATTACTGCTAGGCTCTTGTTCTATTATTGAAGTTTTCTAATGGAAATTAAATTCTAGAAGCATTAAATACTTAATTTAATAATGCTTATTTTATTAGTATCAATAGCAGACATAATACCACTTACTTAAACAAATTACAAAATTTTTATTATTCCCTGAGTAGTATATTGATTTCAAGTTATGCTCAAATTATTACAAAATTGATTTTCATAAGAATTGAAGCTGAAGTGTTTTATTGCCCAGTGTCCAAGAAAATACCATTTGACCACTTCTCAGCTAATTCTGTGCTATCATGAATCTGTAGTTACTTTAGTTTTGTTAATAATTTTGAAAAAAAAAAAAAAAAAACAGATGGGCTGCCTCTGCTCGTGCATACCTTTTGGCATCTTAAGGAATGAGGGGTAACGATGAGGAGTGGTTAGTGACAGATGTTCTGGATTCCTTGGGAAATGACGGGGGAGCAGGGAGGAGCCCTCTGGGCACAGCAAGCTGAGCCTTTGCACTGTGCGATTGTTCTCACTGCTTTGCTTTCCAAACACCCCCCCGACTGCCTTGAATGCTCCACGAATATTAGGAATATAGATCGGGACACCTTTTCATGTATTCTTACCCTATAGATTGCTTTGGTTATTTATTTCCTCTTCAATAAAATGCATGTCCTGGGGGAATGAGAAGAAAGCAAAGTCTGTCAAGTGTTTGTATCACAGCAAGAGGACTTGGTTTGATCTCTAGTGCCTACCACCCATAATAATAAAGAGTAATTGATAAATATTTTAAACCCTCCTCATAATTGCACTGGGTAGTGCAGGCAGAAGGTTCACTGGGGCTACCCCAGCCAGTTAATCTAGCCTAATGAGCAAACTCCAGCCAATGAGAGGCCTTCTCTCACAGGACATGGATGATGTTTGTTAGGATTTTACTGAGGCCCTTCAGCTTCACTCATACACACAAGAAAACAAATAATAAATAATCAAAAATGTGTGTACTTGCTTATTTATTTATTTATTTATTTATGACTTCCATAGCTTCTTTAACTTATTTTAACTCCACCCCCATTCCCTCCCTTCAAATTATTCACATATCCTAATCCCCATTATTCTCCCCTAATTTTGTGAGGTTTTTTTTGTAAACCTAATGAGTCCACTTAGTGCTAGCAGGTATGCCTGTATATATGACATCTATAATACATGGTTCATAAATAGCTTATTATATCAGTAATGATATGGAAGGGAGATACTCCTTGGATAAGCACAGTTATATTCTTCTTACATAGTGTATGTGTGTGTCTGGGGGGTGTATACATATATACATATATATGTGCATATGTGGATATATATATATATACATATACTATATATACATACACATATGCCTATATACATACACATATTCACATATACATACACATATACATATATACATACGTGTGTGTGTGTGTGTGTGTGTGTGTGTGTGTGTGTGCGGGTGTGTGTGAGTGTGTGTGTGCGTGTGGTGGCTTGAAATTCAGACAGAGAAAACAGCAAAATAATTCATACCCATTTTCTCCCCTAGTGCTCCATTACCTGTGGCAAAGGCATGCAGTCTCGTGTTATCCAGTGCATGCATAAGATCACAGGAAGACACGGAAATGAATGCTTTTCTTCAGAGAAACCTGCAGCGTACAGGCCATGTCACCTTCAGCCCTGTAATGAGAAAATTAATGTAAATACAATAACGTCACCAAGACTGGGTAAGCAGATCACAGAGTGGATAGCTTTATGGCAGAGAGAGGTGCCTTTGGCTCATATATTGCCTTAAAGTTTGGGAATTATTAAACTGGGCCAGTTTGTTTGTCTCTAAGTCAGGTCTAATTAAATATACTTTAGTCCAGAAGGTCACAAATGAGTTTTAAAGTTTCATAAAGACTCCCTTTCCTCCCTGATGGATCTACTCAGAGATCAGTCTAGTAAATACTGATGTCACACTACCTGAGGTCACTATTTTTTTATAGTCCAGTCTTTGCCCACCTCCCAGTCTGACCTCCCACAGTTTGTCATCCCATCCCCCCTCCCCTGTCTCCAAGAGGATGTTCCCCCTACCCCCAGGCCTCTCCACTCCCTGGGGTCTCAAGTCTCTCAAGAGTTAGGCTTATTTTCTCCCACTGAAGCCAGACTAGGCAGTCCTCTGCTGTATATATGTCAGGTGCCTCAGACCAGCTTGTGTGTGCTTCCTGGTTGGTGGTTCAGTGAGAGATCTCAGGGGATCTAGGTTAGTGTGACTGCTGGTCTTCCCATGGGGTCACCCTCCTCCTCCTCAGCTTCTTTCAACATTTCCCTAATTCAATCACAGGGGTCCCCACTTCAGTCTAATGGTTGGGTGTAAGTATGTGCATCTGTCTTAGTCAGCTGCTTATTTGGTCTCTCTGAGGTCAGCCATGCTAGGCTCCTCTTGTCTTTGAGAACACCATAGCATCAGTAAGTGTCAGGCCTTGGGGCTTCTTCTCCCTGAGATGGATTCCAACTTGAGCCAGTCACTGAACCTCCTTTTCCTCAGACTCTTCTCTATTTTTGTCCCTGCAGTTCTTTTAGACAGGAACAATTCTGGGTCAGAATTGTGACTGTGGGATGACAACCCCATCCCTCCACTTGATGCCCTGTCTTTCTGCTGGAGGTGGACTCTACAAGTTCCCTCTCCCCACTGTTGGGCATTTCATTTAAATTCCCTCCCTTTGAGTCCTGAGAGTTTCTCACCTCCCAGGCCTCTGGTACATTCTAGAGGGTCCCCCTCCCACTCCCTTAGGCTGTATATTTCCATTCATTCTGCTGGCCCTTAGGGGTTCTCTCCTGCCCCCCTCCCATACCTAATCATGTTCCCCCTTTAATGTTGCCACAGAGTTTAAACATCGATCTAGCTGCACAGTGGGACTGTGTTGATATCTGTGGAAAGAAGAAGTTGCGAATAAGCCTGAGATTGTTCTATGGTTAATGCCCTCCTTTTGATCCTGGGTATAAATTTTTCTTTAGGATAGAGAGTATAAAAATGGGTTCCCATAAAAAAATGGGCATCTAAACCACAACCAAACATGAGATACTTCTCTTATATTTAAAGGGAACTATATATTTACAAGCCCTGGCATAATGTATTTCTTTTTTTTTTTTTTTTTTTAATTTTGGTTTTTCAAGACAGGGTTTCTCTGTATAGCCCTGGCTGTCCTGGAACTCACTTTGTAGACCAGGCTGGCCTTGAACTCAGAAATCCACCTGCCTCTGCCTCCCAAGTGCTGGGATTAAAGGCTTGCCCCACCAAGCCCGGCTTCTTTTTGTATTTTTTAACTCATTGCTTAATTGACATATGAAGAGACATGCCTCTTAGAATTTTCATTCATACTGAGTTTGGACTTCCCTGTCCACGGCTGCCCCATCTGCAGGCCACTGGTACCCACTGTACCCTTCCATCCCCAGTATGCCCCTGCCCACTTCCTTATCATGTGTGCTCTACCTTAAAGGGTCTCTTGTTCCCAGATCATGGGCCACTTTTCTGGCCTCAGTTCTCACATTTAACTTCCACAAAATACACACACACACACACACACACACACACACACACACACACACGCACGCACGCACACACACACACACACACACACACAGAAAGAGAGAGAGAGATTATTTCTAATTAAAAACTAAGAACACATATGAGAGAAACATGCAGTAGTGATTACTGGCAGTAGTTTGTTTGTTTGATTGGTTGGTTGGTTGGTTGGTTGGTTGTTTTGAGAGAGGATTTTTCTGTGTAACCCTGGCTGTCCTGGAACTCACACTGTAGACCAGGCTGGCCTCGAACTCAGAAATTCTGCCTGCCTCTGTTTCTAAAGTGCTGGGATTAAAGGCATGCCCTGCTGGGTTTTTTTTGTTTGTTTGTTTTGTTTTGTTTTGTTTTGTTTGTTTGTTTCTTTGTTTTTTTAGTATTATGAAGTAATTTTGCTAAGTATTATCTAATCAATTCTTATTATTTAATCTAATTTATTATTAAGAAGTAGAGTGTGCTCTTAAATGCGGGTATCTTATATTCTCATAACAAATCTTAAAGACTAAATTATTTTTTAGCTATGTGGCAATTAGTACTTCAACAACATTTCAGTATGGCAAACAGTGGTGGCGCACGCCTTTAATCCCAGCACTCGGGAGGCAGAGGCAGGCGGATTTCTGAGTTCGAGTCCAGCCTGGTCTACAGAGTGAGTTCCAGGACAGCCAGGGCTATACAGAGAAACCCTATCTCGAAAAACAAACAAACAAAAAAAACAAAAAAAAAAAACAAAAAAAAAAACAAAACAACAAAAAAAGTTTTACACTTGTGCATATACCTTCCAGGAGAATATGTGAATATTTGAATAATTGTGAAAATAAAAGAAGCTGATTTGTCATATGTAATTTTATATTCTCAACAAAGGATTCAATGAGTTCAAGAAGTTTGATTCTTCTTGGAAATGCAACAATTCCTTTTGAGCCAAATAATTAATGATACTTTGAAGTAATTAATTAAAATAGAACAACACTATTCAAGATGAAAATTAAACAGTCTTTAAAAAAGATGGCTCAAATGCTTCCAGCAAAACATAATCCCCTGAGTAATGGTCACACAGAGTCTAAGAAGTATCATTTCAGAGAAAATCTTGGCATGAAGGAAGAGTCTAAGAAATATCATTTCAGAGAAAATCTTGGCATGAAGGAAGATCTCTATTAAAATTGCAATTTTCTACTTCTGAGTCATTGAAAGGTGTATTGGTTGCTCTTCTGCTGCTGAAATAAATGGCCCCAATGAAAAGCAAGTTAGAAAAGAGCATGAATTTGAACAGTCAGAAAAGGAGAAAAAATACTGCAAACTGAATTTCACAACAGACCCTTTACTCTGACACCCTAAAGCCAGATCTTCAGTACAGAATTGTCTAGATCAGATCCTCAGTATAAGCACTGCTGATACGTCACTGCAAATTTCAATCACTTCTAAAAGATAACTTGATGCTTAAAAAGCCAAGAATCATTCCCCATATTGTCTGCTTCCCCACTTGTTATATGGGAAAGTATTAGGCAGAGTAAACATGGGCACATCTTCATTTTGCTGTTTATTTGTAGTTTTAGTCATATACATGTTATTAATATACAGATATATTAAGTCCAGTAGGGTGGTACACACATCTCCTCTCAGAACCTAGGGGGATCAGGAGGCAATGCTCATGAGTTCAAGGCCATCTTAAGCAGTCGTGAATTCCAGACCAATATGAGCTACAGAACAATACTGCTTCAAAGAAATAATTACTTATGTACCTACACATACAGAGAGGAGAAGAGACTACACTCCCCCTTTTAATCCTATCTACAAAAAAAAAATACATGAATAAAACTTAAATGAGATAGATAAAAGTGTAGTGTTGAACTAGACATGGAACTAGACTAGGCTGCAGACACTTGTAATCTCAACACTAGACCAAAGCCTAAGATTTTACATGCCAGACCCTATTTTAATAGTACATATAGGGGCCTGGAAAGGTGAATCCATATAAGTACTTATAGATCTTGCAAGGGACCCAGTTTTGTTTCCCAGCGCCCCATACGGTGTCTCACAATCATCTGTAACTCTAGCTCCAGCAGATCTGATGCCCTCTTCTGACCTCCTCGAGCACCGGATATATACATGGTACACATATATATATGTACACAAAACAACCAAACCGTACATACAATATAAAATAAATGTCTTTAAACAGTACACATATCTATAGGCAATATAATGGTTAATCTCAATTGTCAATTTGTTGAAATCTGGAATCACATGGGAGACAAACCTCTTGGCATACATGCTAGGAATTTTTTTGACTAAGTTCATTGAAGTGGGAAGACGTGCCCACTGTGGGCAGCACCATTTCCTAGGATGGTATCTTAGACTGTATAAAAAGGAAAAAGTTAGCTGAGCACAAGAGTCTATCCATTTCTGCTTCTTGGCCTTGAGCCCATATTGTTTTTGTTGGTGTATTTTATCACAGCAACAGGAAAAGCAACTAATACAGATGATTAATAAATGCAACTGAAAACTTAGAATCTTTCCTGCATATTGATTTGAGCAATCAATTTTTAGTATACTTCAGATGTCCACAAGTAAGAGTGTTATGCATTCAATGCACTCTGCTACTATATTACAGGATGTGTGTGTGAGTGTGTGAGTGTGTGTGTGTGTGTGTGTGTGTTTTCTTTTTTATTTTCTATTCTGTCAAGTAAAATGAGCAAGTTTAAATGAGGCAAATTAATTCCACCCCCCCCCCCAAAAAAGAGTGAAAGTTGTTCCTACTGATGATACCTATGCAGATCCACAGAATGAATTCTCAGAATTCACGATATTCTGTTTTCCAGCTGCCCTGACCTTCAAGTGCCTGGGAGACCAGTGGCCAGTGTACTGCAGAGTGATCCGGGAGAAAAATCTTTGCCAAGACATGCGGTGGTACCAACGGTGCTGTGAGACTTGCAGAGACTTCTATGCCCAAAAGCTACAGCAGAAGAGTTGACCTCTGGCAGGCTGGCTGACCGGCTCATAGCTGTTTTGCTATTGCATTATTTATAAACACACACACTAGCATGTTTTTCAGACCAAATACTATCAGATTACATATAATTTAATCAAATTAATTTATTTGCCTGCCAGACATCTAATGTGGTGTTTGTTTTGGACATACAAACATTTTGATTTTATACTATGAGGCTTCATAAATAATTTTATATGAATGAGTAAGTTGGGTCTAGTAAACTAATAAGAAAAAGAGAAATGATTTTCTTTTCATTTAGGGCTGTCTCTAAGGTGCTATTTTCTCTCCACCAAAACCATTAAGTTATCCAGTGTGTACACTACCTTAGCATGATAGCTTAGCTATGTATGCAGAAAATGATGTATTTTCTTGTGTCCTGCTGCAGAATCTGCCCATTTTCTGTTAATGGCAGGAGATGTGTAAACAGAACAAACCTCACAGTCTTGAAGAGTTTGATAGAATGTATTATTTGATTCAGATTTTTAGAGGCAAGCATAGGAGACATTCTACTGTAATGATACCTTTATATTAATAATGGAAACGTCAAGACAGAGACTTTGATCCTGTTGGTGAACATGCACTTGAACACACGCACTGTGAGCCTGATGCACTGTATTGATGTACACTGAATCACCTTTGCGCTGTTGGTGTAGGTGTAGAGAAGCTGTGACGGAAGTGGCAGCTCCCTATAAAACCTGTATTATTGTCACATGCCATTAGACTGGCTTATAAAAGGTATTTCAAACGGAGAAAACATGGATCCATCCACATCTTTCCATCTCCTAGCAGACTCTTTCATGAGGATCGTACTTCGACTCACAAATCATATGAGCAATGGTAGTAAATATTTTTTCCTTCTTTTCCCTAGGAAATAAGAAAATGAGATTCAGATAATATTTTGATAGTTCCATTGTGTTTTTTCCTTTTAAAAAAATAAAATTATAATTCTCTGAAACATTCCAAAGACATCTTAATTTTTTTATAAGAAAATATTGCACATGGTTCACACGGTTTCTTAGATTATTTTTTTTCTCAATAAAATATGCAAGACTTCCTTTGGAAAGACAGTTCTTCACAGGGCTGTCCACATTTCCACACTTGACAAGGAGAGACATTGTCTGCCTCTGTTCTGAAGTGCTCACTGCAGGAAGCTTGCAGAGTGATCTACAGGGAGACAAAAGATCTCTTTGGAGAGCAAGGGGGATGTGTGCTTACTTCAAGTCCTAAAACGTTCAGGTTCCCTAAAATTGAGATTCCTTTTATACAGTGCAACCCACTTCATGTGCAGGTATCAGCTGCCGCTCTTTATATTACTGTTGATGAAAAAAAAAAAAAAAAAAAAAAAAAAAAAAAAACAGCTCTCATCTTAAAGCAAATAAGAGATAGTTTATTCTAGAACCACCTTTGAGTGGCCAAAACCTTGGAATACAGATTTAGGCTAAAATTCCATGATCCAACATAGAAGCAGTTTCATGAAGTTTTACAGTTTTACAAAGAAAGTCTGAAATCAAGTTTAACATACATAAGTGGCTACATCAGAAGAGTGGTTGCAACAAGGTAGGGAAAGTTTTTTCCATGTGCCTCAGATATTATCTGATGATGTTCTTAGCTTTGGGGTTGACTTACATACACTGTCAACTAAGTTGATCCAGAAGATTTTTATCTATTAGTCACAACATGTTAGTTCCCACATAAAGGTAGTCAAGGAGTTTCTATTTAGGGTGCTAAATTTAACCCAAGATAATGTAATTATCCTCTGGATGTGCAACATCCCAACCTCTCCTTGAAATTTGAAATAAGTTGAGATATTCTGAATTCTTCTCTTGATTTCTGAACCCACGCATTTCAAATCAAAATAGAATAACACCACGTATTGAAGTGGTTCAGAGTATGAACATATCTACAAGCTCAAATATCAGTGCCTTAGGCCTTCAAGGTGTTTTCACTCACCCAGTCCAACAACTGAAAGTGTTTCCGAAGACTTCTGTTGGGTGTATCTTTTGTAGGGCTCCGTGGGGCAGATAGATGCACATCACACCATAGCGACATTTTATGGTCATTAGTGGGGATTTTCCCCTCAAGTTTGTTCTCCATCTCTGAAATTTGTTCTTTTGCATACTTTTATAATTAAAAATCTTTACTTTGTATATTAATTTTTAAAACTAATAAGAATAAACCAAAGGAAGATTTTCCTAAGAGACATTAGGTCTGGGTTAACAGGGAAGAAACAGTGAAGTAGCAGAGAGAGACTCTCACCTGGGAAAGCTAGTTTCTTATGGAACTGATTGTGCTTCCAAAATGTTACCAAGATTGATCTTGTACAACTGTGATGGGAGTCATGTTCTGATTAGGTAATCTGCCCATAGGCTTAGCGAACTAGACAAAGCATACCATACAAAGAATTAACAAATCTAAGTTTTGGTTCCTTGAGAAGATAAGACAAGATCTATAGACCCTTGGCCTAATTAGTCAAAAGAGAGAATGAGATAAAGCAAAATAATGGAATTGAGATGAACAGAGAACATTACAACAGGCGATGAAGAAGTCCAGAATATTATACAGGAATTCACTAAAAGTCAGTACATCACTAAGTCAGAAAATAAAGAGAAAATTTACAAGTTCCTAGATTCACACACACACACTAAACGAAGAGAGCAACAATTAAAACTTATCCATAATGCATGAGGAGATCTAAACAATAAGATAAAGCCTTCTAACATAGAAGACTCCAGGCCCAAATGGATGCATAGTAGATTCTACCAGTCTTTAATGGAGAGACAACAACCTGTGCTTCCTAGATCACTAAAGTGAGCGAAACAGAAAGGTTACTTCCAAACGCTTTCTATTCGGCCAGTTATTACTCTAATACTGAAAGTAGTGTACACAGAGAGAGAGAGAGACAGAGACAGGTGGGAGGAAGGGAGAGAAGAAGGGGGAGGGAGGGAAGGAAGGAGGGAGAGAGAGAGAGAAAGAGAGAAAGAGAGAGAGAGAGAAAGAGAGAGAATTAATTACAAAATCACATAACCATCTTAATACAAGCAGAAAAGTGACTTGGACAAACTCCAGCAACCCTTCATGATAAAAGTCCTTGAGAGTAGGAAAGGAAGAGTAAGGAAACATACCATAACCTAATAAAAGCTACATCTGGCAAACCAAATGACCACATCATCACAAATGAAAAAACTATAAACAACCCCTTTAAAATTAGGAAGAAGATAGGTCTGCCTGCTACCTCTTTTTTAATATAGTGCATGAAGTAATAGAGTAACAAGACAAGAGGGGGGACTAAAGGGATACAAATAGGAAAAATCATCCCTACTTGCAGATGATTTGCTATTATAGATAAGAAAGCCCTAACATTCCACCAGAAGACTTCTAGGCATGATTAACAATTTTAGTAAAGTGGCAGGCTACCAAATCAAATTATAGAAACCAGTAGTCTTTGTATATACCAACAACAACCATGCTGATTAATAGATTGTAGAAACATTGCCTTTCACAGAAGCATCAAAAGCATCATAAATCGAACCAAGAGGGTGAAAAGTTTTGATAATGAAACTTTCAGGCTCTGAAGGAAGAGATTGAAGAAGACACCAGAAGACAGAAAGACTTTCCACCCTCATGGATTGGTAGAATGAATATTGTAAAAATGACCATTCTACCAAAAGTAATCTACAGATTCATTGAAAACCCAATCAAAATCCCTATGTCATTCTGTATGTAAACCGTAAAATTAATATGGAACCACAAAGTCTCCAATGTTACTATGATCCAAAAGAACAAGGTTAGAAGGATAACCATTCCAGATGCCAATCACAATTGCATAGCTAAAATGATAAGAACAAAGATGGACATACAGAACAATAGAACAGAACCAAAGACCCAAACACTAATATAATTAAGTACATCCACCTCATATTTGACAAAAATGCAAAAAGTTCACAGTGGCAAATAACATCTTTGACAAACAGTACTTAAAACATGCACGCCAGCCTGATGAAGAATGGAATTAGACCCCATCTATCATCCTACACACACACACACACACACACACACACACACACACACACACACACACACATCAACAAAAAATGGACCAAAGACCTCAGTGTGAAACCTAAAACACCAAAGCTTCTGGATTAGAGTATGGGCAACCCCCTACAATAAGTAGGTATAGGAAAACGTCACTGAATAGGACTCCATTTGCTCAGACATTAAGACCAACTATTGACAAAGTGGGACCTCATAAAACTCAAAAGCTTCTGTACAGCAAAGGAAGCTACAAAGGGGATATTTCCCACCCATATGTCTGACATAAGATTGATATTCCAGAATATATAAAGAACCCAAAAATCAAAGAGTCAAGGAACCAAATGATCCAATGAAAAATAGGCTATGAATCTGAGCAGAGTTCTCAAACATACAAAAAAGTGTTCTGCTACCTAGGCAATTACAGAAATACAAATTAAAACTACATGGAGATTTCATCTTACCCCAGTCAGAATGGGCAAGATCAAAAAAACAATCGACAGTGGCTGCTGACCAGCACATGGGGAGGGGGGACCTTGTTGACTGTGAGTGGAATTGTCAACTTCTCTATCCACTCTGAAAATCAAAGCAAAGAATGCTCAAAAATCTTAAATGAACCTACCATGCTGCCCAGCTATACAACGCCTCAGCACTTACACAAAGGACTCTGCATCCTAGTCCAGGGATCCTTGTTCAGCCATATTTCTTGCCACTCTATTTACTAGCTAGGAAGCAGAAACAACCTAATGCCCTTCCACTGATAAATTCATAGTGAAAATGCAGTGTGTGTGTGTGTGTGTGTGTGTGTGTTGCAATACTATTCAGTCATAAAGAAAAACAACATTGTGGAATTTACATGTAAATAGATGGAACTAGAAATTACACTAAGTAAGGTATCCTATTCCCAAAAGATAAATAGTACATGCTCTCCGTTGCATGTTCACCCTTGATATGAATTTTTAGTTGTGAGTATATAACCTAGCGTAACTGCAGAAACCAGGAAAATAATAAGGAACTATGGAGTAGGGGAACTCTAGAAAGGAAACAAATATCATATTATATAATATATGATAAATTATATAATATTACATATGTGTTATATAGCATGTAATATATATATGATGTACATTATATAATATGTAATATGTGTTATGTAATAATATGTGGTTTTATGTGATAATATATTATCATATAATATGATATAACATATATATCATGAGGGAGACATTAACCGGGGAGGGTAATGAAAGGCAATACAGAGGGAGAAGGAGGAAAGAGAGGTTGATTCTCAGCATCCATAAGTGGCTCACTACGGTCTTTAACCCCTGTTCTAGGTATCTGACTCTGTCTTCTCACCCCGACAGGCACTGCATACATTTACATGGTACATTTATATACACAAAGACAAAACAGTTAGACACATAAAATAAAAATAAACAATTCTAAACAACAACAAAAAAAAGTTCCAGGTCCCCACTTTTAAGTTATTGGTCTAGAAAGTCCAAGAGACTCCCAAACCATACAGGCTATTGCCATTGCCCTTGGTTGTCCCCCACAAATCTGAGACAATGCTCTGTTGCTAAACACCCTCCACATTTAGCCACGTAAGACAAAGGTTGGGAGGAATTGAGCTGGATCTGACTTAGAAGCTGCTTCCCTAAGGCCTGGCTTTCATCATACTGGAAATTAGTAGGACAGCAGCCAAGAGGGAAAAGAAACCAATCGTTCTGCCCAGCTGTAATGCTTAAAAACCACAATGACCAGAACAACAAGATATTCTGAAAGGTGCAACAGTGACATTCATGTCCTATGGAGCATCCAACAGACTATCTAACTGGAATTTAGGACCCCCCCACAAAAGGAGAGACTTCATGCCTGCTAGTGTAAAACGATTCCACTACCAACAGGTAATGACATGCTATAGATACTAAATGAGAACCATCTACTGCCACTTTCCTAAAGCAGTACAGTTTCTAACTGCACTCGAATATATATTCTTATGCCCTCAGCTGAATGTAGCTCTCATCCATTATCAAAAAAGTTTGTTTTTAGCCAGGTGTGGTGGCGCACACATTTAATCCCAGCACTTGGGAGGCAGAGGCAGGCAGATTTCTGAGTTCGAGGCCAGCCTGGTCTACAAAGTGAGTTCCAGGACAGCCAGGGCTATACAGAGAAACCCTGTCTTGATAAACCAAAAAAAAAAAAAAAAAAAAAAAAAGTTTGTTTTTGTAGCTGATGAAGACCATTACAGATAGCCACAACTGGCCAAAATGCAGAGACAACTGATCTGGGGCGCCTGGCTCTAACTGACACTCTGCGACACAACTCCAGCCTCTAAGGCTCAGGGGTCACAATGGAAGAGGGGCCAGAAAAATTGGGAGAGCCAGAGGACCCAGATGTCTCCTGTAATATAGTGTCTTCTGTATATTACAGGGAAGCTGAACCCAAGAAGTGATGAACACAGTGGGGTAAACAAGACCAGCCCAATGCCAGTACTAACTGGCATTCCAGGGTGGATGGGGAAATATCACAAGACCCCATTTTTAAAGGAAAAGCTACAGGCAATTACTGGGTGCTAGGAGAGAGAGAGAGAGAGAGAGAGAGAGAGAGAGAGAGAGAGAGACTGGAGGCCATGATTTTAAGAGGGATTGGAGGAATTGGAAGGAGGGGAGGGGGTGGAGGAAGTGATGTAATTACAGTTCTCATGTGGGACATTTTGTGTGTGTGTGTGTGTGTGTGTGTGTGTGTGTGTGTGTGTAAAAAGAAATTCTTTCCAACAAGTAAATCCATTATTTTTGACAACTCGACCTTGGATAAATTTTCAGGACCAGGGAAGAATGCAGCCAGATTCTTTGCCATGATATAGTCTGAAGGGTCTCTATCCCAAGTGTTTTCTGGACTCCACATTGCCCTCTGTACCCTTATGACCTGGGCCTCTACTTTGTTCACTTTCCTCAACATTTGTGCCTTCCAAGCTCCCACCAGAATGGCTGGGTAAGTTCCTGCTTACAGCATCTAAGAGGTGAGTCCTACATTCCGAACTCTTCCATCTTCCTCCTGCAAACTAATCCCAAAGCCCTGGCATAAGGTTTATCACTACAACAAACCATTGATATATCCACTTTTCCTACCAATTTTCCATTAGTTACTAGTTTCACTGCTACAGTTAAATACTAGACTCAATCAACAGGGAAGAAAGTATTCATTTTGGTTCACATTTGGGGGTACAGATCATTCTACAGAGAATATCAGGGCAGGCAGGAGCATGAGGCAGCTGGGCACCTTGGATCTGTAGTGAGCAACAGAGGGAGATGCAGGATGATACTCAACTAATGTTCTTCTAGACATTCATTCTGAGATAAGAGTACATGGCTTGGCATCACCCACAGTTAAAGAGTCAGTCTTTCTTTAGTAATTGAAGATAACACCACATAGGCATGTCTTCCATGCGATTCTGAAAACTCAAAATGGCTATTAGCATTAACCATCACAAGGGACTTTTAAAATAAAATTAGAAAATACATCATCAAACAGACAAAAGTATAAATGAACTACTCTAAAGTTTCAAAGGAGGAAAAGTCCTATTTACTGAAGAGATGGGGTTTTCTAGAAGGTTCTATGTCAGATGTGACTCACAGATGATTAGGAGGCCTCCTAGCCATAGGGGTGAGAAGAGACCTCTTGGATGTGAGCAGATGTGTCAGTTTGGTGTGATGATGGTGGAGAACCCGTAGGTGTGGAAAGGATGTTTGTTTTCCTGTTTGCAACATATAGGCTTCAAGGATAGCAGTAAGGAATGAGAAATGGTAGGGTTTAGGGTAAAGACAAGATGTGGGGAAAGATGAAGACCCTGTGACTAAGTTGGCCAATCGAGAGTCAGTATAAAAACTTCATGCATGGGGCAATACAGAGAAATCTGGAAGAAGCCTGAGGAGAATTGAATGCTCATTTCACCTACCTCATACTTTGGCTAAGAGAAGGTCTAATCAAATCTCTTTGGATGTAAGTTCTCTGACTCCACTTGCCAATACAGAGAGCCAAAGACAAGTTAGGCTCTTCTTGGAGATGTGTATTTTCCCCCAAAGAATACTTTAGGAAAAGCAGTCTGAGAAATACTTGTTCATTAGATATTTTTTGGCAGCAACCAGAATATATCAAGCACATGATAAGCACATAATAAACTTGATTCTTGAGACATTAACGGTTTGATTTGTTTTGTGATTAACTGTCATCATTAAGTTGCTTTCTCTAGCAAATATGTTATAAGCATCCAAAAGATGTAACAGTCATTGTAAGATAATGATAAACTTCATGTGCAAAACATTCATCTGGCAGATGTTAACTTCTTAACTGAGTTTATGACTGTAAATAGGTCAGGTTTTTGTCTGATCACATACCCTCGTGATTTTTGCTATAAAGAAGGTAAGTGCTCTCCAGTGCCTTGCCTGATTCAAAAACATCCTGATTCTTGTAAGCTATATGACACTCTCCTGAAATCTATTCCTGATACATTCCACATGGGACCACACTGTGTCTGGAAGAGAAGCCTTCCTGCTACATCAGAGGGGTTTATAACGATGGTAAAATTACGGACAATTGAAGTGTGTTAGAGACCATTGACATATCTACCCTTCAATAGTCTTCCAAGTGGGAAGTCTGCTTCCTCCAGATGACTTAACATACTTCTAGGTGAGAGGGGTAGGCTGTTGAGACTATCTTTTTCACAGATAGCATGCCTATATTAAATTTATCAGTGGTTGGCTGGCCAGGATGGACATAAAGTCATCCTGACCTTGGCTGTTTTAACAACAGATGTGTTTACTTACAGCCCAGAGCATTATCCAAACTCAGCAGCCTGATTACCATTTGGTTCCAAATATGCCTAAGAGCACCACTCATCATAGGGGGTAGAGTCAAGGGCATCTAAATACTGAGGGAGGGGTGACTTACTGCAACAACCCATGAAGTACATGGCTGTGGTCTTCCCACTTAGAACAAACTGACAACTTCAACCCAGTGAAGTTTGTCATGAGCTTGAGACTAGGATTCAGAATCTGAGAAGGAATGAGATCAGGCTTATCACAAAAGACTGAGGCAGGGCCAGGGCCTGAGCAATGGCTTTAGTGTAGCAATACAAAAACAAAAACACAAATCAAGTAGTGGGTCCCTTCAAGTGACCATGCTGACCTACAAATGATGGACTCTCGTACTGAGATTATGGCGGCTCTAATGCACAAAATAGCCATTTCTGACTCTGACTGGGAGAAATATTCAGTGCAACACATATGTAGTTTTCTCACTCTATTAATTTTAATTGATGTGCCTTTTTGTGCAATTCAATTCAAGCACAGTGTGTGTGTGTGTGTGTGTGTGTGTGTGTGTGTGTGTTGTAAGGTAGGAGGGAGGGCTGCTTTGTTGTTTTGTTCCTGTGTGCTGACGTGGCCTTTAGAAAGTGGCTTTGTGTGCAGCGGGAGAAACCTGGTTTCAGATGCCAGCCCAGCCGGAACATCTTCAGGCTCATTAATTATGGAGGCGCCTGACAGGGGTAGCTTCGCTTGCTTTGTTTCCACGGTAGATGAAAGGGGACATGGATCTTTCTGTTTTGCCCAATAACAACCATCCTGACAAATTCCTGCAGCTTGACGTGAAGTCTTTAATGAGGAGCTCAACCCTTCTGCAGGCTAGCCTCGCGAGATTTCCGGGTGGAAATTATCCTGCTACACAACACTGGCAAAACCTTGTCTACTCACAGGTAAGATCGAAGGGCATAAAAATAAAGGGTGGGGGCATGTTTCTTTCTCAGTATATGACATTTTCTTATTTGTGTGAAGAAGGAGGCTGGGGGCGGGGGCACTAGGGGGGGATACAGAGAAGCTGCCTGTGCCTCCCCATCCCTTCCTGTAAGCTCTGTATTTGATGTGCAAATTCTTCTGTGGGTTCATTCTTCTCCAATCCCTGTCCGCTCTGCCTATTTTTGTTTCAGATCTGTGTTAAGTCTCATTTACTCCTTCCCTTCAAAACAGTGTAAACCAACTGTTACATTTTCAAATAAGCTTCAAGGGGGTGGGGGTGGGGGTGGGGGTGGGGGTGGGGAGAAATCCTTAACCTGTAATTGTTGATGTGATCTATACATGAAATGTCAAATGCTTACAAGGAAAGGGTGTACCTGCCTCTAAGAAAGCCTGAGCCTTGCTTTTGCCCTTTTAGACTCCCTTTCCTTTGATACAAAGGAGCAAGGTGTAGTGCATGACAGGAAAGACTGGCCCCTCTCCATCTTGGAAAGTGGTGGCTCTCAGCTTAGATGTGCTTTTTCCACAGGTGTCTGCGTGGACCAGCCATAGAAATAAGGCCTTCCAATCTAATGCAGTGTTTTGGTCTTGTTCTTTCATAAAAGAATGAAACTAATGCATTCCATCTGCTGAGATCAACACAAAGGCCCCTGCTGAGGCACAGCTAATCTAACAGGGATAATCTTGTTTTAAGATGTGAATGCTAGTGGCAGGCTGGCAGGCATTGAGGACTACTCCAGTGTAGAAGGAGGAAAGAGCATTTCATTTCAGAACCGAAGTAACCGACCTCTAAGCCCCCTGTAAGTCATTAAATCCTTTGGAGTGTTCAAATTCCCTGGACAGAAATTTGTTTGCTTTTAAGAACAGTTGCTGCTCGTGAGTCCTGGTGCACAGTGACTGCTTTGTGGTGTGTTCGTAGGCTCCTGGGGACATATGTCATGATATCATTCAGAGTCAGAGACACTCAAGTGAGTGTAAGTTGCCTCTATCTTATAAAGGGTTCCATTTTTTTCCATTATAAGTCAGCAGCTTGTAATAACAACTGATTTTTTTTTCTTTTAGGTTTATATCCAATCTTTGTAATTCTCAAAGCCTTGTGGCTTTCTATGCAGACCCATTTATGGTTGTTTTGTGTTTTTGTTTGGTTAAATGAAACAAAGTTCCTCCTGTGTCTCATTGTCTATGTTATAGAACAAAAGGATTAAAGATGATGTAAAACATTTTGCTCCTCCCCACCTTCCTGTCTATGAAGTATGTAGTAAGGTCACGCAGCCAATAGATTGTGGGGGCGTACCATGACACATCTATCTTCTAGCATCTTTTGTTTGGGAGTATGGTTGGTTAAGTTTGGAATTTCACAACTAAAACTCATAATCTGATGAAATGCAAATTTCTAACTGGCATCTTTTTATATAGACCCTGTTGGGCCTAAATAATTATTCAAGGAACAAAGAGATATACTTCCATAATGGTTCTTTGATCAACCTCAATTAAATTATCTTTTTTCCCTCCAAGAAAATGACAAGTAACATAGTGAAAGTCAATTTACTACTGAAATAATGGATGATGGGAAGGCATGGTAGACAAGGGCAAATTCAGGATATTAGTAGGCGTGGTCCAAACTATGAGTGAAGGCACATGATCTCACAATGACTAGTGAACTGCCCAAGTGGATCTAGAAATCAAGACTGACATGCTAATTGAGTACAAAGTAAATAAATATGAAATGGGAACATGAAATTTTGAAATAGAACGATATTTCAAAAAACTTCCTTCCATATATCAGGAATATTGAATGGGGGGCTAAGCATGACTGAAGAAGATGTGTCAAATATTTCTTAAATTCCACCTTGTTTAGGGGGATTAAGAAAACAGGGAGATTATGCAAACACCATTCTCATGTATCACATGTTCAAAAGATTTTTTTTTTTCAATTAAACACTTAAGCTCAATCTCCAGGAAGAAATTTGAGATTTATTTCTCACTGACCTTGACCAGCCCAGGCCTCAGTCTGAGCTCTTATAAAATTAGTGCAAGAGTCTCTTTAGTTTCTTAAGAACTGAGAACAGGTAATGCATAAGAAAAAGAGAATAGAGTCCATTTTCCTCTAACAGTTCAAGAAGTAGCAACATAAATGCTAGGCTGAGGGGGTGGTGTTGGAGTGTTATATTTCATTTGATAGAATACTGGAATCCCAACACACAGGAAATCCTGTCTTCCTCCCCCCACCCCCAGTACTGCATAAAACATGTGTGATTTACAACTATAATCCCAGCACTCACTAGGTAGGATCAAGAGGACCAAAGGATTCAGGGTGCCTATAGTTTTTGTTGTCATCTTCCTCCTCCTCCTCTTCCTCCTCCTCCTTTTCTTCCTCTTCCTCCTCTTCCTCCTCCTCCTTTTCTTCCTCCTCCTCCTCTTCTTCCTCCTCTTCAAAGAAAAAAAAGATAGTATAGGATTTGAAAAATTAGCAGATAATATTGTTTCTTACTTTCGTGGTATTTTGGTTGGATTTGAGGCAGAACTTCATGTAGCTCAGACTGGCTCAAGCTCAATACGTGGCCAAAGGTGGCCTTAAACCTATAGTCCACCTGCTTGTTCATCCCCTGGGAGTTGGAATTTGAGGCATACGCCATCACACCTGGTTTTAGAAGCTCTGAAAATTGAATCCAGGGTTCATGTATGCTAGTAAGCATTCTACCAATGGGAGACTGCCGCTCATTCACATGGTCAGGCACACACACACACACACACACACACACACACACACCACACACACATACACACACATATTCACACACTCACATACACACACACACACACACGCACACATACACTCACATACACAAACATACATACATACATACATACATACACACACACACACACACACACACACACACACACACACACACATACACTAAAAAAAAAACCCTTGTTTTAGTTAAGTCATAAAATGTTTAAAGGTGGGAATTGACTTTTCTGATGTGATGAGCAGCTGGACCTCTGAGTCTACTCAAAGTGAGGGTTTTTGTTTGTTTGTTTGTTTTTCTATTCCTGACTCTTTCCGCATTGGTTTCAGAGCCCTGGGGCTTCTCAGAGGAAATCTGTGAGCTGAAGAGAAAAGGCAGTGGTGAGACATGGGCTTCCTTATTTCTAGACAGGTTCATTCACTGTTTTCCTGTCCTAACATGTGTCCACTACTGTTTTTCTATCCTAAACCACTGTTATCCTTAAATACCAGCATCCATATGTGTCTCTGTGTGTGTTCATCTATATGCATGCATATGTACATGTATGTTCACCTGTGCATGCATGTATATGTGTGTATGACTTTAGATGTACATACAAGTGTATGTAAGGTTACATATATGTAAGTCTGTGTGTGTACATGGATTTGTGTATATGTGCTTGTATGTGTGTATATGTCTATATGATTTGTGTGTATTTGTATGTATGTAAGTGTGTGTAAATACACTTGTCCTTCAGCCTTCCATTTTGTAATGCCACATTTTATTTCCACTGTGTCATAGTTTAAAACATTTCCATTGCTTTTTATTTAAAATGCTGTCTAAATATTTACAAAATTTGTATTTGAGATATGTTTCTGTTGATTTTTAGATCATTAACTAACTACATTGTGTGCTTTCCTTCAGAAGCTATTGCATCTACCAATGTTTTGAAAATACTCATGAAATAGAGTACTTTCAACTGTTAATGTCAATTGATTGGATTTGTTAATTTTTTTGTACAAATTGTCTTTATTCTTAGGAATCTTTTACATGGAAATATGTAATTTTAATAATTACTTTAAATTTTAATTATTACAATAATTTTATAACCTACATAGCATTTTATATTTATTATACTTTGCCAGTGATGCTACTTTTATTCAAAACCTTCATGGCTATTAAATCTTCCTGCTTTAAGTCTAATTTGTTTGATATTTATATTGTGATATTATATTATTATATTACATTATATATTCTGTAGTAGAATATTTTATGTTGCAAAAACAAACATACCAAAATCTTAATAATGCAATAGGTGTACATCACATCTGCACCCTCGGTATATTGCTGCTATACACATCCTGAGAGGCTTTACCTAAAGGCAGAATTCAAATTCTTTTTTTGGAGGTCCTTTCTACAATATCAGAATCTGCATTATGCCTGCATACCAAGAAGACAGAGAGGAAGACACATGTGCTTTTGGGGAGGTTAGTAGTCAAGCTTGAGTTTGACCCAACTATTGTGTGTCATTGAAGAGGAAATGGGCTTGTTGTGTCTCTAGCCAGGCACTACCTTAAAATAAATAGATGCTATATTTAAGATAAGATACTTTAAACATATTACATATGTGTCTATATGTACAGTTTATTTCTTTCTAAACACTTGCTCTACACACAGAATTGACAACTGAGCTTGTCTATCAGATAGATTGTGTCTAATATCCATGCTTAGAAGCAACTCCTGCAAGACAATCTACAAACTCCCCTGTAAAGAAATCTGTTAGCCATTTCTTTTCCTTTCTAAGCATCAGCATAGTCACTGTTCCGAAGTTGCTCTGGGAGTGCTGGGCAGACCCCTTCCCTGGAGGGGAGGCAGGGCCATAGCCATTTCTGCTCTTTGAGGACCCCTTAATCTCTCTCTGCATAGCCTCATTTCTTGGGAAGGTCTCAGAGCTTATGTCTACGCTTATTCATGGAAATTTGGAGACCTGTGCTTATTATTGTTTTGTAAACTTGGGTCTGTTGTTTCTGTGCTTATCCTCAGTTTGTACGTCTAAATGACTGGAGATGTAGGTGATGATCTTATTTTATTTTTAACGACTCGAGTTCTCATCTTGTAGTGTCTTCAGTAATTGATTTCCTCTACAGGTTAATTAACTATTTGTTAATATAGTCCTCTTTATTTAGCCTCAGGTTGCTCTTCTTCACATACAGTATCCCTAAAGCTCTTTTAAAGACATGGATCTCAAACTTGCCTTAGGATCTGGCTTTTCTCTCCATGTCTCCAATGTTTGGCCTAATGAGTGAGGTTTATAAAACCATGTCTATAACATAATATTTGCCTTCAGTTACTTTATACAGGTGAGAAATTTTCTTCATCTTGGTCCCCATTTTTTGTTTGGAAGTAATTTTACATTTCAAAGTTTGGGGTCTACAGTTATTACAGGAAGAAGGACCATACTTTTAGACCCTCCTCCCACACTTTCAACCATTCTGTTGGATTCCCTGACTCTAGTCATATAGAAATGGTTCAACTTGCTATATGTGACTATGTACATTCTCAGATTTACCACAAGTATCTTCTAAACTTAGTAATCCTTAATTATCTCCCAGATTACCATAACTAACAGTTATACCAAATGATTGTCACTGTACAACTTGAATAACTGTCTCCAAACTTCCAATATCAGGAGATACGGGTATGGATGAGATGGCAGAAAGCCCCCCATGAAACTTTGATGCTCTGAATTTACTTCTGCATCGTTGACATGAAAAGCTGGGCTCAGGGTCATGTTTCCGTAATTCAATCTAGTGTTGGGTGAGGTGGTGTTGGGACCGATGGACCCCTGAAGCACATTCACAGCCAGTCCAGTTTAATCAGTGAGTTCTAGGCTCACTAAAAGATCTTGTCCCAAAAAAATAAGGGGTTTAGTAGTTTAGGAAGACACCCAATGCAACTTCTGGTGTCCATTCATGCATACTGTGCCTGCATGTATACACACAAGCACATGCACACAGAGCATCATCTACACACACTGCACATATAGAATAAAGTTCCAGTATTCCTTCCTGGTTCTGGGGTGTTGCAGCAGTGGGATACAATGGCCACTTTATAGCAACTCTTCAGCATTGCTGAGAGAGGCTACTCCTCACCACTGGGGCAAGTGGCAAAGTAGCAGGGAGTATAAGCAATGTTTATGTTTTAAAATCTGGTCTGCCAATCTCTGTCACTGAAAGAAGAGTTTTATACCCAAGTCCACTAAGAGATTGGTCAACTTGTCATGACAAGTTGTCATGTCTAGTAATTTGGGGGTAAACAATCCTTCTCTGATTTTAAACAACATCTCTATCTTTCCCCTGCAATTGGTTCTTAGTTTGTTAATTGACAACTGTGTTAAACATATTCTAATTCTAATATGTCTAATTCTCTAGTTCACTTTAAAACTCAAATTATTATAGTCTTACCATCTTATCAATTTCTATGTATTCTTCAGCATGCTTTTACTTCATCTCCCTGGCGACCACTAACTTTATTTGTTCTTGATGTCTAATAACAGAGGTTCTTGTTTAAATGGCCAATTAGATGCTCCCTTCTAGGTTTTGCTTGGTCAAATATGACTTCTAACTCTTTAAATAAGTGCCATTTTATTTCACATTAGAGTATTAGGATTAAAATGAATAAAAATAAATTGACAAAGTTTAGCTCAATAGTGAAAGTCTAGCTGAACTAAATATCTTTAATGGAATTTATTCTCCAGTCTAATTGATTAAAATCATGCAGATGCTTCTGAATTTTCTTCTTAGTATTTCACCTAAAATGTAGCATGGAAATTTGGACTTGCATATATGTTCAGTATTTTATTACACCTATTTGGAAAAAAAAACAATACTCAATTACAAATGATTCACAGCATTTTTTTTTTGTTTTGTTTTTTGTAAACTTGCTATTTGAACTGTAAGACTCACTCTTGCTAGGTAAGCCCTCTGGCATCGAACTGTCTCCAGCCTCAAAATTAGTGTTTATTTTTATTCCTCCATTATATAATAATTATTATATATTTTGCTATCTCAGGGATGAAGCCCACAATTTCCAGTAATCTAAGCATGTGCTCAGTCTCTGAGCCTTGTCCCAGTAATCCAATCAAACCATTCTTGAATAATTTATTAACATATAAATTATTTAAAAAATGGTTTCCTAAGCAATAAGCCTTAATATTAAGTTTTCTTTGGTGTGTCCTGCAGATGTGAAGATCAAAAATAAAGAACGCATTTCAGGAAAAAAATTACATCATCTTTTCAAGAAAATAGCCCAGACATAAGGTGTATATTCTGCTTTAGAATATACCTCTGCTTTGATACCTTCATATATTAATTCAATCTAAATCTATATACATGTTATAGTTTATATCTACTTTTCCTGAGCCACACATTTTGTTTTCCTCATTTAACAAACCTTAATATTTACAAAAAGAACTTTAACAAAGACAAGTTGTGCATGTCAGAAGAGTTAGCCTATTCCAAAAATGATCAAGGCTGTCCAGGCTTCAAGAAAACAATAGAGCTATAATGATGCGAAACTCAACTAACCTTGACTTCTTGTCAACATGTTTTTATTTCATTAAGAACAATACTGAGAAAGCCCCTCATCTTTAAGCTAAATGTTAAAATAAAATGTATTATTTTATTATACAACTTAGCATTATAAACTATAGATTGCCTTCTAGCATGCAAAAAAGAAGAGAAATTAAAGTCAGAGAGGGGCTCCAAAGTGATCTCTAGACATGTGATGAATGAATTTTTACAAAGTCAGGAGGGGGTTGGAGAGATGACCGAGTCATTAAGCTCATTTGCTGCTCTCCCAGTGGACCCAGGATAGAGGCCCAGATCCAGAGTCTGGAACTCATGTTCCAGGGGATCTGACAACGTCTCTGGCCTTGGAGGGCTCCAGGCCCTCATGTGATGCAGATATATACCTGCAGGCAAACCCTAATATACATAAAATAAATATATTTTTTTTAAGTCACAGAAACCCAATGCCCAGAAGAACACAAATGGTGTCATCAAAACTAATTTCCCCCCTTTTTTTTACCAGTTATTTCAGAAGGATATGCCATGTAACTCCAGTCTACAATTTTAGTTTATGTGACTACACATTTAGTGTGACTTCTATGTCCTAAGAGATACCGAGGCCATCTATGTATGGCTAGGGATTGTGGCACAAATGATTAAAAAGGATGTAATTCCTATTTGTATATCTCCAATGTTCTTATTCAGTCACCAGCATCATTACACACACACAAACATACACATACAAACACATACTTTTGAAAGTTTGTGGAAAAAGCACATATATTATCATGTATGTTCTTTCTATGTATATATTATCTTTAAATGTCAATTTTTAAAATTCTGAAAGTTGATGACTGATTCCCCTAGTAGACAGTTCGTCCACAGACACACAGTGGTGAATGACGTTGAAGTGACTCAGTTGCTCTATGGCTTTTCATTGAACCAGGGAGATGTGACCTCAGGGTACTCATAACAAACTGAAGAAATTATTCCACTTAAATCAGTAGTTTTATTACAGAACCTTACAGGAGCATGGGTGGCTCATAGCCAATAGTAGCACCAAGAAAGCCCAATCTAGTATAGGGGCGGACTCACAGAACTCGCATCCCCAGGAGTGTCCTGCTTGTGCCAGCTAACAGGCAGCTCCACGTAGATGACTCCTAAACCCTAGCAATTGTTTGTTGCTTATATAAGTTTGGGAAGATGACTTGTGAATCTTTCAGTCTTTGGATCTTCTGGAGAATTTCAATGTATTGAGTTTCCTGAGCCTGGTAAGATACATTATTAGCATTCCATATTTAATGCACCGTTAGTCTTGGTCTAGCATGGAGTGTTTCAATTTGAGAGAAGAAACTATGGAGTACCAGCCCCCCACCTCCAAACTCTGTGACAGGGAAGCTAATTATATGTTTATAACAAACAAAGGCATATGTATAATATCATTTTAGAGGATTTTTTTCATTTGTGTGTGTGTGTGCGTGCGTGTGCATGTGGGTGTATGTGTGTGTCTGCTCATGTGCTTGCCAGGACTTGTGTGTATGGAGGTAAGGAAAAAGGCATTGGCAGCTTTGGGATCCCATTCTCTTCTTGTACTATGAGTGTCTGGTGATCAAATCCAGGCTGACAGGTTAGCAGCAAGCACCTTTATCTGCTGAGCCATCTTGCAGTCCTTGAAAAATGTTTTTAATCTTAATTTTACTGGATTTAAGCAATAATATTAAACATTTTTATGGCTCTTGTAATACACAAAAGGCATAAAATGCCATTAAATTCTAATGCACAGGAGCTGGAAAACTGTTTTTTTTTTTTTTTCACAATTCTACTAGATGAATTGAAGAACACAATTCTTTCTTTGTGACTAAAAAATACCAGTGAAATGGATACTAAACTCAACAAGGTAACATAGAGAGAGAAGTCCGTAAATGCAAGGATTCTAGCTAGAGGCAGATCAAGGGGTTGTTTTCTAATTCATTGCTTCATCTCTTGGGTTTGAGACAGAATCATGAAGTTTTCAGATGCAAATTTCTGCCATTTTCACTTCACTGCCACCAGGAAGTCTATCTTATAATAGTTGCCTCATTTTCTCATCTCTCAACAGAGAGAAAAAACCATCCCTACTCAGCGCATCAAGGGGTTTGGTGTGGAGAACCCAGTCCTTCCTGAGAGTCCTCCAGCATCCATGTCTTCAGTTATGAAGAACAACCCGTTGTATGGTGACATAACTTTGGAAGAAGCTATGGAAGAAAGGAAAAAGAATCCTTCGTGGACCATTGAGGAGTATGACAAGCATTCTGTGCATACAAATCTCTCTGGACATCTGAAGGTGTGTGTGCTAAGAATGGTCTCCAACTGATGAGGTAGACCAGCTAACCCGAACCTAGAAAGCAGTGGTGGAATGACAGGAGTCCCTCAGCAAACACACAGTCTCCAGACCACAGATCATTTTCGTCCTTGAAATTATTTCTTTCCCAGCCAATATGAGAGGTTACTTATTTTTTTTTTTTTTATTTTGCACAAGCCAATGGCATCTGTAAAGAGAAGAAAGAGGAAGTAGCAATGACCAAAGGTCTCCTGAGAAGATAAAAGTCTTTTTTTTTTTAAATTAATTTGTAAGGTCGCATATGTTTTCTCTACTTTGTAATCTTGTGTTTATACTCATTATCACTTAGGAATAAGTTTCTTACTCTACATTTTTCTAAAACCACTTACAAAGTGATTGGAACTTAAGCACTGTGAAAGGAATTCCTTAACAATGATGTCTATTAGCATTCCCAGTCCATTGAATGATTTAAGATAGCAGGTTTACATCTTGGTCATTTTTCTTGTGTCTCCAAACCAAACCAAACAATTCAACAGGGAGAAGTATGCAATGAACTCACTCACCACACTTATGATTTTTCTCCCCCCACTTTTTCTTTTTGCTCTCTGATGTCACCCACACAGAAGACTCAAATACCTGAAAACCAGAATGGATCTTCTCTTGTCTGAAATGACTAAATTCCTGATCAGCCTTGGCTTGCCTCCACCTGCCTTAGGCCAGAAAGAGCTGATATCTCCCAAATACCTTTCATTTAAAAATGTGTGTCTGGTCCAGGTTCATACCTTAACTACCTGAAGTGAATCACTTTTTTTTTTTTGTTTTTTGGATAGGGACAATACCTTTCATACTTTCATACCCTGCACACAAGTTTTCAAACCTTGAGTGTGTCTTCCTTGAAATACATCATGGTCTAGAGTCCCTGACAGCTCTTCATCCCCCTCCTTAGTCCCTTTCTGAGCAGTTGCCAAAAGACAACAATGCCTTTCTTTCTGTCTTCTTTGTTTTGGTTTAATCTCATGTTTCTTACCAAAGACTTCAAATCATTAAGCCTATTATTGGGTAAAAACGCATTGATTTATTTCCTACACAGTCACTTGGTGCTGAGAGCAAGCTAAGACCTGTCCTCTTGCCTTTGCTGTGTGCATGGCTGACAGGGGTGTGTGTGGGGGTCTGTGGACACAAACACTGCATCCCTGTCTGCACACAAATCCATCTAACCGACTAAACAAAAATAGCTCATCTGACTCAAGACTATAATTTCATGGGCCAATTTAAAAGAAAATCACATTTTATCAAAATTTTGTTGTTGTTGTTGTTGTTTTTATAAGTTTGGATCTTAGACTTAGACAATTCAAGATTACTGGCAACAGGAAAGTTTTTTTCTTTCAAGTTAAATTTCCATGATCAAATAGAAATCTAATGGGTATGCCGTGTTACTGACACTGACAGTCCCTCGTGTAGCTGACCCTCTGTGCATGCACATACTCCTCACAGAGGCTGTATTTTTAGGCAGTGTGCTGGCCTCTTGATGCACATTCTTAAGTGTTAATTTCCACAAGAATCTTCTGGAAAGTTGTGCATCCCGCCCTCGTTATAACTCTTGATGTCAACTTCTTTTTTCAGTATTTCTGCCCTTATCTCATAAATAGCAGACAGGGCTCCTCATTTCAATTTATATACTTAAAAAAAGTATATAAATTTATTTTACCTGTCTGGGTGTTTTGCCTGCACATGTGTGTGTCCATGCACCCTTTTCATTCAGTGCACTCAGAGGACACAAGAGGATGTCAGGTCCTCTTGAAACTGGAGTTACACATGGCCATCAATGTAGATGCCCATGTGGGTGCTGGGCATCAAATCCCAGTCCTATGGAAGAGCAGCCATTGCTTTTAGCTGGTGACTCATCTCTCCACTCCCATAATTTTATACTCTTGATCCCAACTATGGCCTCTAACTCTTCCAAGTGTCTTCATGTATTACTGGTTTTCAAAATCATTAAGAGCATTAGATTACAAAAGATAAAAGAAATGTTACACTTAGTTACCAATGCAAGCCAAAGTGAGGCTGTAAGAGGGAATTGTCGATATTAGGGAAGCCATTGGTGGGGGAGAAAAAACACTGAAGTTTCAAAACTCAGGACTCTGATTAGAACACAAGATAAAAAACAAGAGGGCTGCAGACAAGGGTTTTAAAGTTGATATTCTTCTGCTCAGGTCTTTCAAATGAAATGGTGATTCTTAAGCACTTCTAAGTAGGTGGTTTAAAACCACTTACACCTTCGTATTAGAGAATCACCATTGCCAAATACATCTTGCTCCTTACAGGCGTGTGTCTGCCTCTCCTGGCACTACAACCCTAACTCTGTAGCTATTTCAGAGACCCTAGGGGCTGCCAGCTACAGGAGACTGGTCTTGTGACCCCACTAGCTAACATAAGTCCACTGAACGTGTTGAGGGTGATGGCCTGTTTCAAATCCTTCAAAGCATCTAGGCAAGGAAAAAAAAATAAGGCCTACAGTTGGTAGTGAAAACAGTCACGATTTGTAGACTTAATATATGAGACGTCATTCCCTGTTAAGACACAGAGACTCTGCACTAAACTAGTTTGATCTTAGAGGGAATTAAAAAAAAAAAAAAAAAAAAGCATACAGAGTGGTAGAGTTTATTGGTGACCAAGTGAGCACTTGGGAGCAGGCTGACTTGGGGAGCCAATGGTACAGAGATACCCTATGGATAGGAGCTAACAGAAGGAAAGATGCATCATGTCCCAGAGATTCTATGTGGAAGATACACTGTAGTTTAGTTGTGGAAGGAACCCTGAACACCTAGTGCTATCCTCCGTGTATGGAGGTCAGCTGGGGATCTCTTGAAACTTAACCAAATTCTTCTCCCTGCCACAGAGATGAGATAGAAGCTTCAAAGTCCATCTAAAGCTAGGAATTGTAATTGTATTTTGACTTGATTGATTTGTAGGCATTATTTATAAGATGCTATATCACACCTTTAATCCCAGCACTTGGGAGGCAGAAGCAGGTGGATTTTTGAGTTTGAGGCCAGCCTGGTCTATGAAGTGAGTTCCAGGACAGCCAGGGCTATACAGAGAAACCCTGTCTCAAAAAAACCAAAAAAAAAAAAAAAAGCTATAAACACACATTTGCCTAAGAGATGACTGCAATATAACCTGACTTGGATGTGTGAACAATTTAACACACGGATTGTGCAGGCCACCCAAGACATTCTGATACAGACAGACAGATTTCCTGTGGGTATCAATGGACAGCCAGGCTGTGGCAGTATATCAGATGTTTAGAAATGATAAGCCTTGTGTTTAAGCTTTGAAACTTAAGCCTTACCCAAAACAGTACGAGTACAGATGCTTCAGTGCTTTGACATCGTCTCCATCTATAATGTTCTCAAGTCTCCATCTATAATGGTGACTGGTCACTGATCAGTGATGTTTCCCATGTTATTTTTCTTTTAGGAAAACCCCAACGACCTGCGCTTTTGGTTAGGGGATACGTACACTCCTGGCTTCGACACTCTGCTGAAAAAGAAGAAGAAACGCAACAAGCGGTCAAAATTGTGTCACATGGGTCTGATTTTACTCCTCGTGGCCTCCATCCTGGTTACCATAGTGACTCTCAGCACCATTTTCTCTTAAGGAAGCTGCAAACCCATCTTTAAAGCTCTAAAACGCCTTCTCAGTACTTGCAAGAGAATCTGTCTGTGCATTGTGAACGTCCGCGTTACAAACTGTGTGACCAAACACCATTGCCCTTTAGAATGTGAGCGTCGCCTGTGTTATGTTGGCCTCTCTGCTTTGGTCTGTGTGTCATTCCAGTCTAGGTTCGTCATTTGTGAAGCAGGTATTCCAGGGGCTCACAATATCAAAAATCACTCTGTACAGTTACAATCATGCTTTAGATTGGGAGCGGACTGCGCCAAGTGCTGGTAGCTGCTTGTCTCCGTGCTTACCTGGTTTTCACATCATTCCTCCTTCCTCCTCCTCCTCTTCCTCCTCCTCCTCAGGGCACTGGGGAAGCTGTAGCCCATCTGCCCAACAGCTAGAGTGACCTGAAGGATTCTGCTTAGCTACCCCTCAGTTTAGATCTGTTTAACCCTCCTTTATCTCTGCTTAAGTTAAAGGCGGATAAAGTGGGAGGGAGACATTGTTCAAACCTAGTCTAACTTCTCCAGTAATCCTTTCTGAAAACCTAAATTTTATGTTGCTGTTTTAGCAGAAACACACTTGGTCAGCCTCAGCAGCATAATCAATTAAGTTACATCCAATCGTGCTTGTGGATTGATAGGAACTGGCAAGTGTGACCTCTAGTGGCAGTGGGTACACATTTACCAGCAATAGGCGGTGGGCACTGGAAAGACTCCAGGAATGCTGCCACCCCTGAGCATTCAACTGAATGACAGTCAGGCCTGCACAAAAGATTGTCAGAGAAGGAAACTGGCTTAAGGATTCTGTAGGACGTGGAGGGGAGAAGAGCGGTTGGCTCTTAACCACCACCACCGCTAGCTTTTCCTTCAGTGCTGATGTTGTTTTCTTTGTGTATTGACAACCTTCTGCTGGGTGCAAATACCTGGGAACAAGCCCCAGGATACAAAGAACCAAAGTGTCCCTCTTCTCCTCCCCGGACATTCTTGCCTACGGCTCTCAGAGCCACTCCTAATGCTATTTAGTGTGTGAAATAAGGCTTTTCTTCTTCTTCCCAAAGACTGCCGTCCTATTGCGCCTTGTGATGACGCCTTACTATCTCGCTGTATTGCTTATAACGATACTTGAAGTAAAGTATATAAAAATGAGGGTTTACTGGACAATAAATCATTGTGTACAAAGCAAAATGTGTCTTAATGATCTCTGTGCTGTCTGGGTTGTTATTCCTTTTTTGTTTTGTTTTGTTTTGTTTTTGGTTTTTTTTTGTCGTGGAGTCCAGTCCAATGTAGAAAGAATGGCAGGGAAATCGAGGTGAGGGAGTGCTCTGATGCCTGGCTAACTCCCCCTGGGATGCCCTTAGACGCTGCCTGCTGTCACTCTGTCTTCAAAGCTTGACTGCCCGGTGTTGGCCTCTGAGGATTCAAGTCATGCTCAGGCGTCCCCACACAAGACACTCCTCTGTGCTGAACTGTGTTATTTGTGTCTGTTCAAGACAAGGCTTGATGAAGCTTTCTAAAGGAAAGGGTAACCACGGAATTGTGAAGGCAGCTCTGTGAGCTCCTAGCCCACCCAGCCCCCACCCCAGCTTCCCTTCATCCTTTCCAGTCAAGCAAGCACCTACAACTCCTCTACTCTCCAGCCTTCCTCCCCTTTTATTTATGATACCTTTGGACACTTATTTCTTCTGCATGAGTGAATTTATTACTCTGCTTTTAAACCCATATCCATTTCAGGGTAACCGGACTCAAAATACAATATTGTTCCTCACTGAATTGACGGTATGTGTCCTGCACATAAGGGAAAGTCATAATGGGAATGTGTCCTTGTTTGCATGCAAATTTATATCTTGCATGCACTTCTAACTCCCCTTGTGAAAACAGCGCCAGTAGAAAAACCGTGTAGGGTCATGGAGAGGACAGCAGTAATGGTCCAGGCTTATGCTCAAATCTGGGCTTGCTTGAGAGTTTCTGATCCAGGTCCACTATTTCCTTCTCACTCTTTCCTCTTTTAAGCTTTTAAATATCACTTTGGCACACAGCACTAGTCAATAAATAATAAGTCCCATTGTCAGGAACTCCATTTTAGTATCCTTATTACCCCCCCCCAAATTGGGTTAAGCAAATATGTACACCTAAATTCTTAATACTAACTTTTTTTTCCAAATACAAAATCCTCTTTATTATTTAGAAGGCTCCTCTACGAAAGTTTGCTTTCTTGTTTGTATTTGTGTTTTATTTTTGTATATTAAGTTAGTGCGCTGAAATCTTACAAGCTAATGATGTCACAATTTCCAGGAAAAAAAATTAGAACATTTACACTTGTTTAAAGTGCTGCTCTCAGATATAAACAGAAAGGTCCACTTTTTTTTTTCACTTATTAACGATTTATTTTTTCCAATTATATTTCGGTTGCTGCCACCTAGTGGAGAATTTGATGAGTGGCCTATGGGGATGCAAGATTCCCCCCTCCCGCCCCCGAGGCCCCTCCACAAACTAGAGTGCGCTGCTGCCACCCGGAGGACACATTTGTTATGCCTGTGCTTACACTACACAGGAAGAAGTGGGCACTGTGCCGGTAGGTAAGGGGCTGAGAGCTCTTGTCTGCCCTTTGTAAAGCTGATTTTTACACTATCTTATCTTTCTAGAAAGGACATGTGACTGTCAGTGATTCAGGTTGACCAAGACAGAGCTGGAACCTCGGAATAAACTTTAGATTCCACTGCACGTCATCTGTGAACACTAGAAGTCTCAGTGCAGCGGTTCTCAACGCTCCTGATGCTGCGGCCCTTTAATACAGTTCCTCATTTGGTGGTGATCCCCAACCATAAAATTATTTTCATTGCTACTTCATAGCTATAATTTTGCTACTGATATGATTCATAATGTAAATATTTGTGTTTTCTGATGGTCTTAGGCGACCCCCGTGAAAACCACTGCTATAGAGGGTGACTAATTCCTCATTTCTTCAAATGGGTTAAACCTTTGCTGCTTTGTTTTAGATTTCCTATGGTCTTCTGTTTGTATACTCTGCATTGGAGAGTGTCTTAGTCAGGGTTTCTATTCTCGAAAACATCATGACCAAGAAGCAAGTTGGGAAGGAAAGGGTTTATTCACCTTACACTTCCACATTGCTGTTCATCACCAAAGGAAGTCAGGAGGGAACTCAAGCAGGTCAGGAAGCAGGAGCTGATGCAGAGGCCATGGAGGGATGTTACTTACTGGCTTGCTTCTTGTGGCTTTCCCAGCTTGGTTTCTTATAGAACCCAAGACTACCAGCCTAGGGATGGCACCACCCACAATGGGCTGGACCCTCCCCCCTTGATCACTAACTGAGAAAATGCCTTACAGCTGGATCTCATGGAGGCATTTCCTCAAGGGAGGCTCCTTTCTCTGTGATACTCCAGCTTGTGTCAAGTCGAAACACAAAACCAGCCAGTACAGGGAGTCTTTACATTTTTTAATCAATCAATCAATCAATCAATCAATCAATTAATTTAGAGAATTTGTTCTCACAGGTGTGCACATGCTAATGCATGCATGCAGAGTCCACAGCAGTATTTTGTGCATCCCACCCCAGCACCCTCTACTCTATTCCCCCACGCCAGAATCTTTCACTGAACCTGGACCTGACCGCAGCCGGTGCATTCCAGAGATCTGTCTGTCTCCAGCCTCCACACCACTGGGTTCGCAGGCAGGGTAGGTGGCAGTTCTTAGCTTTGGATGTGGGTTCATGGAGTCTGGACTCTGCTACTGATTCTATCACAGCGAACACACTCACTGTGCCATCTCTTCTGTCGAAATACAGGGTTTTGTAGTTCCCTTTCTTCCTGAAATAATACTTTTGTAAGTACCAGTTTTCAAATTTTCCCCTCATATTACTGGATAAATGCAATTTTGTCATATGTATGATTTTTTTTTCAAACTGTAACTAGACAGGGCCATTAAATCAAATCGCAGCCTCTCTAAAGTCTTGTGGCCAAGTACACAGTTAAACACACACACACACACACACACACACACAAGATTCCTGTTTCCTTCCAAACAGTCACTTAATGCAGATCTTGGCTGGACTTCAGGTGAGAATGTTAAGCAAGAGGAAAGGACTTCAGAGACGGAGGCAGTTCCTGCCAGAGTGGCAGCTCTTCACTCATTTTATGAACAAGGTGACTCATGTGCCTGATCAAATTTCCCTCTGAGCAAACGGCTGGAAAAAGTCAGGGTGGAACTACGGCTTCTCTTCTCCAGAGTGTGTGGGGCTTTCTCGTGTGCATTAGCTGCTCAGCCTTATCCTGGCTCCACATATTACTCTGCACTTACTTCCTGCCCCAAATGCACATACCATCTCCTACCTGTTTGATTTTCCCCTTCAGTTTTTGGTATGCAGGGTGTGGAATGATACTCTATGCAATCCTGGCTGTCCAGGAACTTGCTATGTAGACCAGATTGGCCTTGGACTCACAGAGATCAGCCTGCCTCTGTCTCTGTCTCTGTTTCTGTCTCTGCCTCTGCCTCCTGGGTGTTGGAATTAAAGGTGTGGGCCACCACACCCGGTCCCCTTCCCCCACTTTCAATTTACTGACAAGATGCAGAGTCTGGAGACATGCAGGGGTGTGTAGAGAATTACCTGTTTGCGTTGATAAAATGAATATATTCAGATATAGAAGCTAAACACAGGAATGAAGATGTGGCTTCTTTGCATTCATTATGCTTTTCCCAGCATGCATTAGCTTCTGGTTGGATCCCAGAATGAAAAGAAGAGAAGAAAAGAAAAAAGAAAAGAAAAGAAGAGAAAAAAAGGAGACTGATATTCAAAAGAAAAATGAAACAAAATGAAAGTATAATTTTAAAGAGAGGAAGAAACGCTTGGCTTTTCAAACTTGGTTCTCTCATGATTGTTATTAAGCCACTTCCTCAGCCTTGACATTTTCTGCTTTGAAACAAATTGCATGGACAACTCTTTCTCTAACACTCCCAGAAGACTTTCACTGTGGACATCTGGTGTCACACAGCAAGCACCACATCTGATGTCCACTCAGCTGAGCCTCTGCATCCCATCTTGATATAGACTTCCCTGCAGCTAATAAATGTTGCAACTGGGGCACTCCTGTCTTCTGTATTTTGTTATTTCAAAAGCTCCCACAACAGCCTCATTTCTTTTGCATTGTACTGCTTTGAGATATATACAGAACATAATTTCAAGGAAAGAGGTTAAATTTCGGAGCTGGTAAACACCTGGCCCCAATGCAAACTGGAGACACCTTTCAGCTGCTCTGAGTGATCTGATCTAAGTGTCGCTGTAATGCGGACTTCATGGGCTTCAGCTGCTGCTGACAAAGGGGATCCTAGACTTCGCTCTTGGACTTTGAATCTTTGTACAGTGCCTTAAAAATGTACATTCCTTAATTTGCACTTTTTGTACATTCAAACTTCCATCTTCACCCCAAAGAAAAAGGGATTACCTTTTGTAAGACCCAGAGGGAATCCCCCCACTCCACTCGAGTCTCGGGACAGCGTACACACAAGGAATCATGAGAGACCGTCTTGATGCAAAATCACATGAGGCCGTTTATTTACAGAGAGGGGTTTATATAGAGGAAGGGTCGGGGAAAGGGTAGAAATTGGCATGGTTATACATGATTAATCAATTTAAATATCAGCACCTTATTCATCAGCAATCAATATGTGCAGGTGTAAGCACTCTGAAAGGCAGCGGGTACTTATCTGGGGTAGTCGAGCAGCATCTGGCTAATCTTAAACCAAACCATATAAGGAAGACAAAGAAGGCAAAGAGGCGTCAGCTGACGAGTTAACAGCTTCTATGTAGGCATGTCCCTACTTTGCCCTACACCTGTAACTCATCAGGCTTTCCAGCACAGATTTTGAATTCAATTTTTCTTTTCTTTCCTTTCCTTTCCTTTCCTTTCCTTTCCTTTCCTTTCCTTTCCTTTCCTTTCCTTTCCTTTCCTTTCCTTTCCTTTCCTCTTCTTTTTTTCTTTTTATATTTTTTATTAGATATTTTCTTCATTTACATTTCAAATGCTATCCTGAAAGTCCCCTATACCCTCCCCCAACAATGCTCCCCAACCCACCCACTCCCACTTCCTTGCCCTGGCATTCCCCTGTACTGGGGCATATGATCTTCACAAGACCAAGGGCCTCTCCTCCCATTGATGGCCGCCTAGGCCATCCTCTGCTACATATGCAACAAGAGACACAGTTCTGTGGGGTACTGGTTAGTTCATATTGTTGATCCCCCTATAGGGTTGCTGACCCTTTTAGCTCCTTGGGTATTTTCTCTAGCTCCTTCTTTGGGGGCCTTGTGTTCCGATTACCTTTTAATTTCCCAACATCTTCTAGTTCTTCACTTACCACCAGATGGCAGTCACACGCCAAGATGCAGCAGCACTGCCCACGCACCCTCAAGGACTGTGCTTCAGTCGCGTTAGAAAAGAAATTGACAGCTATATTAGGGTCCCTTCAGCAAACTCTTGCTGGTATTGCAGGGAACAGGGCGGGGGGAGGGTATAGAGAACTTTCAGAATAGCATTTGAAATGTAAATTAAGAAAATATCTAATAAAAAAAGTGAAAAAAAAAAAGAAAAGAAAATGACTGGAGAACTTCTAAAGGAAGAGTGATTAATCTGATTAATCGTGCTGATTAAGTCCTGGAGTGGGGGACAGGGGCCGTCCTGTATTGTTCAGTGTGCATCAGCACAGAAAGTGACAGTAATTGGGATCTCATACAGAGAGGTTTTCAAATTCAGGAAGTTCGACCTGGGCTCCAGCACTCATTAACCAAGTCCTCGGCAGTGTTTTTACTCAGAACTAAGTGATAGCTTGTTAAAAACGCTGACTCTGGGACAGCTGAAACGAACCTTCATGTTTAGCCAGCTTCTGGGTTGATTATTTCTGTCAAATTTCAGAAAAGATACTGAAGACTTCACCTCCTCTTTTGCTAGGCTGATGATCAAGAGTCAAAGGTTCCGCGGTGGTTCTGGGGGACACTGACATAGAAGTTGTCTCTTTCTTAAGGTTCTTTCCTCTTCCGTTCAACTCTCCGCGGGGATATAAAATTCATAAGCAATTAAGCTCTTGCGATGTCTAAGACTGGTCATTATTTGACGTGCGTTGTGTGTCTAAAAAGTTGAACCAGAATTAGTGCTGATTTTAAATGGAACTTTAAACGTTTCTTATTAAGAAACTATTGGTCTATTCTCCACCGTACCTCAGCAGGACTTGTATGTGATTCTGCCTCTAAAGATTTTTCTTTTTTTATGAAACAAACTCAATTTATTTGGCTTCAAACTTGGGTAAAAGATCGAAATTTTAGTTGCTATTTTAGTGGCAAGAGAAACAATCTCAGCCATCCCTAGAAATATTAGGTATTCTGTGTAAATTCAGTTCAGTCATCATGTCTACGGATTAAGTCAGGTTCGAGGAAGTTCAGACTTCCTTCTGCTTCTACTGCCCCCCCCCGCCCGCCCCCTTGGAGAGGGTTTGAGTCTAGGAACAGAATTCATTAACATAATGGACCAGGTGTCCTTGGTGAAGGAGGTGAGAGCCTGTTCACTCACTGTGCCGAGCTGGGGTGGCCTTGGCCCCTGTACAGTATAGCAAGCACCTGCCAGCACCTCTTATCTAAAGATCTAAGCATCGTAGAGATATATAGCCTTTAGTCTGGTCTGTGTTTGGCCTAGTAACCTCTGGGTATAGTCATTAGCCTAGTGTCCAATCTATAAGTTTAGAGGCAGCAGAAGTGTAGAGACCCCTCCAGAGCTCCTCCCTCAGGCACAGGACGTCTCAAGCAAGAGCTAGGGCTTTTAGATACAATTTACTAAACACATGAAACTCAAGAAGAAGGAAAATCAAAATGTGGACACGTCACCCCTTCCTAGAATTAAGAACAAAGCACATATTGAAGGAGTTACAGAGATCATGTGTGAAGCTGAATCCAAAGGATGGACCCAATGACTGCAGCTGCCAGGGATCCATCCCACAATCAGCCACCAAACATAGACACTATAGCATATGCCAGCAAGATAGTGCTGAAAGGGCCCTGATATAGTTGTCCCGTGGGAGACTCTACCAGTGCCTGGCAAACATGGAGGTGGATGCTCACAGTCAGCTATTAGATGGAACACAGGGTTCCCAATGAGGAGCTAGAGAAAGTACCTAAGGAGCTGAAGGGGTCTTCAACCCTATAGGTGGAAGAATAACATGAACTAACTAGTACCCCCTGAGCTCATGTCTCTAGCTGCATATATAGAAGAGGATGGCCTAGTTGGCCATCATTGGTAAGAGAGGCCCCTTGGTCATGCAGACTTTATATGCCCCAATACAGGGGAACGCCAGGGCCAGGATGTGGGAGTGGGTGGGTAGGGGAGCAGGGCCAGGAGGGGGGAGGGTATAGGGAACTTTCTGGATAACACTTGAAATGTAAATGAAGAAAATATCTAATAAAAGTTGGAAAAAAAAGTAAAAAAAAAATCCATTTAATCATCTTTATTGTCCCCCCTAAGAACCTGGGGTATGGGGGTGCACTTTGAAGTGTCTACTCTCAACCCTTTGACACCCAAAAGGCAAATTTGTCTCCATATCTTTTAAAAAAGGTCCCTTGTTCCCTTTTGGCATACACACACACACACACACACACACACACATATATATATATATATATATATATATATATATATATATATATATGCACACACATATTCATATATATATACACACACACATATATATACACATATGTATATATACATATATATTCATATATATATATATATATATATATATATATATATATATATATGCTTTTATATATTCTTTGTCTCACTGGGAGAAGAAAAAAACTGTCTCTATCCACCTCCTTCCTTTTGAAAAAACATGACTATGTCCTAACCTGTCTGTCTCCATCTGGAGCTTCAATTTTCTTCAATCTCAGGGAGGTTAACTGGAGGGAGAACCTGACAGACCTCTTGTGAGCTACGCTGAACCTGCCTTGTTTTGTTGAGAGAACTGTTTCTCCAGAAGAAGTCTTTTAGATTGCTCTCCCCATTCCCTGTGGAAGTCTCCATCTCTCACCATGCAGACGGAAGAAGTCAGATGGGACACAAGCAGATGTTTTAGAGGGGGAATTACTAACAAATCTCCCTTCCTACTTTTTCCTGCTGTCTTGTGTTTGTGAGACATTGTTTTAAAAATCTCCTTTATTTCTGTACCATTTCCTTCTGGAACCTGTCCACAAAGAAGGGATCAGTGTGGCCACCTTCACTCAGACAGGACAGGATTTGTAGATTTCCCCTGAAGTTGCAGAACCCTTGTGGGAAACAATGAGTAAAACGTGTTTGATAAAGAGACAGGTGCACACCCACGAAGAAAAGATTAGCCAAGAGTTTGGCTGACTTGTATGTGTGAGTAAGACCAGCATGATGAAGTAGCTGGTGGGCAATGGAATCCTGAATCTAGGGTAAAACACAAGACACTATTAGTGTGTAAAACTCAAAATCTAATAAAATTATACACCCCCAGACTTGACTTTTTCTCTGTCACTTATCTGTCCTTCGATAGCAATGTTATACGTGTTTCCAGAAGGTTCTATATTTAGACCAAATAATTCTCACAGGTAGACTTAAGTGAATTATCATACAAAAGTAGGTAAAAATGAAGCTATTTTAGAATACCATGCTTTTGATTTTTCTGAAATGTCTTGGCTTTTCTATCTGCAAATAAATTTAAAACAAATATTCTGGGTCATTCTTTAATAATAAAATGCATTAAAATTACTCACCTTTAGTCTAGATATTATTTAATGCTGTCATTGTCATGTCACGACTACTTTGAGAACTATTTCCTCCAATATTTTAAAATGGTTTTCACCATATTTCCAGTTAAAATGCTCTGAAATTGTACCCTGTGTTCCCATTTTGTTTGTTAACCCTGAAGACAGTACTTACTAACCCTGGCAGTCAGGAGCTGAGATGTGGGGAAGGATAGAGCGCTAATGCTATTTCTAGAAAACATGTTTCAGGGTTAGTGAGGTGTAAAGAAAGAAGAGAAGAGAAATACCAGTCAAAATTGTGGATACTGTCTTGACCTGAGTTAGGTTTTCTGATGGAGTGGATCAGAGTGGGAACTCATATGCTTTTTCTCTGAATTTCACGTTATATGAAGCATGGAATAAATAAAAGAGTCTTGAAAAACAAAGCACAGAAGACTTCCAGGATGGAGCCATGTCTGATAGAGTACATAGCACAAAGGCTTTCCTAGAAATGGTGGGAGAATATTGTAGTTAAATAGATATAATCAAGGACCAAAGCTATAATATATATCAACACCACCTTTGTTTTGGTTTTATATATATATATATATATGCAATGACATACATACATATATATGCAATGACATTTCAAAAATTCTATCTGCTATCTCCAGGTAACTAACTACTTCTTAGAGTAGTTAACTCTTGAGGACTACCCTTTATTATCTATCTGCAACCTAGTCGATACTATCTCAACTCTTCAGCTGCTGTTATCACTAACACCACCCAACTGCTAACTACTATTGAGAATAAACCACTTTCCCCTTTCAAAAAGATAGCAAATGCCCCACCAATAGATCAATCCAAGGCACAGCATGCCTGAGGACAGTGAAGGTAATAGTAGTGGCTGGCACCTCAGTAGCCTGGAAGCCAATGGCAGGACCCTTTCCATTGGCGATCAGAACATTTTTGAGGGTGGGCTCATAGGTGAACACTGGAGGTCTTCAACAACAAGATTAGGAGAACATTCGTTCCCAAGAATAAAATGACTAATAGCACAGAGGTAAGTAAGACACACATTCTGGAAATGGCTTGCAAACAAGAAATGGCTTTTATTTCACTAAGCAAACAAGAGCATGCTTGAGAAATTCTCCCTCCTTGATACCTGTGTGTTTTGTTCTCCACCATTTGAATTCAAGACTTCTCTGGTTTAACCCAGACTCAATCTCTCCATTTGTAAATGGTATCAGTTCCTATCTTCAAATACTTGTCCCCTGCTACAAACCCAGACTTTTCTCTCTCTTTCCTCTTTCCTGCCTTGGTAAAATCTCTTTCCTGGCTGGATCCTTCTTCTTAGTAGACTAGCATATTAAACTATATTTCATCTTAAAAACAAAACAACAAAAAACAAAACTCAGGAAAATAACAAAACAAAACATTCATTTGCTCTAAAATCTGTACCAGACAGGGCACATTTCTCTGCTTTTAAAATTGCAAAGCCATCTATATTACCCAACGGGGGAAGTGCTCAATTGTTCAACTGGTCAAGATCATTTGTTAGCATGAGTCTTCTAGAAAAAAAAAAAAAAAGTTGATCTCCTTTACAAAGCTGACTCTCTGGTACTTGGGCATTTTTGCTGGATATTTAGTTCTTTAGCCTCCACATGTGAGCATGCCTTCCTCTCCCCATTTCCATAGCTTCTCATTTATGCTAATTTCTATAGTAATCTTATACAACATGAATTTAAATTCCACTTGCTGACAATTCCCAATGGCCATTGCAATGCCTATTCTTCTTGCTGAACCCCAGACCTGTCTTCTTTTGACATAGGCTTTCACTAGCTGAGCTCAGGACAGAACAGAGACAAGCAGCAGGAAGGTGAGAATTCCAGCAGTGTTTATGGCTCACACTTCAGGCTTTAGAACGCACAATGTGCCGACATCTTCAGAGCACTGCAAGTTAAAGGGGAAAAAGTATCAAGCCAGAATTCTGGAAACTAAAGGGAAATGAAAAAAGACCTCTTACTCAATTTACTCAGAGAAATTTACTGCCTCTCACTGAGATAAATAAGAAAAAATTAGAAAAAATAGTATTAATAAATTTCAAATTACACCTGAAGTACAGGTAAAAATTATTATATACATATGTATATGTGTATGATATATCATATATCATTAAGCATAAGGTAATTAGCAAAAAATTAAGATACAAAAAAAGGAGTTAAAAGTGATAAATCAACACAGAAGCTGTAGCAAGAGTGTAAATGTGAACTCACTATAAGGTGATTCGAGAAGATGTTTTGAATTATTTTGAGAATCAACAGCATTACTTTCATATATACAAAAAAGCATGAATACATACACATTAGTGATTCCAGTATTTTAAATGCAGCATGTCCTTTCTCCACACTCTTGTGCATGACCCCAGGATATGGGATGCCAGAAACCACTTATGAAAGATCATCCCAGTGGCTCTGGAGTTCCTTGTCTCTGGCCAATGAAAATCGACAGCATGCATGCCCTCAGGGAGTAAGCACAGCAGAGATGAGCTTTACTAAAGAGCACAACAGAGACGTGGAGATTAATAGAATGTGAGAAATTAAAAGAAGACATAAAGAAAAGGTTGAGCACATCCTAAGACAGGGAGGTGTCTGAAAGAGGGAAATCATAAATGACATCATCTAGAGCAGTGGTTCTTTTTTTTTTTTTTTTTCAACTTTTATTAGATATTTTCTTCATTTACATTTCAAGTGTTATCCAGAAAGTTCCCTATATCCTCCCCCCTCCCGGCCCTGCTCCCCTACCCACCCGCTCCCACCCCTTGGCCCCGGCGTTCCCCTGTATTGGGGCATATAAAGTCTGCATAACCAAGGGGCCTCTCTTCCCACTGATNCAGTCTTCTACATGATAGCTGCCAGTTGTGCCAGCACCATTTGTTGAAAAGGCTGTCTTTTTTCCACTGGATAGTTTTAGCTCCCTTGTCAAAGATCAGGTGAGCATAGGTGTGTGGATTCCTTTCTGGGTCTTCGATCCTATTCCATTGATCTACCTGTCTGTTGCTGTACCAGTACCATGCAGTTTTTGTTACGATTAGAGCAGTGGTTCTTAACCTGTGTGTAGCAACCCTTTTGAGGGGCTGTATGTCAAATGTCCTGCATATCAGATATTTACATTGTGATTCATAACAGTAGCAAAATTACCGTTATGAAGTAGCAGTGAAATATTTTATTGTTGCCACATCACAAGGAACTGTATTAAAGGGTGGCAGCATTAGGAAGATTTAGAACTACCTGTCTCCTGGGTTTTAAGGAACTACAGCAGAAAATGGGCAAAGCGAGTTAATCCCTCCAAGATTAGTCAGATCTTGGGCTATGTGCATGTGTGTGTGTGTGTGTGTGTGTGTGTGTGTGCGCGTGTGTGTGTGTGTGTGTGTGTGTGTGTGTGTGTGTGCGTGCGTGCGTGTGTGTGTGTGTGTGTGTGTGTGTGTGTGTGTGTGTGACCGCTGACCCAATGGAGAGCCCACACACTCCATGAATGTCTCTTTGCCCAACTAGAGAGTTAGATGATCATGCTGCATTCACAAGCAGCTCATGCAGTTAGGGTGTGAAGTCCACTCTACTCATCTCTGCTTCCAACTTTGTTGGTTATCAACCTTGATTGCCAGCCATCAGTGATTGGCTGCTGCTGCTGCTGCAACACTCAAAGTTGCTTTTCCTATTCTTGCTTTGTTCTCACGCCTAGTGAGAGTGTTGCAGCAGCAGCAGCAGCCAATCACTGATGGCTTGGAACTCCCATCCAGCTGCATTCACTCTTAGGTAACTGTCTATCTCCAAGGTGATCTAGGGTCTCTTTCCTGAAAGAGGTGAAAGCAAAAACCATTATGACTTAATCTGCTACAGTGAGCTGCATTAGAAACAAGAATATGTAAAAGAGAAATAGCACCTAGTGTACATTCCTCAGTGGGGGATCTCCTAGAGGGCAGCTACTAGCTTTGCTTCTCAGAGCCTGCTCTTCCCTTATCTGCCCCACTTGGCTATGGAAGGTCCACGTGGAAGCTTTTTGTTTTGCATCCCCGCCATCACCACTTTTGCTGTTTTAAACCTAACATTCCTTTAACCCCAGCATCTGTTTCCCAAATTGCAGTTCTTACCATGGGCCCCTCACTACCTACAGAGAGCCAACTCCCGAAACATTTCCGTTCACTTAACAAATGCATATTTTTGAAGAGTTCTATGATTCAGGATGAGAGTTAGGCTTTAGGGATGGAAAACTGAGAAAACAATACCTTTGTGATTGTTTAATATCTAGGCTTCAGGGGTTGTGAGGGTTAGAGATCAGAGTTGATAAATATTGTAGTTACAGTGTGCTTTGTGTAGGATGGAATTTCAGTATCTGCATCATGTTAGCAAGGTACCCAGGATTGTGTAGACCCCTGTACAAATACTCTGTGTGTGTGTGTGTGTGTGTGTGTGTGTGTGTGTGTGCTTTAGCTGTTTGACACTTATGAGGTCCTTTGATCCATTGATGAAGATTAGTGAGAGAAAAGAGGTACTTCTTATCTAATGCTATTTTCTTATCAGTGCATATGAAAATTCTCCTTTGATTCATTTCTTCCAGATATTTTCCAAGAATCCCCCTCATATGTCCTTTACTGTCAAATGACTATGCCTGTCTAATTGCTTACATGAGACAGAAGGTCACAAGACTGCTGTTGCATAACTGTCTCCTGAGAGGCTTCATCCAGCAGTGAATGGAAACAGATACAGAGACCTACAGCCAAACAGGCAGAGCTTGGGGAGTCTTGTGGAAGAGTGGCCGGGGGAGGGGGGTCAAGGACATCACAAGAAAGCCTACAGAGTCAACAAACCTGAGGTGGGGGTCAGATAGATGGAACTGCTAACTGAAGATCATGCAGGGGCTGAACCTAGCTAGACTCCCTACACATTTATACCAGATGTGCAGGTTGGTCTTCATGTGGGTCCCCTCACAATTGGCAAGGGCTGCCTTGAACTCTATTGTCTGCCACTGGATAGCCTTCCCCTACCTGCACTGCCTGGTTGGGCCTCAGTGGGAGAGGATATGCTTAGTCCTTCTGGGACTAGATGTTCTGGGGTGGTGTGGTACCCAAAAAGATACTTCCCTTTCTCTGAAGAAAAGGTGACTGGATAAGGAGGGACAAGGGATATGAGGGTGGGACTGGGAAGAGAGGAGAAAAGAGAGTGGGGCTGTGATCAGAATGGAAAGTCCATAAAAACCTTTTTCCTGTTGGCTTCATTGTTATTTATGATACTGTCTTACTCTCATTGTGCCTAACGGCAAGCTTCTAATTACTCTATCAGATACATTATTGATCCTCTTTGATGATGATTACAATATATAAATATTCAGAGTGTACAAGAAATTGTGGCCCACATATCCTATTTCGTTCATGTTAAGTGTATAGTTTTGATTTGTATAACATAAAGTGTGTAGCATCTCCCGCATCCCTCTAGGTCACATATAGCCACGGTATTTCTAGAATGTGAGGTCCTCTCAGTGTTTACCACCCTCCCACTTTGCATACAGCAAAGAAGAGATTTTCGAGTAGATTGAGCAGAATGTTAAACTCCGGTTTAGCCTTTTCAAGGCCATTCTGAATTCTTAGATGACAGTTATGAAAGGACAGGGTACTCAAAGCTCCCAAGTCCTCTGAGGAAATAGAAGATGCCGAGTTTCAAGGAGAAGTACCATGGTGGAATCACCAAGCTTGCAAGAGGTGTTGAATAAAGGATAACCTTCCTATGCTTGCTGCCCTTGTGTGCTGTATACAAGTCGGTCAGATGGATGAGGCTTTCAGTGTGACTTGAAAAAACTATTCAACAATACAGTGTTTTGAAGTGTGGTTTAAGACACCATGTTGTAAACTTTAAAATAGCGTCTCTCACAGGCTTATGTGTCTACAGACCTGGTCCCCACATAGTTGCATCATTTGGAAAGGAAGTGGAACCTTCTGATCTCAGGCCCTATCTGGGAACATAGAGTCAGAGTGTTGGGATTTTAGGGTTATAGTCCATCCTGTGTCTGGTGAGATCTCTGCTTCATGACCAGCAAAGACGCGACTCCCTGCAAGCACTAGCCACACAGTTCAGCCACCAGCTGCTGCATATTCTTCACAATGGGCTATGTCCCTCCACTATGACCCATGCCCCCTTTAATTGTACATGTCAGATATTCTGTCACAACTAACAGAGGAAAACGTTGCCATGATGTCCAGCATCCATGTCCAGTTGTCTCCTTGGAAGAAGATAAGAATATGAAAAGTGTGTGGGTGGGAACAGAAAAGGAAATGATCCTCTTTTCTTTTGTGTGACAAAATCAGCTGAGTTAAAACGTTAAGTTTTATTTATTTATTTATTTATTTATTTATTTTATTCTGAAGCACCGTGCATTCTTTATATGATCACAGACTCAGTATCAGTCTGCTTTGCTTAAAATTTCTATTGCCCACACTGTAAACAACAAGAAATACATTAGAAATTTTACACTAAAGCCTTAGTGCCAACTTGCTATCTGGATGATATTTACCCTCACTTCTTGTCTTCCCAAGTAATGAATTTCTGCCTTCAAGGTTCTGCCCAATTCCATGTTACTGTAGAAAACTAATTCAGAGTCTCTTACTGTTCCAAGCCACAGCAATAAATATAACTGACTTCACAATTTCCTTGTATTTAATGTCAAGCCAGGCTTGCTTTTTACATTGAATATAGCAAATAGGTAACTAAAAGTTTTGCTTTTAAGTGAGTGAAATATATTCTGCCTGGGTGAGAATGGAAGAAAAAAAAATCATGCCTATTTCTTTTAGAGCTTAGACATCATTGAACATGAAAAGTGAAAGAGTAAAAATAAATGCAGCTAGGAATCCTTAAAACTATGTGCGTCCTAAGTATAGTGAGTGGGACCTCAGAGATTATAGGAAGAAAGAAATGTTTATCATATGTGAACAAAATATTTTATCTCTACTTTTAACTCTTTAGAAGATCATGCACTGAACAGTAAACATATTTTTTTGCTATTATTTCATTATTTTCATGCAATGCCTTCAATTTTTTTTCTGAAGGGGTACCCCAGATAGGTCTTTACTTTTGACAAGTGCAGAAGTCAACCTCCCTGAGAAGGTAAACACAGGATAAAGCAGTGAAGCCCGTGCCCAGCCTGAGTTGTTAGCATTTCCTATTTTTCTTCCTGCAGCCCTAGAGCCTTGCTCTAAGTCTCCATAACTGTGTGTTAGATTAGTCCCTCTACCTGATAAAGATAGCTCGCCTAGGGCATCTTATTATAATATGAAAAATAGACTAACACATACCAAGATGAACTATTCTGCCCTACTGTTCTGACATTCTTCATCCCCTTTAGATACCCTATCCCAGGTGCATTCCACCAGGTGACACACTTGTTGATTCTAGACATGGCTAGGAATTTCCCCTTCATTTCTTTGTAAATGCAAGACTCAGTGTGCTTACTCTGTCTTATTTTAAGACACATTCAGACAGCAAACATTTACTCAAGTATCTTTTGTCTAGAACCAAACTTCTCTTACTGATCAATTTTTTTAAGATAACTGCTGATAATCAATAGAAACCAATTTGCCTAATTTAATGGAAAGATAAGTTATTGAAAGGAAAATGTGTAGCCAGAAGCATCAAAAGATTTTAAAATATCAAATCTTAGAGGATAGAAAAACTGGAAAAGTTTCAAGTGTTTTAGTAGCAGAGCATGACTAAGTGAGTCATAGACCCATCACTGTGTTGGTGAGGTATAGACCCATGCCCACAAATTTCCCAAAATGAAACAAAATAGGAAAGGAGTAGGTTCTGCTCCACCAGATAGGAAGGTTAAATACACTACTACATACGTACACATGACACTGTCCACTACAGTTAGAAATGAGCAAGAAATCTGACTCATTTACATAGTAGCTATTTAAATGAATATGGAGTACTAATTAGATTAAGTAGTAAGTGTTTGTGTTAGTCAGGCTTCCCTAGAGAACAAAACTGATAGATTGAATCTGTATGTAACCACAGGTGTTTCCACCTGTTCTCCAGCTCCTGAATAACGATTTGGAGGCTTATTGTTTATTAATTAAATGCCTAGACAGTAGCTATGTTTTGAGTCATCTGGCTGGAAACTTTAGGGGAAAAGACCACAGGAGGATCTGAACTTGAGTTAGCCAGTATCTCCACACCCACTAGATGGCAAAAGCTTTTCGATCCCTGCACTACCCACCTCAAGCTGTATTTTAATTTTCGACACTGTACATACCATACGTGGTGGTGTGAATAAGAATGGACTCCATAGGCTCCATTTGAATGTATGGTTCCTATTTGACAGACAGATCAATAAAGATTGGGAAATGTAGCCTTGTTGAAGGAGGTGTGCCAGTGGGGGAGGGCTTTGAGATTTCCAAAGCCCACACCATTCATCCCCTGCTGTCTTTCACACTGTTCATGCTCGTGGACATTGCTTGAATGTCATGTCTGCCAGCCTGCTGCCATGCTCCCTGCCACGATGATCATGGACTTGCCCTCTGAAACTATAAACTATAAACTATAAACAAGCCCCCAATAAAATGATTTCTTTGACAGGTCGCTTTGGTCCTGGTGTCTCTTTGCAGCAAAAGAAAGGCAACTAGGATGCCATATTGAATATGGCAGGTTCTTACTGATATAGCAGGAAGTCTTCCAATCTTCCTCTGTGTGTCTTTGCTCTTTGTGTTTCTTTCTACTGCTGTTCATCATGTACCCCACCTCCTTAGCACAAATGAATTCTGAATTCTGTGCCTTAGCAACTCTTACTGCTGTGACATTATCTCTCTATCTCAACACTTCCAAAAGACTAGTGATACTCTCTCCAACTCGTGTGGTTCCTTGTACAGCCTCAATTCTGCAATTTACCTGGCTTCGCCAGTTCAACAGTTTCTACTGGCTGACTTTCTTACTCATCCACTTTGAACCCAGTCTTATTCATTCACACTACATTATTTTTTTAAAAGAACCATTTTATTTTATTTTATTTTATTTTATTTTATTTATGTGCTATTTTGCCTTCCTGTGCATTGCATACGGGCAGTCCCTATAGAAGTCCAAAAAAGAACATTGAATTCTGAGACTAGTGTTACTATGGTTTTAAGCCACCATATCAGTGCTGGATATCACTCCAAGTTCTCCACTCCATCTCCAACCTCCCTTCGTTTTTATCAGCATTGTGAATTTATTTTGACCCTCTATTTTACATTACCTAGCTTATCTACTTAGCATGTATCTAACCACTTATTGTAGCTCTGATTTCTTGTACCAATACCAGCTGCTCTAAGATGTGATATGGGAATCTTGGAAAGGAGTCAATGAGACAAAAAGATATTGTAATAATTAAATGTCATTTATCCTTTGAATATCATTTATTTATAGCAACATACAGTAGAAGTTACTATATCAAACAGAGAAACAAACAGGAAATCAGCTTCCCTAATGTTCATCCATATATTCATAAATTTGTAAAAAAATGTAAAAGATGGTCTTCTTGACATATGTTTTTATTTTCCAAATATAGTTATTTATCATAAGCATGTCAATATGTTTATTATTCTTTAGATGAAAGAATAAGTGGTTTAAAATTTCCAAAACCTTTATAGAAGAATATTAAAATTAACATGTAGGAAAGGTCTATATGAGCTCAAAATGGTTTTGTTTTGTTTTTCAATTATCTTGAATTTTTTTTTTTTTTTTTTTACAGTCCAGCTGTTATCCCCCTCCTGGTCTGCCCTTCGGCATTCCCCATCCCATTCCTCTTCCCTACCCATTTCCAAGAGGATGTCCCAAACCTCCCCACTCCCTGGGGCTCCAAGTCTCTTGAGGATTAGGCCTCTCTTCTCTCACTGAGGCCAGACCAGGCAGTCCTCTGGTGTATATGTGTCATGACCTCGTACCAGCTAGTACCAACCAGCTGCCTGGTTGGTGGAGGAATTCAATAATGTTAATGTCTACAAAGCTGCTCATAGGCTTAAAACTTGAAACTTACTCTTCTGCAATAGGAACCAAATTGTGACTATTTCAGGAGGATGATGGGTCTGGGTGAGTCTAAACTGCAAAGGAATCCCCACACAAATGGGCCATGGGGCTGTGGAGCTCAGGATAAAGGTACTGGAGGATGCTTTGAATGGGGCTTTGTGAGGTTTCTGGCATGTGCAGTCAGGGTAGCTCAAGGTATGCTCAGAGGAAGAGGAAAGTTAGGACTCTCAAATAACTGCAGCATGAGAAGATTCGCATCAAAAGAACAGTCTATAAAGAATGAAGAAATGAGTCTAAAGATAGAGAGCTTGAGAGGGAGAAAGCATCACAGAAACCAAAGAAGTGAGTGGTCTTTCCAGAGGCCATTGCTGCAGGTGGTCAAATGTTAGGAAATCTTTTGTTGCAACAAAGGGCTCTGTTGACATTGGAGAGCCCCCAGGGCTGTGTGAGAGGATATGGCTTAAAGTAGAATAGAAAGCTAAAGGCTGGGATAACTTCTTTCACATGGTTTTTGTTTAGAAATAGGAAAGGTCCTTCAGGTCCTAGGAAGAACAACAATATCAACCAAACAACAATATCAACCAACCAGAGCCCCCAGAACTCTCAGGGACTAAAAACCACCAACCAAAGACTACACATGGAAGGACTCATGGCTTCAGCCACATATGTAGCAGAAGATGACCTTGTCTGGCATCAATAGGAGGAGACACCCTTGGTCCTGTGAAGGCTCTATGCCCCAGTGTAGGGAAATGCTAGGGCAGAAAAGTGGGAGTGGGTGAATGGGTGGGGGAGCACCCTCATAGAAGCAGGGGGGAGGGGGATGAGAGAGGGGAATTTAGAGGGGGAAAGCAGGAAAGGGGATTACATTTGAAATGTAAATAAAGAAAATATCTAATAAAAAATTACTCCTATTTTAAAAGTCCTATTGGGTTAATAAATATCAAGAAACTATGAAAAAGAAAAAAAAAGAAATAGGAAAGGTCATAATAATATAACTGGGATAGAGGTGGGCCCATCGTGGGATAGGAGCTTGTAAGAGACCGAAAATTAATATTAATTCTATGAATAATTATCCTAACATGTCTATCTTTCTTATAAAATTACATGTGGGGTTGGATGGTCTATTTAACAAGTTCTTATATTTATTCTCAACAGTTGTTACATGGAAGATCACAGGAACTCCTTACATATTGGTATGTAATTCACCAGTCATATGTTTTAGTGTTTAATAATTTAGAACAGTGCTTACAGCATTTCATAAAATGTTGTAAAAGGATAGCTGCTTATGCCAATAAGGTCAAGGCACATTGAAATCATGTGATAGGAAAACATCATAGAAATGTTATTAAAAATGCTGATCATTTATATCCACAGAAGAATGTGTGTTCCATGTTTCCCAGTGAGAGAGAGAGAGAGAGAGAGAGAGAGAGAGAGAGAGAGGTGAGCTAACCATATTATTGTGAAGGTTCTGGAAGGCGGTAAAGCAGAGGAGAATTACTGCCTGTGGGAATTTCAAAGAAATAATTAGTTTTGACAGTTAAGATGCATTTAATTCATCTGCCTGTGTGCACCGTGTCAAATCCTAAGTATAAAGTTTGTGATCTGTTAAATACCTATGAAGCATTAGTGAAGTAAAATCATGGGAGAAAATCCTGTATTTTAAAGAGGAGTCTAATTTAAAAATAGGCCGATTAAAATTTAAACATCCAATTCATAACTCTTCAGTTATTCTCATGAGGTTACTCACAAACATCTGTGAATAAGAAAAATCCCATTACAAACACAAGACACATAGGCGCTTGTACAGGCTGGAAATAAAGTCAAATTATGCACAACTGAGAAATTAGCAGCATGCTAATGATCATTTGTTTTTTCCATTTACGAGATGGATGGTTAGCCAACTGAATATTCATTACCATAATCTTTCATTTAAGAACCATTTTTCTTAGAAACTGACAACTTATTTTATTTGGGGAAGAGGCGACCATGGGTTTGTAAACTTGTTAGTGGAGGGTATTTACTAATGACAACTACTCAGGATAAGTAAGCTATTAATTCTTTCAATGGGTAGATAGAAAACAGTCTAGACATCAAGCTTTAACCTGTTTATGGTGGACATCTCCATATTTATCTCCTATTATCTCCATATGTCTATTGTACCTGGGCGGGGTAGGGGAATGTCACTGGGCTCATTGGTCCTCTAGGGCAGTAATCAGAAGCCCTATCTATACTAACAGACAGGCCAACCTGTTTGTTGGGCCTTCAATGTAGAAATGAGTCCTAAAAGTCAATTATGCAGGAAGTGGGATCATGGTCAAGATTAGTTGGAGTTTCTAATACACTGTGGTCCACTGCTGTCAGAATTACTAGTATGGCAACTTTAACATTTTACTATCCAAGTCAGAACATCACCTGGTTTCCTTAAGAGCCCCATTCCACACTGTGCTTTCGAATTCTGCTGCTAAAGATTTGCTTTTGAGAATTTTTTCCCCCTATACCTTTTCCAGTCATCCTTGTGAAACTATTAGCCATCTGATACATTTAAGTGCACTGCTATCACACCCAAGGTAGCCAGAGTAGAGTCTATTGTTTGTAACCAAGGGAGTTGACTGATAACTCAGTATATGAAAAAAATGAAATAAATTAAGCTGGCAAGGCTCCTTTGAGCTAGTAAAATACTTACTGGAGAAAAGTTGTTAGAGTTCAATATATGGGACATTTAATTCTGAAAGGTTAATAAAACTAAGCTACAGACTGCAGTAAGGCTCCGGCCTGAAAAGCTTTGGGTTTGCATCTAGCCATCCCCGTGGCTGGCTAGGGATAAGAGTGGTAACCTTTTTATTCTCCCTGTATCACCTGAGAGACACATCAGTAGTGCTCAGTGATTACGAGGATTTAAAAGAACCCGTTTATGCAGCACCAGCGTGAAGCCTTATACTTCAAATTGCCTGACAAATAGCTTTTTGCTGAGCTATTGTTGGCACCACATAATTTGAAAAAAAAAATTGTTTCAAGAAATATAATCCACTCCCGCAACTTTAAGCAGGAAGAGATTTATTTGGGAGATTTAAAGCACATTCTGAATGTTTGGGTGGAGGACATCAAATGTAGAAAAATTCTGGAAACAATCCACAGAATATGCTAGCAAAGAAGAAGCTTTCCTGGTTCTGTCCAGAAAAAAAATGTAGAATTGGGATGTTTGGGGTAATGAGGATTCTGCTTCTACATTTTCCTACATGTGTTGTGTCCAGGTCAGCCAGGAAATCATTATTCTAATTTCTGTCACTTTACTTTATCTTCTTATAATTTGAATTTCATATAAACAGACTATGTAACATTATTTCATGAAATTTAAGGGCATGCTAATATATGTGGCAGTGAAACAAATTTTCTTTGCTTAGTACATCATAGTAACAGCCCTCAAAAATATTAACATCCTAATTCCATTGAGAGGCCAAACCTACTCCATCTTGGAACCTGCGTCCATCTTAAAAGAAAAACCAAAAGGGGCCTGAGAAGTTGGCCTATAGCTAGACCCTAGCATCCAAGTACCAGGAGGGATCCCATAATTTGTCCTTGGCCAGAGTTACCCCTAGCTACCTCCTACCAACAGCTAATCAAACATTAGTCTGAGTGTTTCAAATGTACTTGCCAACTGTTCGTGATTGTATATGGCCTTGCTTCAGAGCACCCACCTGTCAGTTTACAATGGACATCCAGTTAGATGCTTGCCAGGATGGACCCCGACACCTTACTTGCTTCCATTTTCTATAAAACCTTGTCCTGATGAGAATTTGGGGCTGTTTCACCAAACCATCCTGTGGGGTCAGCAGTGAGTAAGCCCAAACTCCAGTTTGTAATAAAGAGACCCTAATGTGATTACTTTGGAAATGACATGGTGGTCTTTTGGGGTTCACAAATGCTTCCTGGCAAAAGACCATTACCCATGGGTATGTTACAACATATGGCAAGATAGAATTTATTTGTGTTGTTAAGCAGTGGACCTTAAGTGGAGTGTCTTCCGGATAACCCAGGTGAACTCAACTGCGATGAGTAATAGTAAAGTGAAAGAGCAGTGCAGAGAGTGGGTAGAAGATGTGAAAGAAAGCATCCTGGCCGCTTTCCCAAGGCAATGTGGTCTAAGAACCAAGGAATAAATATGAAATGCCACACTGTGAAGGGACTTTCCTCCAGATGCAAGGGGACACAAGAACACATGTGCTTCCTGAGAGCCTCTGGAGAGTCTCAGAGACCTGAGGACACTGTGATTTTAATCTCGTGATGGACTGCTAACCTACAGATGCTTAAGAGAACGTACTTGTATTGTTTTAAGCTACTACTAAGATATTGGCAGTTTGAAGCGGAGTAGTGTTTCTCTTGACAGTCTTGGGCCAGGTAGTTCATGTTGTGGGAGCATCCTGTGGACTATGGCAATTTAAGGAGCAAACCTGGCTTCTGGCTTCTGCCCACTGAAGGTATTAGCACTCTCAATCATGATGATAAGAAAATATATTCTAGGCAATGCTAAAAACCCTCTGAGGCACAACATGCCCCCCAGCTGAGAAGCAGGTGCCATGACACTATCTTTTAAGACAGCGTCCTGTTCATAAATGCCTGGATTGATGCCAGATTAGGATTATTGTTGATAATGTTTCTTTGTGTATCTATTTATGTGTTTGGATAAATGGAGGTACAAAAGGAAAGGAGAAAAAGTAAAGCAAAATTGTGTTGCTTCTATATGGATGACCAAGTCCTAATCTCTCAAGCATTAATTGCAAGTGACTCGTTTAAGTAAAGTCCCAAAGCAGGCCACACCAAGGTAAACTGGTCTCAGAACATTCCTATTTACAACTACATAGGCAATGTATGAGAATTTCTGTTGCATTTAGTTTTTGAAAAACCTTTACACTAGCTGCCATTTTCTCTATAGTCAATCATATAGATTTATTGAGTGCCTGTAACACATTATGAATTAAATTTGCACTTGTGTGACATTTAATAGGGACATGCATTTAAAGGATGTGGCTTTATTTTTTATTATTTTATTATTTTATTTACTTACATTCCAAATGTTGATCCCCTTCCCAGTCTCCCCTCCATGAACCCCACATTGGACTGAGCCCAGAGAACCCAATGGAAGAGTTAGAGGAAGGACTAAAGGATGTGGTCTTATTATGGCATAGCCATATTTATGAAGGGTCCAACCAAGTCCTTAGCCCAATTTTTTAATTTTAAAAATATTGTATATTCTTTTAAAAATCCAGATACATTCCATTTATTGTAGTGACACACATGTTGACTCAGTTATTGGTCATAATCATCCCAGGATAAGAAGGTTTTTGTAACTTAACAGGCTAGATGTAAGCCAGGAATTCCTGTGTTAACTGTAGGGTTTGTGTAGGCATTTACTCCAAAATTTTCTCCTCCTGCATTACAAAACTTCAAAAAAATTCTGTTCTCTTTGTGGTGGGCTTCCATAATATGATTTTATAGTCCTATCTCTGCAGATGCCTTGTGAATGGAGACCTTTGCTTATGGGGATGTTGTCCTCTCAGGCGAGGTGAAAACTTCTCAGTGTTCTTAGGAAAATTTACCCAAGGAAAGGAGACCTATGCTTAACATGGGTAGGACCAGCCTTTGGGCTGCATCATGGACTGGATATAATAGAGAAAGCCAGATGAGCACCAACATTTATTCTTTCTCTATTTCCTGACTGTGGATGCAATGTGACCAGCCACTTCATAATCCTGTTACCCTGCCTTCCCTTTCACCATTAACTGTATTCTGTTGAACTGTGAGGCAAACTAAACTCTGTTTCAGGAAATAATAAAAAACGACCGGCAGGCTTCCACACTACTGCCAGTCACCAGCCAACTCTCTGCCCCATGGGGCTGGCCGGCCATGCACTGGCGGGCAATGGCCGACCTGTTAATATCTTGTAGAAACTCTAGGTCAGAACTCCAAAATCTCTCCACCCAGCTCGCTAGATTCCCACTGGCCATTCGTTACCATGCCAGCCCCATGCTTCAAAGCCCCCACGGTCTTTGTGGTGCACACCAGGCAAACTCATGCTTTGCCGCCGGTACCTTTCTCTCGAACCCAGTTGAACAGCCTCGAAAAGAAAAACACCACACAAACTTAGCTCAGAAACAATGGCAACTTAATCTCAGGGAGCAACAACTGAAACCTTATCTAGTATGCCCTATTAAATCTGATTCCTCCGGTGGTGAATCCTGACGGATCTGCCATGATATGGGAAAACTCTAGCAGTTACATTTTGTCCTCAAGCTATCCCCATTCCAAAAAGCCTCTAAGGCTCTCCTCCTTCCTCTCTTCCTCCATTCAACCTGGAAGTCCTGCCTACTCCTCCAGTGATTGGCTTCTTTCTTCATTAGGGGATTGGTTCACTAGAAGTCACCTGAATACACGACTCCCTCCTGTCTGCAACCTCTCCCAGGAGTCCCGAATTAGCATCAAAATACAAACAGCACCAGACCCATACATAACAAAACCCTCCTTCCATAAGGTGACAGATATTTTATCACAGCAAACAAATGGTGTAGAAAGTTAGTACTGAGAAGTGAACCACTGTGGTTAAAAGCAACTGTGGAAGTCTTCAGCCATCAAACTAATATGGAGGAGGAACATGGACCAGTATAGAGTCATGATTCCACTCCTTTTCCCACATTTGTTTGTGACTTTTAGCTAACCTCACTCTCCTTTCCTCACAGATTGTACAGTTTTTCATATCCATATTTTCTATTTATTGCTTTCTCAGTAACAGTAAACAACCTGAACACTATCCTGCCTTGAAATTTCCCCTAAATTAGTTAATACAGTATGTGTTAATGCAACCACACTCAAGCTTTCAGGACATGGAAGGCATCCAGTAAAGCTGAAGGCACCAAGTGGAGTTGTCCCAAGAAAACGGACATACATGCTATAGTCTGAAGAGCTGGAAGGGCAAGGGCGGCGCTTCCAGAAGCCTTCGATGCCTGGATGATTCCAGCCCCAGATGCAAGACTTGGAGATCTAGGGTTTGGTCCTTGCCCTGTTGGGATTTAGTCTTGCCGTGGTCTGACCTTTTCTAAATATGTCCCCATTCCTCCTTTTTGAACTGTCAATGTATATTCTGTGCCATTGTATTCCAGAAATATATAATTTAGTTTTTATTTTATTTTTTAGGTGCTAATGATTAAGAAACTAGCTTAAGTCTCAAAGAAACTGAGACTCTGCACTGTTGAATTGTTGGGGTTGTTATTGAATATGGGCGATGGATTAAATACATTTGATATTATGAGGTGAAAATGAGACTTCAGGGTAATGGGGTAAAAGGTTATGACTTGAAGTGGGTGTTATGTTGGCAAACTTGTTATAGTTAATTTTCACTGTCAACTTGAGTGACTTCAGAAAAAAATTCAGAAATAAACCTCTGAGTATGTCTAAGACCATGTCTCTGAGTGGTTTAACTGGGAAGAGTAGACTACTCTGAACATGGATAGCATCTTCCATTGGACTGAAGTCTGACAAAGAGTAAAAAGAAGAAAGAAAGTAGGGCCCTGGTGTTCCTGTCTCTGCTTCCTGTCAGCTTATACACTGTGACCAGCCACACAAGCCTCTTCCATCACCCCTTCCATTCTAGGAAGAGTATCGCAGGCAGTCAAAATAATCCCTCTTCCCTGAATTGCCTTTTGGCTAGTATTTCATTGTAGTACAAAAGGTCACTACTATACCTAGGATAAAGTCTTGAAGTTTTTCCACATAACATAATACAAAAACAAGTCAATACTTTTTAAATTCTGAAATAATGTGACATTTTACAGACATATAACATTTTGGGTGTTTACAAACTTACCAATCAGCACTGAGTAATATATACTTATAGAACCATTATGAAGCATGCATATTTAGTGTGAATGCGTTCTCGCTCTTCAGATTATTTATCTGAGAAGAGTTGATGGGCCAATGCAACTGTAACTTGCCAAAATATTTTTCAGAGGTAGCACCATTTTACATCCCTACCAATGATGTATAAGAGTTTCAGTGGCCCCGCCTTCTTGCTAAGTTGGTTATTTTCCTGAAAAGATAACAAGGAAGCCAACAATAAATAGGAAAATCACCTCAGTAAGATAGGCAAAGGTTTAAAACAAGTAGTTCTCCATAGAATATAAATAACTAATAAATACCTGAAAAGATGATCAATGTTATCAGTACTTAGGAAAATACAAATCAAAGCACAAGACTTCACTTCTAGTTCTCTTGAACTAAAATATCTTGTAATTAAAAAGATATTAAGTTGCCTTTTGAGGAAATCTGTCATTTATTCCAGGACAACTAACTTTATAGAGTATGTGGACTATAACACCCTGTGGTCACCTGTGAGGCATGATAAAGACCCTAGCAACCTGTAGACACCCATAAGGCATAAGAAGAACCATAGCAACCTGCTGTTATCTCTGAGGCATGAGGCATGTCCACCCCGTGGACACCCATGAAGTATAAAGACATATTTCTTTGTGGTCATAGATATTCATGATTCACTTACCCAGTCTACCACTAGCTCTTTTTCTTTACACAGTTTCTATTGCACAGCCTCAGAAGCTATCAAAGGGAGTCTTATTTGTTCCCTACATGTTTCCTGAGTCTGTGAAGCTCTTGTTTCCATTTCAAAGGAGAGCATAGGCTCTCTATGGTATCTCACTAGTGCTCTTTTCAGACTAATGCCAGTAAGTCCTTACTTCCTTTTCTGGTTTCCCACCATGCCACAGCTTAACCTTTGATCCTAGAATTCATCCTGTTTAAAAAGATCATATTTTCTTTTTCTGTTACTATGTTTGCTTTTAAGAAACACTCCTAATACAGGTCCACAGACAGACATGGGCATACACGTTCTTAGCAAAATACCAAGTGAAAAATTGTCAAAATCTGAAGGAGTGACCTACTTAATTTTCTCTATGTGTTCTGTCATTGGCACTGAAAAATTTCACAGGTGAAAGTCTGGGGTAAAGTAACAGCAAGTCTTTAGAACAATCGTCTATGTGAATGTTCAGTTCTGTTTCTTCATGACAAGGCATAATTAGATCACTGTTAAGTATAAACCTATGCTCATTTTTTTGCAAGACAGGAAGAAAAAAAAAGTCATTATAATTCCCTTAAAGGAGGTTATTAAAAGTTAGAAATATATCTCTGCACAATTTTAGTTTTATAAAACAGCACCATTTTCCATTTTGGAAGGACATGCTGAAGCATGCAGATAGATGTCTTAGAATAAACTGTGAGGGCTCATATGAGCAATACTGATTTTAGAAACATGTCACTCGGTGGAGTTTGATGCACACTTTCTATGCAATAGCAATATTTAATTCCCCCTTGATTGTAGAGCTGCATTTCAAGTACTGATTTTAGAGCAGGCTTAAATATTTTGTTACAGGTAATACTATCCATCTTATTTTAGGTATGTGTTTGACCTCATATTTCAGGTTAGCTAGATCTTAATAGACTAAAGAAAGTCATCTAAGTTGTAGCTTCATATTCCTGGACACCCATGGCTTTTATGTAGTTGGGACAGGCTATCTTCTTTTCCCTTGGAGTTTCATGCCTTCAACAGTTTCCTGCACTGAATCTCTGGTTGTTTTACATCATGACCTAGATCCATAATCTTAGAGAGCAAAGTGTCTCCTGTGAGGTGGGTTGTCGATTGGAATCCATTCTTAACCTACACAAATGGGAAATCCCTACTATTATGAGAAAGTCAAAACCAATATCTGTGACTTGCAACACTTAAAAGATTTTTAAAATTAAGTTGATTTATTTCTTTAGAAAGAATCCATAATGTACATATATTTGAGCTCAGCATGTGGTCCCTCTATGACATATTCCCACTTTCAGTGATCTACATTTAAAGGAGACATAAGAAGCATTTCATGGCTGGGCAATGGTGGCGCACACCTTTAATCCCAGCACTTGGGAGGCAGAGGCAGGCAGATTTCTGAGTTCGAGGCTAGCCTGGTCTACAGAGTGAGTACCAGGACAGCCAGGGCTATACAGAGAAACTCTGTCTCAAAAAAAAAAAAAAAAAAAAGAAAGAAAGAAAGAAAGAAAGAAAGAAAGAAAGAAAGAAGAAGAAGAAGAAGAAGAAGAAGCATTTCATGAATATTTTCATCTATATTCACCTCTAACAATGAAAAATGATTTGTGCTTCCCCTGTTACTGACTTTTATTGATTTTGCTATAGCAAATGCAAATTCTTAACGCTTAATTTTTAATGTGCATCTCCACCTATTTCTGCTTCATTTGTCCCTTTGTACAAGGAAGGGAAGAACTGAAAACCGATGGGTAAAATGTACATGCAATCCCAGGAGTGTTAGGAGACTGCCAGCTCCTCCAAAGCACACTCTACACATATGCCCTAGTTCTCCACAGTACCCTCAACCCAGGCCATTCTCTGGATCTTCCAAGCTGTAACATGACTTCCAGAATTTGATGTTTCTGCACGGCCTTTACAGTATGGGGAAGGAAGAAAGCCTAAGCTTGCACCCCTGGAGACAGGGAACTACTATGAGCCTCTTTTAAATGTGTCTGCTACTAGCATTTAACCACTTCAGCTAAGTTTTCTCAACTTTCTGAAAAAATAGAATCGATTAACCTTAAAAACAGGTCAATGGAGACATTAACTGGATCCACACATCGCAGCTTCTAAGGATGAGGCCCTTTTCTATCCTCTTGTAAAATCAGATTTTCAAAGCAGGAAACCTAAAAAAGGATTTTAAAGGAATATCTTTTACATATAACAACATAGCTAGCCTTGCAACTCTTTGTTGATCTCATGACTTCATCTTGGTTGTCTCTGATCTTTGCTTCATTGAGAGAGGCATGGCAGAGAACTTCTCCTGGCATCCTGGCTGGACCTGGTCATTCCAGGTGACTCCTGTGAATTCTTCAGAGGCCTGGTGGTTTCTGCTGGATCTTGCCACCACTGCTGATTCATGTTTGGTATCTTGATACTACTGAACTGGACAGTTGTTATCCTGATAAATGGAGATTGGAATCACCCCCAACAGATCCACAGCCCCCTATCCTATTTACTATCTTTTCTCCCCTACCTTTAAATGGTGGGCTAGAAGGCGAGGGTGGAAACATTTGAGAACTCTAGTTAGAGGTAGGTTTTTTTAAAAAAAAAAACTAAGCCTATACACATGTCCTGTGAGTTTGTAATTATAGCACCACATCATGTCTAGAATAATGCATTTCACAGCAGTCCCTGCATCCTCTGGGTCTATGGGTTCTGTTGCACTCATCTAACCACTCCCTGTACAGTAAAGCAGCTTGCTAGCTTCATGAGAATTGTTACACCCTACTCAGAATTCCCTTCCCTGTGCCTACAAAGCAAAGTGTATTTTCCTGCAACAAATTCAGGGTATCAGGTCTTATAATGAATTCCTTGATCCATTTGTAGCTGAGTTTTGCAAAGTGAGAAGAAAGGATGTAATTTTACTTTTCTGGATGCTGACAACCAGAGTTTCCCTGAACTATTTATTGAAAACTCTGTCTTTTCTCTAAGGTATATTTTTAGCATCTTTGTCAAAACCATGCAACTGTAGTTACATGGAGTTATGTATGTCTTCTCTACTCTATTCTACTGATCTATATGTCTGTTTTCACTCAGGTACCATATAATTTTTATTATATGGCTCTGTAGTATGAATTGAAATCAGGCATGACAATACTCCCTAGAGTATTGGCTTTGGATTTTTCTGTTTGTCTTTGGTCTTTCATTACTCCATATAACTTTTTTTCTTTCTGTGAAGATATACGCTGCTGGTTTGAATAGTAGAATTACCTTTGGATCTGGTAACTGTGAGGTATTTAGGTCTCCCATCATCACAATTCAAACAATAATTAATAGTTTTATATCGAGTACTCTTAGTTTTAAGAAATTGATGGTCTTATGTTTGATGTGAATCTATAATATCCTCTTGGTGGATTGTTCCTTTATCAGTAATGAGCAACTTTCTTTATTTCTTCTGACTCATTTGATTTAAAGTCCATTTTATCAGATAGAGTAGCATCTCAATTCTTTTTTCCCCTTCTTGATCCATTTGGGATACCATTTTCCATCCTTTAACCTTAAAGTAGTGTCTATTGTTTATGGTGATGTGTATGTTTTTTGGAGGCAGCAGAAAAGAAAGATTCTATTTTCTAATCTAGTCTGCTAATCTGTGTCTTTTCACTGGGGAAATTGAGACTGTTAATATTCAGAGTTATTATTGAGAGATGTATATTACAGTAATTTTGATGACTTTGTGATGTCTTCTTATAGGCCTTTTTATTTACTGACCTGGTATTGCTAATTATTTCCTGCGACCCTTTGGTTGTATTTATACCCCTCTTCTGACTGAAGCATTCTTTCTTATTTCCTTTGTGCAATCAGCTTAATGGTCATCAATTCTTTAATCTTTTTTATTTCTCCTTTAATTTTAATAGGCAGTTTTTTTTACTGTAACAGTGTGGGTTGAAAATTGTGACCTTTCTGAATATGGAATACATTTTCAGTCACTTCTAGCTTTAAAATTTTCTATAATGTATTCGATTGTTATTCTAATGGGCCTGGTTTTATAAATGACTTGAAAATACTTTCAGATTTGAATAAACTTTCTTGCTCTTATGTTTTTGATGTTTTAACTTGAATATGTTGTAAGAAGTTTCTTTTTTGCTCTTGTATATTTAGTGTGTGTTGGAACCTTATATCTGGATGGGCTTTTTTTCTAGAGTTGGGAACTTTTCATTTATGATTTTGTTGAAAATACATTTCTTATTATTTTTACTTTTATTCTATGTGTATGGGTGGATGTTTTACCAGCATAGATGTCTATGCACCACATGCAGGCAGGGCCTGGGAGGCTAGAAGAAGGCATCTGATTCGCTAGAACTAGAGTTACAGATGGTTATATGCTGCTATGTAGGTGCAGAGAATTGAACCTTGGTCCTTTGGAAAAGCAGTGAGTACTCTTAGTCACTGAATCATCTCTTCTGCCCTTTGGAACTATGTTCTATGTATTTGGTATTCCTCTCCTCTAGTGTCCATGATTTGAAAATTAGGGCTTTTTTTTTTCTCATAGAGTACCAAAGCTGTCTTTATTCTTTTTTCATATAATTTTCTAAGTTTATAACTGTTCTTTATAGAATGATCCAGTTAAGCTACCTTGTCTTTGATCTCTTAATACTTTCTTTTATTTTTTTATTTTTCAGAAAATTTCCCTTCTTTTTCTTCTCTCCAAAACCTCCCATGTAATACTCATTACTTTCTTTCAAATTCATGGCCTCTTTTTTAAAATATGCATATATATATGGGTATATTTTTAGGAATAAATTTCTAAATATTCTCAATCTATATAATATTACTTGTATGTATGTTTTCAGAGCTAACAATTTGGTGTTGGATACAAAATTCTTCTAATCATTGAGCTTGGAATTTTTTTCATGTTTTTGTGTCATCATTAAGTTTTTTGTCTGTTTGTTACAATTTACATGGCATAATCTTTTGC
>LR750633.1:105244-219107 GCA_902729485.2 Mus minutoides
CCAGAGTGTGGAATGTATGGCATAGCAGCATTCAATAGCCAGAGTGTGGAATGTATGGCATAGCAGCATTCAATAGCCAGAGTGTGGAATGTATGGCATAGCAGCATTCAATAGCCAAAGTGTGGAATGTATGGCATAGCAGCATTCAATAGCCAGAGTGTGGAATGTATGGCATAGCAGCATTCAATAGCCAAAGTGTGGAATCAACTTGGGCAATATTGGGAGCAGAACAGAGATAAGGTACTAATGACTGGTTTGATGATTACAGGTTTCATGTTTAATGTTACACTGTGCTATATAAGCATCTACAATGACACATAAATTTAAATCTTAAATACTAACAAAGAGCATATGCCAAGGACCAGCCTTGGCAGGTTCTGAGGGAAGGGGCATCTGCGAGTGTCAAAACAAAGACTGGAAGTCAAATGTGGGTCCAATCTGATGGCCTATTCTCTCTCTCTCTCTCTCTCTCTCTCTCTCTCTCTCTCTCTCTCTCTCTCTGTGTGTGTGTGTGTGTGTGTGTGTGTGTGTGTTCTCCTTGAGACAGCTTTTTCTTGTTTTCAGTTTTCTTGTTTCTGTTTGTGACAGCTCTTTTAGCTCTAGCTAAAAGCTAGAAAAATTAAAAAGCTCACTGGATAGCTCATGAGTTTTCTGACCAAAGTCAGAAAAACTACTATTAAAAATTCTTAGATTTTCTGACCAAGAAATCCAGTTAGAAAAAATTCTCAGATTAATTGTTGGGTTTTCCAATCAAAATCAGAAAGCAAGAAAACACTCTAAAGGAGCTGTATTTACTCTCTAAATAATTCCTGCTAGAAAAAAATTCTAAAAGAGCCACGAAAAGTTCTAAAAGAGCAGTGTTCACTCTCCATGGACTTTTACCAAGCAAAATCAGAGATCCTGTTAGAAAAAAATTTTGAAGAGTTGTGTTCGCTTTCCAGAGATCACCAGGCAGCTCAACTCACACTAGAAAACATTCTAAATCTCATACAGACCAAAAGCCCAGTTTTTAAAAATTTACATATCGATTCAGTTATTTATTCCAGGTTTGCTCTTGACCCTCCTCTGAATTAGCATTCCCTGCCCTTAGCCCCTTGACTCTCAGGAAGAGAGAGCGAGCCCTTTTTTTTTTTTTTTATACATTGGAAAAGAATTTAGAGACCTGCCTGTCTTTATAAACTCAGTTGGGTGGGACCCTATTCTGGTGTGCAATCACCACTCCCTAAATCTCTTTATCTCCTTTCTTAGTATCTTTTTGGATCATTCTACAATTGCCTCTGGTTTGTTGTTGTTTGTTTGGTTTTTGTTTTGGGGGGGGTATTTTCATTCATGAAGCATTTTGAATATTTGAGAAATTATGTATTTTTGAATTCATGGTTTCAGAGTTCTTTCCCATAGCCTTAAGGGCTGTCCTGAAAGCTATAGTAGTCTTCCATTTTGCTGAGACAAAGACACACTCTTGACTCCAGATTCTTGCTGTCATGGAGTCATTAACCTTGGCAGAGAGGACATCCTTCCGAGGTGAAACCTGAAAATATGTACACTATTATACAAAGGAGCCTTATGCCCATAGCAACCATCAACACTCATGAAGGTCCACACCCTGCTGGCTCTGTTCCTGGGGCAGAAACCATATTGTACTGTCCCTTACATGGCCAAGTTGTACTTGGCAAGAATATTTTGTGATATTCCTTATCACAATGGTAAATCCTTTATGATAAAAAAATAAAAAGATAAGAAAAAAAGTGGATTTATTGAAAAAGCAGGCATCTGGATGGGCAGTAAATGACAGAGGACCAAGTCTTCCTACTAGGAATAAATAAAACTTGTGAACCAAACAATAGGAAAATCGAGGTTTTTATTTAAAAAGAAGTCTCTGTGCAGATACCTTGTATATGTATTGTTGGATAAACTGTGGCCTAACAGTGATTCCCCGAGAACTACACCAGAACAAAATAGGTTGGAGAAGAACATGTGATAGAATCATAGATGTCTTTACTATTCTTGAAAGGAATCTATGCTCAAAATCTACAAGAAGGATACTTAGTATTTTGACAAAGTTCTGCAAGAAAGAATGAAACATGTGTGTTAGAATCTTCTGTGTACAATCAGTATGGTTTTATTTATATAATCACTGCCCCAAATTCTTAAGATAAAGAGATACATTTTTAGCTTATGGTAACTATCTGGAGTATAAGGGTCCTATATCACAACTGAAATAAAAATAAATGACAAAAATTAGACAGAGATCTCTTGAGAATGCCTTATTTTGAGATGACTGAGTTGATCTGTGGTAGTCTTAACCCTTGATTGCAGGCAGGTAAGCTTGTTTTCCTGTGCCACCTTTTAACATGGTTTGTAGAAGGCTTCTTTCTTTATACTGAAATTTGGTAGGGTTGAGGTGGGAATCTGTCTGACTCTCTCCCATTAGCAAGGGTATAAGTTAGGAAACACAGTTATCTTCTCCCAATTTTCTGTAAAATGTTCCCTGGTAGCAGCTTGCTCTTAAGTATACCTTGTATATTATAAGTGAGGTGAAGGTGCTAGATTTGATTTTCTTCAACACCAGAAAACAGAAGGCTAGAGGAGGACAAAGGTGGTGTTCTGTTGGATTCCACAAGTATGTGTGTTTACATATGTGCATACCTGTCTGATCTCAAAGACCAGAAGAGGATATTAGATGCACTGTCCTAACACTCTGCCTTTTTTGGTTCTTGTTGTTAAGACCGAGTTTCCTGTTGAACCTGGACCTGGGCTGGGAGGAAGGAAACCCCAGAAATCCTCTGATCTTCACCTCCATAATTCTGTCATTATAGACACCTGCATGGCCACAACCAGTTTGTTCTGTTGGACTTAAAATTAGGATAGTTAAGTACAAACCCAAGTAGTAGGTAGAGCATCGCTCATATGACCTTGCTGCCAAATTACTTTAGTGTCTATTCTAACTCTCTTCTGGAGGCATGCCAGGACAGGCCTATCACCCTAATGGGCATCTGCCATCACCAAGAAGAGCAGTATTAGGAAGAATTGTAACAGATTGTTCAGAATGCTGGCAAAAAGCCTGGTAGGGAAAGAGCATGAAAAGATATCTATAGCTTTATATCATGTTTGCCCAAGGAACAGAAAAACATTGAGTCATCTCGTATCTGCTCAAACTCACAGAGCAAAGAGAAGACAGGCCTGCCAAAACCTCAAAATCTTTTCAATTTGAACAAGTCCCAAGTAACAAATTTCCGAACGAATTGGATCAAAGAAAAGGAGTTTAATAGCTGATGGACAGAAATACAAAATTCTCTAAGACTTGTGCTTCAGCTCCAAAAAGGCTTTGTAGGAGAACCATTTAGATTTTGAGGCAGGTAAAGATAAAGTACCAAACAGGTTAAGAGGTGAGAAAATAAACTACAATAATTTGTGAAAAATTATACTTGCAACCATTATAATGTCACCTTTGAATTGTGAGACTGTGGTATTTTGAAAAAAAATTTTAATATCTATAGTGTATAAATTATCCATAACTAACCACATTTTACCAAAAATAGAACAATAGGAATGAGTAATGTTTAACTCTGTTGTCACCGCAGGTCCTTCCTGTTTACTTGATGTACATTTTCCCTTCCTGCTACTCTTTGCCTGACTGTAAACAGTGATTGATTCTTACTCCTGATGAGCATCTAAACTTGCCTGCTGCAGGCATTAGACAATCTTTTAAATACTCAGATGTGCATAGCTGAGACAGGGTCCTAGCTTTTCTTACTTGATGATCTTAGTCATTGAACTATTATAAACCTGCCTTTTCATCTGTAAAATATAGTATTTATGTAGAGTGATTACTAAAATAATGAAATAGAGAGATACTTAAGAGCACTTAATTAATGGTAGTTTTAAATTTACAATTCTTTGTTTGTTTGATTGATTTTGATTTCTCAAGACAGGCTTTCTCAGTGCTCCCTGCCCTCCTGTCTTGGAATTTATTCCATTGATCAGGCTGGCCTTGAACTCTTGAGTGCTGGATTAAAGGCATTTAATTTACCACCCCACTTGGCTAAATTTCCAATTATTGAAACCCCCCTCCCAGTGGCTTAATTGCTCTTTTAGCACAGAAGAAATAGTATCTTAGTTAACTCCTAAAATATGGTTATTGTTTACTTGAGTCTATGAATCTGAATTTGGTGGGGGTTGTTATAGAAGAATTTGGCAAACTATTAGAGAAGAAAAGAAGGGTTTGCTTAAGATATTCATAGGGAATATTTGAAATCCTAAGGGTAGGGAAGAGCTGACATGGAGGAGAAGCAGGCAGGAGATAAAGGGAGCTAGTGGAAGGTAATGGGTGAAGGGCATCTGGTAGTGACTAAGGTTCTAGCTATCCGAAATGTGAGAGTAAATATCAGCCATTGGGGGTTGGCAAAATGGCTCAGCTGTTAAGAGCAATAACTGTTCTTCCAGAGGGCCTGAGTTCAATTCCCAGCAACCACATGGTGGCTCATAACCATCTGTAATGGGATCAGATTTCCTTTTTCTGGTGTGTCTGAAGAGAGTGACAGTGTACTCATATACATATAATAAATAAATGAATCTTTAAAAAATATGCCATTGATCTTTTTAGGAAGTGGAAATCACCAATAGTCAGAGTCAAACATCTGGCTTGGTTCCATTCCACAGTTTCTGAGTCTGGAACCTTCAATGAGTCCCAAACTTTCAGATTATCATGGTTCTTTTCTCCAAAGTTCAAAGGGTAAATATTCCCACACTCCTAAACAGTAAGATATGTAGTTAGGTTCTTCAGAGTGATGACCCTTCTTTCCTTTGACTGAGACTTTTAAGGTGCTGTGCTAGACCAGGAGAGATCACAACCAAACAGATCACGTTGGCAGGAACACTCAGATACTTATTTATTGAGTAAAACATTAAGCAAATACTGTATGCTATACATTCTCCTAAACACTGTGGCACAGGGTAAAATGAAACAGAGGTGATGCTATGAAGGCAGTACTATGACATTATTACATTCTCCTAGACACTGTGGCATAGCGGAAGATAAAGCAGAGGTGATGCTATGAAGTCAGTACTAGGACATTATTGAGCCTGCCTCATTGTGTGCCTCCCATCTGAGCTGCACTGAGCCCTCATATCCTCTAATACATGTACTCCCTTTGACTTGGGGACATTCATAGATTTTTTTTAAATGACTGGACTCCACTCTTTGTCTAGTTGATCTATGAAAGAAATCACAAGGTATTATGCAATCTGGTCAGAGCTGGTGTACTGGCTGGTTCTGTGTGTCAACTTGACACAAGCTGGAGTTATCACAGAGAAAGGAGCCTCAGTTGATGAAATACCTCCATGAGATCCAGCTGTAAGGCATTTTCTCAATTAGTGACCAAGGCAGGAGGTGCCAGCCCATTGTGGGTGGTGCCATCCCTGGGCTGGTAGTCCTGGATTCTATAAGAAAGCAAGCCAGTAAGCAAACCCTCCATACCCTCTGCATCAGCTCCTGCCTCCAAATCCCTGCCCTGTATAAGTTCCTTTCCTGACTTCCTTGGTGATGAACAGCAATGTGGAAGTGTAAGCTGAATAAACCCTTTTTTCTCCAACTTGCTTCTTGGTCATGATGTTTTGTGCAGGAATAGAAACCCTGCATAAGACATCTGGTCAGGCAATTCTCCAGGGATGGGCATTTGTGGGCTGGTCAGATTGCTGACTGAGTAAAGTGCTTGCCATGCAAGATGGATTCAATGAGAAGCCCTGTCTCAAAAAATAAGATGCAACAAAGCTAAGTCCAAACAGTGCACCTGACACTGTCCTCTCACCTCTATATGCTCAGAGAGCCGTATGAACAGATGCAAACATAGGAAAAAGAAGGGACATCGGAACCAAGCATAGATAAACTAGAAAAAAAGTAGGGTGTAATCACCTAAAAGAAAAAAGTCTATGAGTGTTCCCAAATCAAAGGAAGTGTTCGATTTAAAGGATATGAAGGCTCAGTGCAGGTCAGATGAGAGGCACACAGTGAGGCAGGCTCAATGTCGCACTTTGGTCCACACAGGCCACTGCAGAGCACACTAGGAGTGCTAGTCTCATGGCAGGATGTGATGACCATTTATTCAGTTTGATGAGAGTGGTAGCAATGAAAAACATGGATGTTCTGTAGTAAATATGACAAAGGCATATGATTTCCTAGAGATAAAGTAGGTATGCATGTGTGCTAAAGTAAGGTATCAACAGGTGGCTTTCTGTGTTCCTGGTCTAGTCTGTCTATTTTGATAGATAGTTGTCCTTGGTTGCGTTCCAGGCTGTGGGGGATAGATTGTATATTCAATTTAGTCATCCTGAGTCCAAAGTGATTTTGAGACAGCAGCACAGATGTGTAAACTTGATGGATAAGATCTCAGGTTGGCATTCAGAAGAGATCTTGACTACAAAGTTTAATCCACACCTAAGGATTCCAAAAGCTAGATAGACATTAAATCAGACTCTGTAAGATAAAGGATACAACCAGTGGGAAAGAAGAAGCAGGCCTCACCTAAAATAAATCTTTATTTTCTATGGCCAGGCGTGGTGGCACACGCCTTTAATCCCAGCCCTTGGGAGGCAGAGGCAGGCAGATTTCTGAGTTCAAGGCCAGCCTGGTCTACAAAGTGAGCTCCAGGACAGCCAGGGCTATACAGAGAAACCCTGTCTTGAAAAACCAACCAACCAACCAAACAAACAAACAAAAAATCTTTATCTCTGATGAGGTCTATGGACACCACTTACTCTGAAGATAACTGTACTTGGCCAGTCCCATCAGTGAGATTTTCAGAAGCAAACTGAGTCAACTGTGCTTGCTTATAACAGGGAGGAAACCCATGTCATTATCGTGGCATTTTTGTGTTCCTTCCATTTTGTTGTTCTTTGCTAACACTTTAGATGATTAAAAAGAAATAGAGTCTGTTTTAGAGAGCAGACCACTTACTAGAATTGCGCTTCAGTGCCAGAAATGTCATTTAGCAGAATAAATGGAAAATGATACAGGATGCTTTGATGTAAGAACTTATAAAATAGGAGAGCGAGGCAATTAGGAAGCCATCTGAAATGCCTTTCCAAGGTGAAGAATTGAATCCCAGAGCAGACTTTGTAACCATTTAACATTGGAAATCATTGCAATAAATTGGTTCTAAAAATGACTGTGTATGCATCTTCCTCTCTTGTTCGTTTCCTTGCCATCCTTTTGACTACAATAAAACAATGCCATTAAAGGGCCATTTGTGCTTTCCTCCCTGCTCGTCTCATTCACTCATCTTCATCGCTCCATCACCTAGTTAAATGTCTTTCAGCTTTGTTTCCAGCTACTGATCATCCCTGCCTTTCTTCTCTGAGCCCTGATCTTCCCCAAATGCTGAGCTTCATCTGTGTATCTCATAGCTTATGTGGTATATCCTCTCCTGGATCCCGAGTTTATCTCATGATGTATGTGTGCATTCTCTCCTGGGTCTGCTGGTTTGCATCTGTATCTATTGTCTCCCTGAATGTCAACCAAAATGATTTTTCAGGACACCGGCTTTTAAGCAGGTTCAAGGTGATAGATGTGGTGACTCTTCACACCTTCCCCGGTCATACCTACAGCAGCCCCAAGATAAAAAGAAATGCTTCCTTCTGGAGTCCGTAGAAGAGCCTGTTCTTGGAGTTTACCAAGAGATGGAGTGTGGGTCTCTTCTTTCTTCACCCTCCAGCTCTATATGGAAATGTCACAGTTACAGTTTATATACCAGGGAACACTGTTGTGGATTTGGATGCCACAATCCCCTCTTCTCACACCTCTGCTCACAGGGAACATGACTAGAACTGATCCAGGCTCAGGGAGCACAGGGTTCCTCATGAGCAGAGATTAGAAAGCAGAGTTTGTGATTCTGTTCAGGGAAAACTTTATTGCTATCCATTATTACCCATTTTGGTGACCACAGAAGACACCCAAACTGGAGACTGTTCTCCAAGTGGGTGTCTTTGCCTCATTTTGTTTCCTTTTCTTTTCTTTTCTTTTCCTTTCCTTTCCTTTCCTTTCCTTTCTTTTCTTTTCTTTTCTTTTCTTTTTTTTTCTATATTGCAGTTTCATAAAGCAATTGCTCTCTCACCATTGTTTAGCATTTTGGAGAACAGCATTTATATTAGTAAATGTGTACTTTTTCCTATTGTCAGAGCTTGGTGTTATAAGGTTTAATTTCTACTGCATGCAGAGAACGCTTTGGACTCCCAAGAAGACAGTGTAACTGCGAGACTTTTAAAAAACATTTACTTTATTTTTGAGATTATAATACAATTGCATAACTCCCCCCCTTTCTTCCCTCCCTCCCATACATACCTCTTTGGTCTCCTTCAAATTCATGACCTCTTTTCCCTTAATAGACAATTATGTATACATATTTACACCCCAGACCAAGTTCTCAGTACAAAGGAGACTTATTTACCCCAGATGAACAGAGAGCAGGGATAAGGGACAAAGACAGGAGATAGAGAAAGCAGAATAGGGGAAGGGGAAAAAAAAAAGGAGAGAAAAGGGGAGAGAAGGAGGGGTATTTGGCCTGGAGGGGGATAAAGGACTGCCTCTGGATAAAGAGGAGACAGACATGGTCCATAGGAAAATGGAGGTTTGTGGAGGTAAAATGGGAAACCCCAGGTGAGGCTGAAGTGTTTAGTTTTAATTGGGCATGATAATTAGGTGACCCAAAGGGTGCTTTTGGTTGCTGGACTTCAATACTTTGCTAATTGGACCTTGGTAGTCAGCCTCAGGAGGAGGAAGTAGCCAAATAAGGTATCTTGAGGTTACCTTGAGGAATTTTAGCAAGAGAAGAGGGAATGGGGGAGAAGGGCTAGGTGCCAAGCTACGCTTGTCCCCCCTCAAACTGTCTAGAGTCACTTCGAATTACACAGAAGGCAATCTCTCTTACCACCCACATGCTAGTCTCCAGAGGTCTTGGTCATGAAGTGACTCTCCTGCCTGAGCCTCATGTTATAGGACTGTAGGAATAAAGCAGTAAGCCCATGACTTTCCCTAACGATCTGTTTTATGTCTCCATGCCTTCTATCAGCTCTCAGGAGCAGGTTTCCCCGAGTCCTACCCCAGTTCTTGAACATTATCTTGTTTGTTTGTTTGTTTGTTTCCTTTAGTTATCTCTGCATCTTAGTTGAAAATGGTGCTGCTCTATTGACAGAGAGCTGTGGCTGTTTTCTTGACTTTTCCTAAAGAGTGGTCCAAAAGGGATTCACTGTGGCTCCCTGTAGCTTCTAGAACATTCTTCCCCTAGAACTGTGCTAGGCTAGCATTTCATGCTGTCTGACTACATTACTCCTGGCCTTTGTTATTGTTATAAGCCATGGCTGGGATGATGACCTTCACTCCACGAATATTTTATCTTTTTCCTTCTGTACACACCCACCCCCACACCCCAGAGACATATATATGGTTAAATAAATATCTTTATTATATATAAACACATACAAGACTGTTTACACATCGATTTCTATAATATAAATCTATATTTACATAACTGAATTTCTACCAAGCAAAATAACAAGTGGAGAAGAAAATATTAACTTAGAGGTGATCTAGAATGTTTTATATTGTTTTTGTGGCTTTTCTATGGGATTGATTCCACTAACTACAAAACAAAATGTAATATTCTCACAGATCATCTATAATTCATTAGGTCTTCCATGGGCTTAGTATTTTGACATCCTTGTGCCCTCCATACACTTCACTTGTGTCTATTCTCCACTCCATGGTAGTAATAGTTGTAGTCAGGGTGGACATCTTGATTTCTGCATGAGCAAGTTTTCAGCTGTGACCTTGCTCCCTGACTTCTGTTAGGTTCTAACACTGTAGACTTCTATCAGATAAGAGAAAGGTAGGAAGAGAGATGGGTGAGAGATTTTCACACCTAGTTCTAACCTTGTCAGCTGGCATGCTGAGAGTCTTCTGTACATAGGCATTAGCCATACTCTCTTCCTCACTTTACCACCCTAACTATCAGTGGCTATCTTTCTGGCCTGTAACTTGCTTGGTAACTCCCCTTTTCCTATTCAAGCCTGGGACCCCTTGGAGACTTCATCAATCACGTCTTCCCTGTTCACATCATCAGTACCATCTTCAACAAATTCTCTGTGATTTCTCTGATACTGTCCACTGACCTTTCATGGTCTTAGTAGATAACTCTCCCTCTGACACTGCGTCTTGTACATCCTGTTCCATCAACACTGACCTGCATGATGACTTGTGAGCCTTCCAGGTGCAGCTTTGTCTGGACCTCTCTCCATAAAGCATCCTTGCCCCTAATGCCCAGGTAGGGGGCTTGCTTATTGCTTTGTAGTTTCTGGTCTGAAATCCCCAGCTCAGTGATACCAACAGTTTCTACTCTACCCCTGACACTTTCTCTCCACGAAACTCATTCTCTAACAATTTGTATTTCATTTGTTCTCCTTTGGTATATTTGTTTCTCTTTAGAACATTAGCTGCAGAACAGCAGGCATTTCTGCTTATTTTTTATACAGCTGTATTCGAAGCACCAAGACTTCAAAATTTGTTGGTGAATGACTTGTAAATAATAAGTGGATTGTTTGGTGAATGTCTGATGGCCACACTGATGGACTTAAATATTTAATACATGGGATCAGAGAACTTAACAGCTGAGTGAAACTTGGGAGTTAAAAGATCATTTAATCCAACCTTCTAATTTCACAGATGAGGAGATTTGAAGCCAGGTGTTAGTGATTTATGCTAAGACTCTCTCAGAGCAAGGTCAAGATAGAAATCCAATCCTAAGGTACACTTCATGACATGTGTTAGAATGAAAAGAATATTTTTTTCATATTATTCTATCTTTTTATATAACAGAAAGTAACCATTGTGTTGTAATAAAACACTCCATCTTAGGTTATTGTCATCTTTATCTTCAGGATTTAGGGACAGCAGCTCCGGCTTTAGGCTGGCTTACTGTCAACGCCTCTGTACTTTGTTTTGGGTTCTTCCATTTAACTTCTTGGTGTCTGAACTACAAGAGAGAGCCCTTATCTGCCCCATTGCCCAAACTGATGAAAATGCAGGTTATTTTCCCCTTTTGTTCTGTTGATACAGAAGGGTGGGTTTTTTGTTTTGTTTTGTTTTTTTGTTGTTGCTGTTTTTTATTCCCTAAATTCTTTCACAGAAAATCCTCTATTTTTCTAATCAACCAGAGAACAAAAACCTAAACAGCATTTCTGCCCAGAACTGGGGTAGTCTCCAAATGGTACTCTCTCTATCTCTGTTTCTCTCTCTTTCTCACTCTTTCTCTCTTTCTGTAGACATAGTAGAAACCTTTTAAACTCTAATATTCCTGCATGGTTTTCTATTTTAAAGATATGCATCAAGTCTTCAGTTTTAGAATAAGAGAATGAGAAACCCTATTTCTTTGTTGGTGTTGTTGAAAACAGAATACTTTTTGATTTTCACTAGTTACATACTTCATAGCCACAGCATGCTCTGCAGGCTTCTCTTGACCCCTGTGGGATAGGTCCTCATTCTAGCTTTGAATTTGTGATACCCTGTATTTTGGCTTTCAGAGTAGCTGGGATTATGTGCATAGGCCAACACTCTTGGTTCACAATTTAACTTTCCTCTAAAAGCTAATGGATGGTTTTATCTCAAGAAAGATGGGGATACCATAAGAGTTTTATTTTTCTAGTGTTATGAGCCAACTTTAGAGAAGAGGAAGCTGAGCTAATACACTATGACTAAGAACACATGTTATAAAGTGTCAGACTTAGGATTTTAATCAGTGTAATTGTAATACCATATCCTTTTAATTATATCATATCAATAAAGAGGAATTATTATTTGACCTGCAAAAGTGAAGTGATTTGATTCTAAAATTATTATTGAATATTTTCACAAATTTAAGGACATTTTTATTTTGACCTAGAAACAAATTCTCAGACTGACAATCTTGTATGTCATTATACTAGTTAGATTTACCTGTCAACTAGATACAGCCTAGAGTTACATGAAAAAGGAGTCTCAGGCTGGAGAGATGGCCCAGTGGTTAAGAGCACTGACTACTCTTCCAGAGATCCTGAGTTCAATTCCTAGCAACTGCATGGTGGCTCACAACCATCTGTAATGAGAATCCAATGTCCTCTTCTGGTATGTCTGAAGACAGGAACAGTGTACCCACATACATGAAATAAATAAATAACTCTAAAGAAGAAGAAGAAGAAGGAGGAGGAGGAGGAGGAGGAGGAGGAGGAGGAGGTGGAGGAGGAGGAGGAGGATGTTGGGGTCCACTGCCCGCAGTGGACGGGGTTCCTGGAGGATTGGCCAGAAGCTGAAATGAAACTAAGGGAGTGGGGGAAGAAAGAAGATCTCCAAAGCTACATGGTTGCTTCTGCTTAGAACAACTGTTTAATGGTGGACAAGCATTTGGGGATCAAGGAAGGGAAGCCCCGCCCCCTGTCTTCAGTGCAGGCGTTCTGGAGTTTGGCGGGAACCAGAAGTATCATGACATCTGGCAGGTGGGCTGGTCGTAGGTGAGCCGCTGGTAAGCTGGGCAGAGCCGGGGGATCTGGGAGACACACAGAACCTGGCTGCCCGGGGGAGCCAGGCTATCTCTTAGCCAAATTAACAAAACAACAGGTGCCATCGGGTGTGGCTTTCTCAAGGCTTCCATCTTAGCACCAACTATGTTGGTGGAGAAGGGACACCACAAGAAGAAAAAGAAAAAGAGAAGAAAAAGGAGTCTCAGTCTAGGGATTGACCAGCTCAAGTTGGCCTATGAGCATGGCTGGGGAAATTATTTTGATAATTCATTGGTACAGGCAGGCTGAGTCCTTTGTGGGCAGTACCATTCTCTGCACTGTATAAGGAAGCCAGGTGGGCAAGCCAGAAAGCTTCCCATGATGCTTTCTGCCTTGTGTTCCTGCCGAGATTTTCCTTAAAGATGGACTGTGACCCAGAAGTATAAGCCTGATAAGCCTCTTCCTTCCCTAAGTTGCTTTTACAGTGTTTGACCACAGCAGCTGAATGCAAACCAGGACATTCATCAAATCTGTTTCCCTCTTCTGACAGCCTGAGTCTCTTCCACAGCATCTATGTAACTACATACTTGGTCTCTTACTGATCAATTCAGTGATTATAAGTAAAATTTTATGTTTTTGTAAATACTAGAACTGTGACATGATGAAATCAGAAGAAGGTGAGATATAAAATGAAACATTTTGTGAATTTAAACATTTAAGGTGAAGACAACTCCAAAATATTGAAACTTTAAAATGTGTAGGCAAAAGAAGTAACTACAAAGTTAATTTATTAGGAAAACTCCACAATGAAACCCATTTCATTGTGCTAATGGAAAACTGAACTTGAGAAAGGTAACCAGAAAAAACAAAATAACCACAAAAACACAGGAGGGAAAGTACCAAATCATTAAATGACTCTGATAGCAGGAGTTCAAAGGTCATAGGTCTCTCCTGAGATCAAATCACTCCCAGCCCTTATCTGTGCTTTCCTTAATGTCAGCTGGCAGTGGTTGCCATGAATGTCAGCTGGCAGTGGTTGCCATGAGGCAGCTGCTGTCATGTATGAGCTGGATATTTAACAGAAAGATTGTGTCTACTACACAAATGTTGTAACAAATTCTGGCCATTTCCAAAGAGAGGAGAGCAGTGACAGCAATAGTGTGGAATAAGGGTGTTTTGATGGGAATAGTACTGAAGACTGTTGTGCCAGGGAAATGTTAGTGATCTCCCAAAACACACACAGGAGCTGATCTGATGCAACTCACAGCGGGTTCTTTATTCTATTTGAGCTAGCTCCTCCCACCCCAACACACCAACATCATACAGGACAGTTTTGGTGGTAGGGGAGCCCTGAATGTCTATCAGGGAAAGGCTTTATAGTAAACAGCAAGCAGGGAATACATGTGCAAGCATCTAATTGGAAAGCCACTGTGGCGTTTAGCATAATTGGTTGGTGCTGGGAGTCATATCATAAATTTAACTTCAGCTCCCCTCTGCATTGGTGATTGTTAGGCAAGGGGTGGGCTTGTAACCTGGGGTGCAGGTTTGTTGGGGGAATAACCTGGAGACACTGGTCTTGTTGGGGGTGTAACCTGGAAACTTTGTTCTTGTTGGAGATTAGCCTAGAGACTAAAGCTAGGCTCAGGTTCTGTTGGTGGACAACTTGGAAACTAATGCTAGATACCAGCCTGTTAGTCTATCTGAGTTCAAACTTAGGTCAGGTTCTCTTAAAGTGGAGTCTGAATTTAAAAGCTTTGGCATCTCAAGACCACCTCGAAAAAACACACACGGAAGACCTAGAGAGTCCTGGGTGTCTTTATCTGTAACTAGGGAATAGGAAACAGCTAGTAAAGAGAGCCTACAGAAACTTTTGACTCTGAAACCAAGGAGGGCCCTGGGGAGTTCACTGCAGGGGGATGAGAATGGAGAAGTAGTCAAACAACTGAACTTGAACATCTTGCAAAGTTTTGGGATTGTCATTGTGATGGGAAGCTGTAAAGGGTTATACATTAATGGTACCCATTAAAATCCTGGCAGTCCTTGTGCCACCTTAGAAACAAGGGAAAACACTGAATTTGTGAGATTATGACCCCTGTAAAGTCTTCTGAGCAGAGAGGAGGAAATGGGTATGAAGAAACATGTCTTCCTTTCCTATACTGTCAGAGTATTTAGTTTCTTCTCTAGTGTGGTGGAGAAGCAGGTATAGCAAGGTTAGTGGCTAAAAACACAGGGTCTGATACAAGCTCCTGCCCCATCACTTACAACAAATCCTACAACCTCTTTGTGCCTTGGCTCTAGGTTTGCAGTGTAAGATTAAAAACAAAACCTACTTCAGAGGGTTGTTAGAATTGTGAAACGAATCCATATGTGGAAGTGTTTATAGTATTTAGCTGGTGTTCACGCATTAACTTTTCATTTTGTGAAAATGTAGATGCTCTCTAAAATGCACATTCAAATTGTCACCGATGAAATGGATATATATTTACAGTGGAAATAAAACCGAAGTGGTCTACATTTTCTATCAACTACCTGGAGATGAGTCATTACTGGAAATACTTTCTCTAACAAGAACAACCAAAATACCCCAACTTAGACCAGGCTAAGATAAAGAAATGGGACAGTCAACTGAATGAAGACTTCTACTTTTTCATCCTTAGTCTGCTAAGATTTTTAGGGAAAGCTCTTGGTAGATGTTTGGTTTTCTTCAAAGGTGGGAGTCTGTCAGAAGAACCTTAGCACTTAGGAGCATTTTGGTGCCTGTAAACCAATACGTTCGCAAATATAGAATAAAATACAAGAAAATTCTCTCTGTATTGGACTTTTTAGTGGCCTAATATGATTAAAGACACAACTGTTTGGAGGCTTTCATGTGCATTGTTAAAAACAGTTTATACAGGACAACTGCTTGGGTTTGATACAACAGCTTGCAAGGGTAATTTTTCCCAAGATGGTGCTCTAACTGTTTTAAACTAGCAGACCGCTTTGGCAACAGCGGAAACATTCAGGAATAACTGCTAATGACATAGCCAGATGTGTCTTAGAAAATCAACTGTCTGGCCAAACCACCAAACCCTACCCACCCCACCCCCAAAATGCAGTAAGCTAAGCAGGTAGAGAAAAATTCCATCATGTCTCTTTCACCCTGTGAATATAAGTATGACTCAATTAGTAGCAGACTTTATTTCCTATTGGGATTCAAAAACTCATACAGTTTCTCTCGGTGTGCCAGCAGGATAACAAATACCCATTTGCTAAGTCACAGGCTTCCTCAGTATCCTGAAGGTATCCATGCATGCACCACTGCTGTTTCTGCCTTCCCTGATACACCATACTCAGCGGGTGCTTCAGGGTCATTATCACAGAGCATCAGGCTGTAGTCGTTCAAATCTGTCAGCAGCTAGTAAGAGCCATTATTGTATGGTTTGCTTATAAACAATTAATTTTCAAAAGAAATGGTTGTTTGAAGATGTTTATTATCTTTGCTGGAAAACATTTCTCTCTCCTCCCTCTCACCTCCTCTCTCCCTCCCTTTCCTCTTCAACCCTTCTCTTCTAGTCCTCCTTCTTCTTGCTCCTCCTCATCTAATTCATATTCTTTCTTTCTATCCTCCCTCCATCATGTCCCACCACTTCCTCCTTGCTACCCCTGCTCCCTCTTGACAGCAAAATATTTTTAGCTGTCCCCTGTCCCCACAGAAGCTTTTCTAGCCAGTGGGTATTTTGCAATCTCATCTCTTTTCTACTATACAGCCATCTTATCAGCCTAGCTTGTCTCCAGAAATTTGGGATGAGGAATGCAAGGGTTGTGGGCAGTCCATTTTGAAGAAGTACAGCACAGGGCAAGGGAGCTAGGTCAGTTGAACAGCAGGCCTTAAACCATGCTCATCTATTGCTTCATGTGTACAAAAGAATCTCTCTGTCATTCAGAAGTTAGGCAAGCAGGGAAGGGATGTTATACGTTGATTTCATATGTTTCCAACACCACAGGTGTTAATAAATAAAAACCACAACACTTTTATTTTTTGAATTAGCTGTCCAAGTCTCATTTCATGCTTTTAAAAAGGGAAAGGATTCTGAACAAGACTGGTTCTTTCGGTAAGGGCATTTAATGGAGAAAGAGAATGATTAGACAAGAGGAGATTGAAGACAGGGACAGAGGAAGGGAGGGAGGCTGTCTAGTTTCAGTTCAAGATCATTAGACTTCTGGTCAACAGAGAGCTGCCTAGCAGAAGATGTTGATCTCTTTCACAGTTTTCAAAAAAAGAATCTCTGACATGTTTTTATAAACAATTCATATCCTGCCGAGAAGGAGAATGTGGACTGCTTCATGCATAAATTATGTGTCAGACTGAACTGTCCGCAAATTTTGCCTTATTCCTTTCTATGCTAAAAAAAATTAATAGTGAGATATTTGGCCTTTCTTCAATATGATCCTTTCAACATCCTTAGTTCATTCATATCAAAACAAATGACAAATAGCTCTTACAATGGAAATTCTTGGTGATAATAATAACAACCAACCCTGGGTTAATGATTTTTCAATATTTATTGTTCCTGTAATTATGTGTATGCATATGCATCCATATGTGCATGTGAGTGTAGACATCTGTAAGTGCCAGAAGGGGGCAGCAGATCCTGTGGAGATGAAGTAATGGCTGCTGGTGAGTAGCCCAAAATGAGTGCTGGGTACCAAGCTCGGTTCCTTTGCCAGAGCATCAGGTTCTTTTAACTACTAAGCTCTCCCTTCACCCCCACACCCCCTGCACCATTTCAGGTTTTATTTTATATTTTCGACATAATAATGTTATTACAACATTTCCCCCTACCTGTTCCTCCCTCTGGCCCTTGCCATAAAACTTTGCTTTCCATCAAATTTACAGACTCTACTTCTTTTATTGTTCACACATACATATGTATATTCCTAAATATCTAAACACAATCTGATCAGACTGCATGGATACTGATCACCTGCTAACCAACTTGGGGACTCCTCCCCAGAGAAGACTATTCTTTCTTGTTCTCTACATTCTTTGGTTGTCTGTAGTTCTTTTCCCAGGGTTAAGGACCCATAAGATTTTCCCCTCGTGTTAGCATGCCTAGTGTGTGCACATGTGTGCACATGTGTCTGTGTGTGGGTATGTGCAACGGGTGCAGGATAGGATGTTAAAGATTTTTTAATCCAATAGATATTATTGTAAATACTAACTTACTTAAACCTCTTGACACTCTGATGTAGACAGACTTTCCATTGCAATATAAGTTGGCTGCCTTCCATCTTTATCTTGTAGATCTCTTTTGCTAACACTTTTTCATTTACCTGTTCTATAGGCGTGCACTCAAGACGAGAGACCTATCTGCCTCTAAGGCACCATCTGGGATGTATGAATATCAGTATGTCAGAATCCACTGACAAAAAAAATGACATGATGGGTAGTTAATGACATCCTTTCTGATGTGGACATTTATTTTCCACTATGGGAGCTCCCTATGGTCATATAAATGTCAATATGTTGAAACAAATAATGTGGCTAAGGATCAGTGGCACGCTTGCTACCTTTACAAATGTCATAGTGGAAACTAATACTCTTTGAATATAGACATCAGGTGCTTCCTTGTTCAAACAAGGCTAGAGACCTCCTGCATTATGAAGGGAATCTGAATCAAAGTGGACAAACCTAACAAAGACCGGTGAAAAAAATTATGATATAGCTGAGGACAAAGTTGGAAGAATAACTATTGATTTAATAGAATGTGGATGTACATACTCCAAAGTCCTCTCCCTGATGACATTACTTATAAATCTTGTTAACCTTGAATTTTGTCCTCTTTCTGTTTTTCTTCTAAAGCGTCTGTTAAAGTACTGAGGCTGCTTACCCTGTTTTTTCTGTCTGCCTCCAATATATCATCCTTGAATTCTCTTCTGAATCTGGTTTTGAATTATTACATCTGTTAGACCAGGAACCTGCGAAAGGATTCTGAGTCCACTGGTTCTGCCCAGGTTCTCATATTTGCTTTAAGCTTTCTTGGGATGCAGAAGTTCCTCTGGCTGTGGTAACATCTCTCCTTGCCTGGATAACATAAGGGGTATGCCCTGGAAATGATACTAACCCTCATTAAAGCCAGCCTCAACACCCCTTATTGCTTCTAGATCATGAACTAGATCTAGACTCGCTGTAAACTGAGGAGGAAAATTATGTTACTGTTTGAAGGAAACAGAACATCCATCAAAATCATGTCATGACAAAAACATGCTGGGAATTGAAGTCATCTTGTGGTTTAAAGGCTAGCATCCTCCAATAACATCTTCAGCCATGTCTAATAAATGGTAAATATATAGTCTGAAATTCAGACAAGATGACAGCTGAACTCTATGGATGAGTACTAAGTAAATGACATTTAACAACCAATTTGTTATAGACACAGCAGAATAATGGACTCTGTCCCTCTTAAAGCCACAGCAGAAAAATCCCTCCTGTTTTACCCAGTAAATACAAACGGAAAAAAACCCAACATTGCTGAAGATTTTAGCAATAGATTTCCTCTTTGGGAAAGGTAAAGAATAGCATGGATCTTGTAGGACTGGGATCCCTGAGTGACAAGACCCTTAGACTAGCCAAGGCCAAATGAAATATCAAGTTATCATCAGGATGGATGCAATTACTGTGATGGGAAGTGGTACGGACAGTCAGGAATCTCTAGTCAATAAAACTCAAGGGTATGACCTAAAGACCAAAATCATCATAGGTCAAGATAGGTAGAGTTTGGTTCATATCTGTAACCAAAAAGTGATCAAGAATTCAGAAACAGATTTATATCAGATATAACAAAAGACATCATGTTCTTGGCTGAGTTTCCAGACCTGAACTTATTCTCAAATGTAGCACTTTCAGATTTAAGAAAATAAAACTAAATCTTAAGACAGGATCTTTAAATATCTATAGCATGCTTACACAGTGATCCCCACAGTTCTGAAGAACTTAACATCATTTCCTCAGAAAAATACAATTATTCTGAATTCTTCCTGGAGGAAAATGAGATATTCAAATCTCAGGCAATTTAATATAGTTTCTCAACTGAGATGCCACCAGAGAAAGCAAAAGAATTCTACTGTGATGTTTCTGTAATAACCAGAGGCTGGTGGAAAATACTGCCATGTCTTAAGATATGTCTCATAGTGGAACCAATATGTCACTTCCTCAGTTTGTGGGTGAATAAATTTGGTAGCTGGGTATACTCTTCTACTGATTAATAGGTACACTTTAACTTAACTATGCTGTAAGACTCTGAAGGGACATGGAGGTTAACTAAAAGTTTCTGAACCCATTGCATTTGTCCACCAAGATCAACACACCATTGTATGGAGAACATAAGATTTCTAATGCATTGTCTTATGGAGAAGAGAAATGTGTCTTAGTCAGGATTCCTATTCTTACACAAACATCATGACCAAGAAGCAAGTTGGGGAGGAAAGAGTTTATTCAGCTTACACTTCCACATTGCCATCACTAAAGGAAGTCAGGATTAGGACTCAAGCAGGTCAGGAAGCAGGAGCTGATGCAGAGGCCATGGCTCTGCTTACTAGCTTGCTTCTCCTGGCTTGCTCAGCTTGCTTTCTTATAGAACCCAGGACTACCAGCCCAGAGATGACACCACCCACAATGGGCCCTCCCACCCTTGATCACTAATTGAGAAAATGCCTTACAGCTGGATCTCATGGAGACATTTCCTCAAGGGAGGCTCCTTTCTCTGTGATAACTCCAGCCTGTGTCAAGTTGACACACAAAAGCAGCCAGTACAGAAGGGTATAGTGTATAAGGGGTAGAATGTTGCTCCCATTATTTCCCTCACCAGTATGGTCCTCATAAAAATGAGATGGATTATGGCAGATGATGTGAACTGATGGGGTGGCACAGAAGACTGTCAATTTTAGGTTGGATTCTTCAGTACAAATATGTTATGGGAAATATTAGAAAAAAATAAACTGGTTCAGCGGCCACCCACTCTCTAGAGCTAGCCCCTGTGCCAGGTGATCTCACTTGCTTGGTCTCTTAGCCAGCCAACTTGCCAGCCTTGTGAGGCTACATGGCTCCCACCGGGCCATCTCTCAGATGCCTCCCCCTTCCCCAGAGTTCCTTCCTCTTTCACACAACGCCCCACACACCACTGGTTAGCCATCTCAACACCCAATTACCCGGTAGAATCAAGACTCTTAATGTTTAATTAGCCCATCAGATTTATGTATCAATAATAACACAATTTACAAGATGCCCATACAATAATTTCAGAGCCAAATGATAATGATAAAGCTTTAACCCAATTATTCTAACCTTTTGATAACACCATGTCAGCCTCCATCTGGTTCTCTCTCCTCCTCCTGAGACCTCTCTCTCAGTGTCTCCTCAACTCCTCTCTCCGCCACCTTTCTTCTGTCCAAGCACAAGCCTCCCCCCCTGCCTTAATGTGATTGGACAGGGAAAATACTGCAACACATATATGGTATATCAAATGACTTTTGGTATTTGGGACAAATGTCATGGTGAACACTGTGAGGCTAGAGGTTTCTGTGATAGGTTCAGGATGTTTGGTATGTGTTTTTCAAGTTCTAAGAAAAGACAGGAAGAGACCCATTGCACACTGTCTATAGTTTTTAAACAATGTCATTCCACTTGCAACAGAAAAGTTTTAGCAGCAGAAAAATCAGCTCCAAACTGTTTCTGGGCCCTAATTAGAGCTTGTTATTTGACTTTAGAACATCAAGTGACCATAGGTGTGCACATCAACATTTGTATACTGACAGAACCACCATGCAATAAGATCATAGAGTGATATTTTTATTGTATAAAACTAACATAAGTAATATTAAGCTACAAGGGACCAGGGAATAAGAAACTTAAAGATGACTTTTGTTCCCTCCCCATGTCACCTTTATTGTCCTAATCCCCACCTTGAAGCCAATTTTTCATGACTAGCTGTCACAATGCTTCACGGGCTTCAAACTTGTTACGATACAATTGTGTTGTTGCTATATTATAATCTGACTCCATGCCAGTCATCTAGCAGCAGTGGGATGACATCCTTCTGTAGGCAAAGCATTGAGTGGCATACCTGCCAAGAGGTAAATGTGGAAAGAAGTGGTATGAGGTGGAATCTACTAAACTTGGAGGTATGAAGAATTGCTTGCAGTCACCTGGGGAGGGCAAGAAGTACCAGATAGGAGTGCAAAGGGTCGATGTTTGCTCCCACATCGATGTCACACACAGCAGAGGAAGCAGAGGGTAGACTAGGGTGATGTGGGTTTTGTATATTGAAATGCATTCAGGTCCTGTCTGAGAAATTGGCTTTTAAATGAAGTAGTCAGAGTGTCAGGCATGAAGGCTATGTATGTGTTTCCTCTTGCTGAGGCTGACATATTTACTACCAAGGATTAATGTTAACCTCTCAATAGGAAAGATTGATGCTGAACTCTCAATATGGAACTATTCTTCAAGAAACAGTCACTTGGTGGCAAGTTGAGTAAATCAGACCCATTTCAGCTAGGAAAAAAAAAAACAAAACAAGACAAAACAAAACACCCAACAACAAGAAAACCCTAACAACTTGCATGTACTGGCATTGATAAATGTATGGTTATGCCTTTTTCCATCCAATCTCATAGCAAATTGGCTACCAATATTATCTGATGGCTCTGAGTCTTTGATTTATCATCCTGGCATCTCACATAACATGGCCTTGGATAAAGTAGACATGAAAATGGGAAAATAATTATAGATCCTAAGGTATTCTTCATCATTGAAGCCAGGGAATGTCTCTTTATGTACATAGCTAAAGCACCAGCATTAGAATGTCACCTTTATGGTTTGGAGGCAACCTCTTATCCTTCAGGATGCTGTATATACTCGGAGACAACAGCCATTATGTGGTTCAGCATTGTAAGTACAAAAATGAATGCATATAGCTCCCCTAATCCTAACTCCCAAAGATCCATCCAGGAACTTTGTGCTTCCCATCTCTGTGCTTTACATTGCTCTAGATTAGAGCCTTTGGTTCCTTATTAAGTGGGATCGTGTCTATCAGAAAATAGAGTCTAGTTCTTAAGGCCATGAGAACAGCTTGATCATTGTATATTTATCATCCTAACAGACCATCAGGCAAAGACATTATTTACTACACCAAAATATCATTATCTTTTTATTTAATGAAAAGGTAAGAGTTGCTGCTATGTAATTGGGATAATATTCAGAAATCAAAAGGTTCATTTCCTTACTCTGTGACATGAGCACAAAGCATAGAGTGAAAGACTAGAAGGATCATGATCTCAGCTCCTCAAGATGTAAATAGCCTAGGTAACGAGAGATGTTGGCCAAGGTGAAAGATCTAAAAGGGGTGTATACAAAATCATGTGTATCAAATTATACCTCAAAAACTGTTCAGGATGCCCTAAATATGAGAAAATCTATTTTCTAGTAAGGGTGGTGTAACGGGAAAATGAACACATATAAATGAGTAACAGAGTAAATCAGAGACAAGGAAGGACTAGGTTTGCCTGCCAATATGACTAGTTTGTAGCTGCAAGGTGGGTTAAGGAAGGATTTAAGTTTGCAATGTAGGCTGAGAATCCCACCAGAGAAAAATAATTACTAAAGGAGCACGTTGAGCCAGGGTGTCTGCATATCTAGACAGCTGACAACATGGACATTGCTGCTCAAGCTTGAGTAAGCACAATCCACGTGGCAGCACAACCCATGTGGTGAATGTAGTCACATTATTTTATTCACTGATAAAACCAGAAGGAAAAGAATCACCCCTAGGGAGAAAGGACTCTTAGTCCTCTCTTTAATCTATGTCTAATAGACTAGGTTCAGAGTCCAAGTACTGCCTAGAATGGTAGACTCTGAGACCTGGAGCCTTTGTGAGTGGGCAGAAGAAGGATTACCAAAGTATCTATTGTTCATGTTGGCTAAGCTACAATGCTTCTTTGCAAGACAGTGAAGACATAATGTCTATGCGAGGTTAACTGGTGCCTCACGGGCTCATGTTCTCCAAGATTAACTTTAACTCAACGCCCTTTCCCCGGGTAGACCAAATGGGTAATTTAATGATGCAGAAAACTTGGAAAAGTTTTGCTCTGGCATTTCCATAATGAAGAAAAGGTTGGCAGTGAACTCATTTTGTGTGTAATGGACATAGCTAAATATAAAAGAGAGGGCAATCACCCAAGACACACTGCAAGAGGGAAGGAGGAGACCATTAATAACCTCTGAAGCCAGAAAAAATAAAATAAAATAAAATAAAATAAAATAAAATAAAAAAATAAAAAGAAGGCAAATAAGACTGACTTGGGTGGTATTGTTTGGGAATATTGTAATTCTGATGGTTTACTTTAGTATTGGAAATTTACTTTTACTACCCTGAATCCCCATTTTATTTTTATAAACTCTATACTAAAATCTGCCTTATGGGACTCAAGGTGGCTTTAGTGCCTTATGGTATCTGAAGAAGAGCATCCCCAGGAAACAGAGGTACATACACATGGATGAAGCAGTGAGGGCGGGATGGTAATAACTGTGAGTGGTGACATTTGCCTTTATTCTCTCTATATTTTAAAATGTGTATCGCTATAGAAACTTCCTTTTTAATCATATATGCTGGATTGGTCCTGATTTATTTTTTCAACCCAATGTTCTTTTGCTAGGCATTGATAGAGAATTTTATTTCACTAAAAGCTAACTTATTTTCTTAGACTTTAGTATTCTATATCATTTTTACTAATTTTTAAATTAATGTAGCTAATAAAAATAATATTGTATTTTTCAGGAATTGATACATACCTTAGAAAAACAGAATATTATAAGAAAAGACTTTTAAAAACGTAAACTATACTCTATTAAGTTGGAAAATTTTAAAGAAATGGATTACTTTCTTGACTCTGTTGTATTTTTTTTTAAGGAAGGCAAAGCCATGGTTCTTGGTGATTGTGATTTTTGTACTAAACTCCAGGAAATAATTGATTTTGTAGTTCTCAAAGTACTAATAATGACATGTATTTATATTTTTTGAGATATGCAATAAGTACATCATTTACTAAAAATTTCCAGAAGTTATATGTAGCAATCTTACTAAGTGAAGTTCTTGTTAAGTCACAGCATAATAATAATGTAGCTCACGCTGGGCGTGGTGGTGCATGCCTTTAATCCCAGCACTCGGGAGGCAGAGGCAGGTGGATTTCTGAGTTCGAGGCCAGCCTGGTCTACAAAGTGAGTTCCAGGACAGCCAGGGCTATACAGAGAAACACTGTCTTCAAAAACCAAAAACCAAAAACAAACAAAAAAAAAGTAGCACACAACTTTGGGGAGCTTTATATTAACATAATTATTGGTCTAAATGCCGTTTAAGGGTTATACTTACATAAGCCATGTGGGTTCTATATTGTTTCTATTATACTAGATGCTTCCTTTTCTTTGTCATTTTACACACACACACACACACACACACACACACACACACACACGCAGGCACACACGTGTGTGTGCACATGCACTCACAATACACTTGATGGCTTTCCATTTTTTGGCACAACTCATCCAGTTTTCACTTCGATCCTGCTATTGTTGTGCTAAAGATCGGGGTGAATGCATAGCCTGTTGCATGCTGTGTGTTTACCCAGTGTTTCACCAGCCATGGCTGTTTGTCATTAACAGGAGGAGGAAATAGGAGCCAGCAGGCACCGGAGCTGATGTGACACAAAGGTAATGGAGTGGAGGAGGTATGAAGAAGACTCAGCAGATGCCAGGAGACTCACCGCATGGAATGAACAAAAAAGTTTTACTCTGAATGAAACAGTTCCTAAATAGTGTTTTAATGCAAATTCTTTTTCTTTGTCTTTTATTTATTTATTTACACTACATATTTTATTCCCCCCACCTCCGCAATCTACCCTCTGACTGTTCCATATCCCATACCTTCTCCCCACCCCTGTCTCCAGGAGGATTCCCCTCCCCCCCAAAAACAGACCTCTAAACTCTCTGAGCCTCCAATCTCTTGAGGGTTAGGTGCATCTTCTCTGATTGAACCCAGTTACCCACATATCGAAAAAAACCTAAATTCATTTAGTGGAAATGCATTCATTTTATCCCACGGTGGGAAGGTAATTGGGGTTTGGAAAGAGTTAATGAGTAATGATTGTGAATATTATAGAATTAAGAAATAATAAGGCAAAGAAAATGTATCTCAAAAAGCAATTAATGCAGGGCTGATATTGGGATGTAAAGTGAATAAATAAATAAATAAATTTAAAAGCATCTAATATATAATGATAAAGGGAAAATCGAATTATATTAAGAGTGCACTCGAGGCGACATAGCATCATAACCCCAATTTAGACAAAGGCACTTACGCAGCTCTCAATATCAATGTGGTTTTATGTTTTTGACAAAATTTTAACAATTTAAATGTAAGAGAAAGCAGAGTTTGTGACATAAGGTGTTTTGATAGAGCTATTTATTCTTGTGAAAGAGGAAGCAATTCTTCAAAATAAAATATTAGAGCTGGGTATGAGGGAGGGGAAGGCTGTGTTCCACAGAAAGGTCAAGACAATGATTATGCATAACACCAAGAATATCCAAAGAGAGTTTATCCCATTGTTTGTTAGTAGTTTAACTTTCTCTGATCTCACCTGTAATTGTCAGCAAATTCTTAATTACTCACTAATGCTTTTCATAAATGAAAGAGACTTACAGCTTCCTATAAAGCAATATACTTTGTTTAAAAAAAAAAAATCAAAATTCCCTGGTGAGCTAGTTTCCAAGCACTGCTCAAACTCTACAAATGCTTCTTTCATTTAAGTATTGACAAAACCACTGAAGTTCACCTATTGTGTTATTTTTATTCACTCAGCTGTAAGTTATTGTGCTTCTAGCCATAACCAAGCTTTGGGAAACACAACTGAATAATTAAGTTTTGTGAGCAGCAGCAAGCTTCTGGGCACTCAAACGTTAGAATAATTGAATGGGTATTAAGTGCCATGGTTGTGAAGCCTAAATACAGTAAAGATCACAGGAGAGAAAAAAGAAGCAGGCAAGAAGCCAGTCTCTGCCTTGCCTTGGCAGACCCAGCTTCGCTCACCTTTAATGCAGTTCTCAAGATCAATATGCAGTATTCTGGGATACAAGGAACTGTCTGGTAAAGCCAGATCAGTGTCTATATCCCGTCTAGAACAAGATGCACTTGTACCACTTTAGTTTAACAATTACTGTGGCTTCTGGAGTCCATCATTACGGAACCAAAGATTGTCTGGGCCTCTCACCTATGTAGCCCAGAAGAAGTACTTACTACAAATCATGGCACTGCTGAGTGCTGCATCTCCACACACACTGGGCTTCTGTTGTTCCTAGCTGTCTATCTGTAATGAAGCAGCTTCACTGAGTCCTAGGCTGCGTGAGGCCGTGCCTCACATCACTCAGATAAGATACAGTCTACGGAGGATATTGAATGTGAACTACATCATAAAGGTAGGGTGGCATTCCACATTAAAGAGAAGAGGGGGGCACACTTTTGTGGAAGACAAGAAACAGCATGTTTAGGGACACTGAAGATGTAGGTCTGGTGGCACCCAAGGTACCAGGATAGTACCAGGTATCAGTCTTATCTGGGAGTCACATAATTAACCCAGTTCTTTGGGGCCTTATGGTGAGAGCATCAGAATCTATCAAGGAGTAGTGGTAATTTGAGAATTGGGGTATAGGATTTAGGTTGTGCTGCAATGGATTTGAGAACCTAGAAACCACGTATCTTTCAGAACCTTCTTGGTCACCAGAGATAACCTTCTCTGTCTGTTAAGATGTACTATCTTAGCTTTGTTTAAAGGCCCAGTAATAACCATCTTTGAGGTAGATGTGTGATGATGTGTTCTGTTCTTTTTTCTTTAATTTAGTTTTTACTTATTCACTTCACAATGCCTCCCCTGGTCACCCCGCCCCCCATACAATCCTTTCTCTTACCCTCCTTCCCTTCTCCTCTGAGTGGCTTTCCTGGGTATATCCCTACCCTAGCACTTTAAGTCTCAGTGAGGCTAGGCACATCTTCTTCCGCTGAGGCTAAATGAGGCAGTCCAGCTAGAAGAACATATCTCACAGACAGGTAACAGCTTTTGGGATAGCCCCCAGTTGTTTGGGACCCACATGAAGACCACACTGCACATCTGTTACTTACATGCAGAGAGGCCTAGGTCCAGTCCATGTATGTTCTTTGGTTGGTGAGTCAGCCTCTGCGAGCCCCTAAGGGTCCAGGTTAGTTGATTCTATTGATCATCCTGTGGAGTTCCTATCTCCTAAGGGGTTGCGATCCTTGTAAGGGTGTATTCTTAAATTACTGGATCAGAAAAGCAGGAGCATAACCTTAGCTATGCCATCCAAGACATATTCCTCAGCTGTTTGTATCTAACTTAACAATCTTACCATTCTTTTTCAGTAAAGCTAATTTCTGGACATGTGAACCTGGGTTTCCTGTTGCTTCTGAAACAAGTTACCACAGGCTTGGTGATTAAACAATCCAGATTTCTTCTTTTAGGATCCCCAAAGACTAGAAGTCATAAAGCACAAGGCTTGATTCCTTTCACAGACTCTAGGGAGCCATCTCTATTTTCATGGTTTGGGGCTTGTCTTGCATTTATAATCTGCTCGTGAATGGATTGTGATAGGTTCATGCTAAGGTTCTATAGAGCAGGGTTCCTAAATCTTCCTAGTTCTGTGGCCCTTTCAAACAGTTCATGTGGTGACCCTCAACCATAAAAGTATTTTGTTGTTACTTCATAAGCATAATTTTGTTACTCTTAATGAACTGTAATGTATCTAATATTTAAGATATTTGATATGTGATTCCCAAGGGGCTTGTGATCCATGGGTTGAGAACCCCCCTGCTCTAGAGGAATAAAATAAATGTATTGGGTATAATAAAGGGAGATTTATTAGGCTTGCTTACAAGCTGTGGGTTGGATTCTCTAACAATTGCCTGCCTCATATGGCAAGATTGAGGGTGAGGTAACTGCTTAGTTCATTGGGCTGTGTGTCTTTAGCCGATCCAAATAGGTACAGAAGGACTGAGACATTCTTGGAAAGCCTAGGTCTTCAATCTGTGTTGGAAGTCCATTGAGGCTGGATTCTCATGTCAATGAAGGATGATATCATCAGAATCAGCAGCATACTCCAGCAAGAGATGAAGGGAAAGGATGTCCTTATATCTGTCTCACTGCAGGAAGGCACTATCCACATTAGGGTGCTTCTTCCTGTTTCTATTAACCTACTAAGAAAACACTACTCATGCATGCTCAAAGACTAACTTAATCTAGATAACCCATCCCTGGTGTGCACAATTATGGATGCATGTATCATGGGTCATTCTATGTCCTGTCAGGCTGAGGATCATTATCTACCACTCAGCCCCATCCAGCTTTACAAGCAGCAATGCAGCTTCCTCTATGCTCCTATTTAAAGCTGACCCTGCCATCTCCCTTCTTAAGAGGACAGTTTGATTATATCTGGCCCACCCAAGAATCTAGGATAAATGACCCAGATCATTAGCCTTAATTTATTCTTAAATGTAGATTTCCTATTTCTATGTAAAAGACACTGAAAGTGTCCCTGGGATTAGGATTTGGGCATATTGGTGGGAGTACTGTTTAGCTCACCTCTTCTCTGGGAGGGCTTTGACAATGACTGCGACATGTCGCTGCAATATTTCTAGAATTATGAATGTTGTCAGTCTTTGTCTGAATGCTGGTTGGCAGTGTTGGGAGCAACTTCTAAGTCGAAGTTTGGCGATGTGTTTGTCCTTCCATCTCCTCCAGTGGGCTTGTAAAAAAAAACCTAGGCAGCTAAAGTAAACACTTTGCTGTTTAGAATGCCTGGATCAGTTCTCATTTTTCACATGGAATCTTGATTTCTAGGACTTTAAATAACTACTACTAGTATCACTGGTTCCAGCTAAAAAATCAATATTCTGACAGATTTCAACTCTGAAAACCTATTTCTTTTATTTAATGGCCATGTGACCTTGGTAGAATTATTTATTTTCTGTGCCTTATATATTTTTTCCTAATTACCTCTCTACCAATAATATGCTACCTTTTTTTTGTTTTGAGGCAAAGTAATAAACGTGTATAAGGATTTAGAAAAATCTGGAGTATCTATTTGCTATATAGAATACCACACTTGACATATAGAGCAAGTACTTTCAACCTACAAACAGGGACAAAATATTATTATTTTCATCAGTTCAGTGCTCTAAAAGAGAATATTCATATTTCCAAAGAAAGAATTTTTCTGAAGTATTTTTAACCAACCAACCCAAAGGAACACTATGGTATCAGAAGATGTTAACTACAGGAAGCAGCTGACACCTTTGGGTTTGGAAGACAAAGGGAATTTTAAAATTAGAAGCTCAAAGAGGGACTCCATGGAGTCTATTTCCCAATGTCAGAGCAAGACATTGCTAGGCTAGTGCCAGAAGCATGGAACAAAAAGTAAGTCTGATGGGGAAAACATAAAGTGACGGAAAAATAATAAAATTATGGACAAAGACTGACTCAAACACTGGTATGGGCAATGCTCCAACCTCCTTGCTGGACAAGAAGCCAGTACAGGCAAGTGGGCTGTGCCAACCCTTTCTTCTGTATCCTGTGACTTGCTCTCGTGTCCAATTAAAGCTTATTGAAAAAAGAAGCAATTCTTAAGCAGCAGGACTTTCAGTCCCAGTGTCCCAGGCAAAATATGGAAAGATAGGCTTTGGGGTCCTGTTGCTTAGTGTATAGGGTCATGTATTGGACCCTTGGTCTCCATTAAGATGTTGAGATTGCAGAACTTTCAGAGCCTTGGTCCTAGACTTTGACTGCAAAGGTACAACCTGTGATATGATTAGTGTTGGTCGCTCAGAATGAGTTAGCTCTTGCAAAACCAGGTTGTTATAAAACAAAGCCACCCCTCATATCTACTTCTTCTACAAGTGGGCTATTGGCTTTTGTTGTTGTTTCTCTGTCATGCTGTAAAACAAAGAAGCCGACTTTTACCAAGATAGTGGCATCCTCTTGGACCTCCAGATCTATGAGTTACAAAAACCTTTTTTTCTTGTAATATACTCCACTTCAAATAATTTGCTATAGCAATGCAGAGTGAGTGACTTTAACTAGGAAACTTAGATTTTCATATGTAACATCTAAGACTCTATGCAAACTTTTAAAATTCCTCTTTTCCCAACAGCACACCACAACTTTCCTTCATCCAGTGAAGACAATTTATCTCTCCCCCCCATAACAAGATACTACATCCCTCCACACTCTCCCCATATCTGGAAAACAGTTCCATATATGTGCTGAGTGAATCAATTTTACCATTGGTTAGTTTCATTAGAGTATAGGGTTACTTAAAAATATGTACACAAATTTTTTATAAAATACCAAAGATAATAAAAGGATAGTACAGGGAGAAGCTCAACCTTATTCTTAGCTTGCAAGTACTAGAGAAACAGTTGTGGGTTCTCCTGATTTGTCTGGTTTTCTGGGAAGAACACACCCCATTTGCATGCCTTACTTAGATGTTTTTATATAAAAAAAGAAGCAAAAACAATTATTTATCCCAGGGTTTACTTGTGAACTTCACTGCTGGCTATACTGGATATAACATTTTAAAACCTGTCTTATGGCTGCTATAATTCAGTATTTTTCCTAATGTTGTCCAGAATACAAGCACATAATTTCAAACTTTCATGCATAGCTGAATATTATCTATTCAGCCCTTCCTTTCTACCTTCAGATGGTTAAACTTATGGTACAATTTATATGATCCTTCATACTCCTCCATGAGCCTTCAGGATGGAGAGACACATTTAACTCCATGCTCCATTAATCATAGCAGAGCACATCTGACCTTTCACCTCTGCACAAATGATGGACTGGCATGTACTAAAACATGACCACAGATTTTGAGATTATTTTGTATGCTTCCTTTTTAAAATTCTGTTCATGTGATTAGTTATTCGCCATTTCTCTGTACATGTTTTTCCTTAGGGTAAGTTTTTTGTTTGTTTGTTTGTTTTCCTGTTACCAGAAAAAAGGCTGAGAGAAAGGGGAGCTGATATTTAATGCCCCATGTTCAGAATGTAAATACTAGAGAAGATTTCACCTAGTTATCATGGGCCAGAACTTGTGGGCCAGATCATAAGAATGTTGCAGGTACTGCATGAGAACGGTGTAAAGATGACCCGGGTCAGAGAGAAAGGAGTGATGCAAAAGCCTAACCTTCTTGACTTTAGATAGAGGAAGATGGTAACAGCGACCATGGTGGCAGCATGGTCAGCATCACAACCCTGACTTCCTTCTGCTGGTGCTCTGGTCATAACACGGACACATGGATCCATGTTGAAATAAAAGAGAAAACAGAAGATCTTGTGCCTTGTTCTCTAGCTGGAGTCTTGGAAGTCCAGATAGGCTGGCTTTTTCTCATTACCCTGAGGCAAGTAAAGCACTGTGCAGAATTAAGTGCAAAGGATCTAGGTACCTTTCCTGGTGTCCCATGACAGACACTGATAAAGAAGACTTCCCTAACCTAGGTAGCCCTTGCTCCATGCTGAGAGCTATGTTCCCCTGAGACTCTGATATCTCTTTACCCAGGAAAACAAACGGGAAAGGAAACTTTGTGTGCTTAGCTTTTCATGAGAATATCAATGCAACAGAAAGGTTTTAAAGTTTAAAGGTTTAAAAATGGGGAATAGATGGAGGAGGTGGGACAAGATGAGGAACTGGCAGAGGGTGGACTGGGAGGCAGATAACGACTGGACTATAATAAAACATTAAAGAATAATAATAAAAAATTGAAATATACTGCTTAAAGCAAAAGAAAATGTTCCATTGTTAAAATTCCCCTCTGATTTGAATGCTTTTCCTATAGAGTTTAGAAGAACAACAGAAAATGAAAGATCTCTGTATTCTTTAGTTATCTGTGCACATGCACACAGGCATGCACACACACACACATGCGTGCAAATGCGTGTGTGTGTGTGTGTGTGTGTGTGTGTGTGTGCATGTGTGTGTGTGTGTGAAGTGATACTACAGTTGTTATCCAGTGACAGAGAAGTTTGGTAAAGTAATGGCTTTATGCACATAATAATGAATAAGCCTTGCATTATAGAAATAAAATTCTCACATAGTTAAGCACGGGAATTTTATTGTTTAGCTAATATGTTTTGTTAACACTACAAGGCAAGACATGATCAGTAACAGTGATGTTCAAATAACATTCAGACCCTTTCTGTGTTTACACTCATGTATTATAGAACAGTGCAGAATATGCTCTGCCATGAAATTTGTCTTTTCATCTGAAACCATACTTAATGTCACTCAGTTTAAAGAAAAAAAATTTAAAAATTAAAATCTAAAAAACACCAAAATTGGCAAAAAAAAAGAAAAAGAAAAGGAGAAGAAACATATTGAACTTACCAGTAATTAAAAAATTCTATTCATTACATATTGGTGATTTTTTCTTATTTTTACTTGTGCTATTTTAAATCCAGTTTGATTTTTTGCATTTTGACCTAAGTCCTGGAAAGAGCTACATTTAAAAGAAAGCACTACGCTTTAATACAAATTATAGTTTCAATACAATAATTTCTTCCATGTAATTAGTTTTCCTATTTTAATGCATATAATGTGAAATAGTTTTATTTGCCTCATCCAGTAAATAAGAGGCCCAGACTGGAACTGCATTCCACTAAATACCTGTTACACCATGTCTATATAAATGTCTGCTACGTGTGTACAAAACTCCAAGAAAACTGGAAACTCAATGTTCAAGGTTTTTATATTCTGTTAGCACTACAGCCAGAAAAAAAAAATAAGGAAAATTTATGATCAAGTTACAGAAACTGCTAACAGAAATGCTGCCAGTTTAGAATATCTGCTGGTTTGGTCCTATGCACAGAGCTCTTGTTTTCGTGCCAGAATCATAGATTCCATTTAAAAAGCAAAATAAATAGGGTGTCTGGGCCAGTGGCTGACAACCTGTGATTCAGAGTTTTTTTTTTTTTTTCTTTTCCCAAGCTGGTATCTTCAAACCCAGACATTTAGATCCAGATTTTTTTTTTTCATTCCTATTCTCTGAGCCCTATATGATTTCAGTGTTCTAAGTCCTCCTCACTTTTTCTTTACCTTTAAAATTAAAGTTTTGATCTGTTGTCTGGCCCTTTTAAATCTATTTGCTCTTAGGTGTTTTTGTTTTGTTTTGTTTTGTTTTGTTTTTTTGGTGTGTGTGTGTGTGTGTGTGTGTGTGTGTGTTGCTTAGTGTATAAGCATAGCAACTTCAGTATTTACCATGGGTCAGACAGCCAATTAGCGCTCTCTCTCTCTTGTTCTCTCTCTCTTTCCTTCCCTCTCCCTCCCTTCAATTCTCTCTCCCTCTTCTCTCTTCCCCTTTTCATCTCCCCCTCTCTTTACTCACACAGTTTCTGCTCATAATAATCTCCAATAAAGGAGATTGTTATGCATATTATGCCACAGAGAGAAACAAATGGAGGTTCAAGGTATTAAAAGAGCAAATTCAAGCTCACAGAGTTGACAAGGGGAATTGCTGTGGTCCAGTTACTTTAAAGCACACTTACTATGTTTTAGTGAAGATCCTACTTGTAATGAAGGACACAAGTCTAACATTGCTCTAGTGTGTGAAAGACAGCACACACTGCCTCATATCACACACAAGCGGGTTTCCAAACACGGATGGGTTTGGGGAATGTCTGGATCTAGCTTTTATCAACGGTATGGCTCCATTTTCTAACTCTCAGAGCCGCTCACTCTTGAGAGTTAGACTGAAGTGACTCCCTGCAGCTGAGGCTCTGGAAGCCTTTGCAGCCAGTGTTCATGGAGAAAGGAGAGTGATGTTCTTCCAATCATCACCCCTAGGAGGGTCATGGTATCCTTGATTGGGTCACATGACTGAGGCTGAGTAGTGGCCAGAGCTTGGCTGTGGCTAAAGATAGTTAGCTTCATCTACGTCAGAAAGACTGAACAGGAACACTGCAGAAGGTCAGATGATTCCTGAAAAGGATGCTAGCCATGCAAAATCTAAAAGTGTAAAGTAGTACTGAATGCCCCCAGTGTCCATTCATATATACTGACGTTATGAAGTAGCAACTTCAGGAAACACTATGAGGACAAAGCTATCTTTGTCATTTCAGCCATCAGGAACAAAGATAGAGGCACATTCCCTAAACCCACATCATATGTAAGTCATAAGACCTTTTAAGATAAGCTTTGTATCATGTTGCTCTGATATTACAAGAATAATGTAAAATGTCACATGCCCAGATCCAAATTTGTGACAGTCTAACCAAGCATTAACTTTTAAGGATTAAATAGATAAAATTAGACTTTGGTCTGATTTAGTACTTATAGCATTTGGCAATAATTCATCTTTTAGACAATACTTTAATATCTTATAGTACTAAATCTAACTTGCAGTTTACAAAGGTATAAAATCAAGGAGCAGAAAAATCGGTGTTGGATGAAGAATGTCAGTTTTATTCACATTCTTTGGTTGAGGAATATGAAATTAGAATTAGGTAAGTTCAGATTTTTTTTAAATCCCTTGATTTACAGCAGAATTTATTAGCATTTTATGTAAAAAGTACTGAGAAAGGAACTTATTTTTAGTTAGGGTTTTACTACCAGAAAATGAGGGAAACGTTTATTAAATAAAATGATCCACATCAATATGTATGCACCATGTTTTTTTTTTTCTCTCTCTATTTTTCCTCCAGTCTTTCTTTTTGTTTTATTTCATGTACAGACTCACTGTCTACCTCCCTGTCTGGAATTCACTATCCTACCTCAGCTTCTGGAGTGCTGGGATCATTGGCATGCCACTTAGCCCTATTTATTTCATTTTATTCCCCCCCCCCAGGCCTCTAGCTGCAGGAAAAGGTAAGATGTACCTTTCCATTAGAACTGTCTCAGTTCTCCACATGTGCCTCCAGTGCCTGAAGTTATGCTGTGCACGGTAGCTGTTTATAAAACTGTTTCCCAGCCCAGAGGCTCTCAGACCTCTGCTCCCTGTGCCTCGAGTCTCTGTTGATAACATGGAGCGCAGGATGCTTACTTCCTAGCACGTTCAGCACATTCTGCTGGAACGACTCCAGGAGCCAATGGTCGTGGGACCCACAAACCTTGCTCCCACTTATATATATGATAAATGATCTTAAATCCATTTCCTTACCTGGTTGGAGTGAGCCCAAAGGATCTTACTCATGAGCCAATATTTTATAAAAAGCTAAGGATGACAGCTTTCCTCAAGAGGGTTTTACTCCCAGTTCTGTAAAATGTCTGAGATCAAGAGAAACAAATAGGTTGACCCTCAGCTTGAAATGAGAGGACGGAGAAATAGTAAAGATAAAGATAAATCACTGCCTCAAAAAAAAAAAAAAAGAAAAAAAGAAAAAGAAAAAAAAGAAAAGAAAAAAGCTTTCATGTTGCACTGCATAATCAAGAGCTGCAACTTGAATCAGGGCAGTTTCAATAGAAGTGCCTCCAAAGTAAAACCTCAATGATAAGGAAATCGTGTCAACTTTAGCCTCTTGGAGTGGTGCTCATCAAATGCGTCTCAGCTGCAGTGATGTGGAGATGCAGCCCAATATAGATGCCAGGAGCATCGTTAAGCAGCGGCTAGATAAAGGATGAGGAGACATCATTACCAAGAAAAGCAGAATAAATATTTAAATATTTAAAAACAACTAGAGAACAAACTAAAGAGCATCAGTAGCTGGGATTGGACTCCCACAGATTGAGGACTGAACACTGTAGATCTCTTCTAAACCCTGAGACAAGCCTGTGATCTATGGGTCCATCAGAGAGCCTCGGGGTTCTAGAAACATTGGACTGCATTTCCATTTCTCAAGTAGCACTGTTACTTGGGAAAGCAGCTAACAGACTTGAAGGTTTTGTCCTGAAGGGATACTGTGTGTGTGTGTGTGTGTGTGTGTGTGTGTGTGTGTGTGTGTGCACATGTGCATGTGCACGTGCAACATGCCTCTGTCTCTGTCTCTGCCTGCCTGTCTGTTTGTCTATAACTTCAAGTTTAACTCTCATAGAAGAAGTGATCCCTAGCATCAAAGTGCTGTGTTAGAACTTTATACAAAATGCTTTGTGTAACTCCATTGTTCTGCAAGAATGTACTAAAACTTGAGTGACCTCAAGGCCTCTTTTACTCCAGGCCTGAAATGTCTCCCCTGGTGTTTACAGAACAAACCACACTCATTTTGATGACGGTCATTTTTTTTATTAGATATTTTCTTAATTTACATTTCAAATGCTATCCCGAAAGTTCCCTCCTCCCTCCCACTACCCTGTTCCCCTGCCCACCCACTCCCACTTCTTGGCCCTGGTGTTCCCCTGTATTGGGGCATATAAAGATTGCAATAGCAAGGGGCCTCTCCTCCCAATGATGGCCGACTAGGCCATCTTCTGCTACATATGGAGCTAGAGATACGAGTTCTGGGGGTTCTGGTTAGTTCTTATTGTTGTTCCTCTTCTAGGGTTGCAGACCCCTTCAGCTCCTGGGGTTCTATCTCTAGCTTCTCCAATGTGGTCCCCGTGCTCCATCTTATAGATGACTGTGAGCATCCACTTCTGTAGGAGACAGGTATATTAGGGTCCCTTCAGTAAACACTTTCTGTCCTATGCAATAGTGTCTGAGTTTAGTGACTGATTATGGGATGGATCCCCGGTGGGTTAGTCTCTGTATGGCCCATCCTTTCATCTTAGCTCTAAACTTTGTCTCTGTAACTCCTTTCATGGGTATTTTGTTTCCTATTCAAAGGAGGAATGAAGTATCCACTCGCTGGTCTTCCTTCTTGATTTTCTTGGTGTGAGTCCTATGGAATAAAGTTAGGGGACTTTGGTTTGCTTTACCTAGATAAGAATTCTTAGCACCTAACACATAGATGCTGTTTTGGGAATCTTTACTGAATAAACGATACTGGAGAAAAATGACTCCCTGGCATCAAAGTGCAAGTTCCATGAGCGTTATACAAAATGATTGGTGTGCACATGCACATTTGAGTTATATTCTAGTATTCTCACATAGGTACTTTTGATCAAGCGCTTTCTGTCCCAGACCTTCTCAATGTTGAGAATGTTTGTCTTCTTGCATTCACTTAAATGATTGGATAACTTGCAAATACGTCCTATTTCAACAAGCCCAAATGCAGCAAACATTTTAGTATTTCCACTGGCATCTTAGTCATGCAAGTACATAGAGGGTTCTCCTAAGGGCATGGTGTCTACACACCAGAATGTGTGCTTTTATCCTGGCTGAGCTGTGAGTCCTCAAATTTCAGTGGCATAAATCAAACTACATAAGGGTGCACATCCAGGACCATGGATAATCATCTTTATAGACAAATAAAGGGTTTTCAAGGGTAAATTTTACTGGACTTAATTTTCCGTTTATTTACAAATCTACCCCAATCTCCTATAAAATGCAATTATACTATCTTTAATCCAACTACAGTTTCAATAAGCTTCAACTACTGTACTTGTGCACATATCTAAATCTTTGAAGTTAGGAACTTCAAATAAGGAGGTTGTTTTTCATCTCTCTATTTACAACTTGAGCTCTTTGTCCACCAACACAAGGCTGCAGGAGCAAACCCATCACTGGGTACTGCTCCATCCCAAGCACACTCCTGGGGTGCTAGAATATGCCCAGCTTTATCTCTCACTCCAAATTGTTGGTGCTTCAAGCCTGATTGCTGCGTTTTGATGATGAGTGCTGTTTCTGACATTGCACGCAGAATCAAAATTTTCTATTTCTCTTCATAAGTATTTGAATCAGTTTAATTTCAGAATGTCCTAAGATTGCAAGGTGAGCTGTTAAAAAAATGCTGCTATTCCTAATCACTTATCTGCTTGAAGCAGGATTTTATTTTTAAACCACTCAAACAACAACAAAAAGAGAAAATCCACAGAGTAAATTGTAGGCTGATTTTTTTTCCTTCAAATACTGTAATTGTCATCTACAATCCCCAATGTCAAGACTGTCCTTCCGTAGTTTATCACGCTCATCAAAGCAGCTCTTCTTCTCCACATTGTTCTTTTCTAGGGAACAATTGTTAAAACAAAATACGGTCACTTAAGTAATTATTCCTTCATTTCTTTTAAGTCAAAGCTTAGATTTGGATTTTTACTCCTCTCTTTTCTCAATTCTGCTACTGGAAACAGTTTGAAAATCACAACTGTCATTTGGGGGTTGCTGAATTTCGTCTGCAAGAGCTAAATATTAAATACTTTAAGGTTCTTTTGTTTGTTTCTTTGTTTGTTTTTAAGGCAGGAGGTAAAATCAGGGGATTATTAAGTAATTATTAAAAGGCAAAACTATTAAAGTGTAAAGCATTTGGGGGAACTGAGTGGGAAAAGCTCATTTTTAAATCTGTCGACTGTGTCAAATAAGGCAGAGGGGTGGACTTGGCCCATGGGATGCAGTTTGTCAACCTCTGTACTATCCCAACCAATTCCTAACTTTACACAGGTGGAGGCAGCAGAGAGAAAATTCTTGGGGTCATAGGAACTGAAGGCTAGGGGAACAGGATGGCTGCCAGGTAGGCCATGTGATGTCTGGTGTTGCTAGATCATCGATGAGTGATACAGGGAGACACTCAGAGTTAGCAGCAGCAGATGCCAAGCCACAGCTGACCTTCCAAACAAACAAACAAACAAACAACAACAACAAAACCACCAAAAATGACTATATAAAACCATATAAAAACCACACTCAGCGAAGTTCTTCCTTTTTCAAATCCAATTCTACCAAATGCTTATTAAATGTAAAGTAAAATATCCTGCAAGTCATAAGTAACCCACACTCAATGTACAAGGAATTCTGGAGGCTAAGAAACATGTAATGTTGGGGTGTAACCTTGAATTCTTGTCTTGACTCAATGGTCCACTTGCTTAAAATTTTGAGATGAATAAGTATAATTTAAGAAATGAACAGCAAAAATACATAGTTTCTTCCATTCTCCTTAGACTTTTAGTTTTATGTGTTATGTGCATTTGAATATAGTTACAAAGATATGGTTAGTTTAGAAAATTAGGCTGCTTTTGGTAGGAACAGAATCTGTCTAGCCTTGACTTTTAAACTCTCTCAAATATTAAAATTAAAGGCGAGAGAGCAAAATTCCGCCCCTTTTACAGATGGTCTGAAAAGGTAAATTTACAGTAAGCTCTTCCTTTCTTAGTTTTTATTTTCCTTTTTCATTAAGTAGTTTATTCATTCATTTTTACATCTTGATCACAGCACCCTCTTTGCCCAGTCCCACCCTAACAACTCTCCCCCCCACCCCCATTACTCCATTCTCTTCTCCTCAGAGACTGGAAGCCATCCATGGCTACCAAATTGCCCTGACACATGAAGTCACAGCAGGGTTGTGCTCATCTGCTCCCACCACTGTAAGTTTTTCTTTACAGAAGTGTCTCAGGTAACACAGGAAGAACACTTACGATATGTCCACTTGGAGTTTTTAATAAGACAATCAGTAGATTAGTCAAGGAATCTAGTATCCGTTGGTGACACTAGTTAAGGACAGACATGTACTCTCCTACTCCTAAGAGAACACAGTACAACTTATCGAGTAAATTATACCTAAAAAATAAAAATATGAACCTGGACTTGCCAGTCTCTAGAGTCCACTGTTAATTTACCACCTCAGAGGGCACAGTGAGTGTCTAGAGAACTGTGGTAAATGAGAACACACTGAAGAGGTCTGTATGTTCTGTTGTTGTGGGAATTCAGAAGGAAAAAGGCAGTTTCTCTCTTTTCCTTTTTAGACAAAACATAGTTTCTTTAAAACAATAGATGTAGACAGAATCCAGTACAAATGTTGAAGAGCCTCAGACAACAATACTGATTCTATAGACTTGACGGAGTAGAAGTTGAATAATATTAAGGAATGATCATTAGATCCAGTTAGTGATGGACTAGGAGACAAAGATAAAATACCTAAGGTAGAAGTGTTGAAGCTGGATATCCAGAAGAGGAAAAAAGAAGTGCTTCTTTGCAAAAAGATTTTTCAAATAGCTGAAGGGAGTTCTTAAAACCGAGCCTGGTTAGATGGCCACTGCGGGTTCCTCAACGAAATATTAACAATAATTTAACAGCAAAGGCATCCAGGAAACACCAAGAAAAATAGATCCTTGAAAGGATTGCTAATGTAAGATCCATTCCTCAACTAAAAGAAATCTGAGTTTTTTGAGAAATGCATTTGAGCTGTCATGTGAAATGTGACTGCAGTGTTGTAGGAGTGACTGTGAATTCTAACTCCTGGGTGGAAAGAGAGTTTATCAGAGCTGTGACCATGTGACCTCCCCTTCAGTGCTGCCAGCTGTCTGTCTTCCCTCTAACTGGCAGCTGGGGTGCACTGTGAACTGTACAAAGGAAGATGTTGGGAAATGATTGTTCCTGGAAGCAGCCATTAATCAATGACTGATGAGTCTGCCAATAAACACCCAAATTCTTTTCTCCTACAGTGGATTAATCCATATTCCATGTTCTATACTATTATCAGAGTCTAGGAGTGGAGTTAAACTTTAGTTATCACTGTCACAGTTACTGTTCTATTGCTGTGGAGACATATAATGACCAAGGCAACTTAGAAAAGGAAGCATTTAATTGGAGGGTTACTTATAGTTTCAGAGGGTGAGTGAATGTTCATCGTGGTGGGAAGCATGCAGTCAGGCATGGAGTTGTAGCTGTAGGTGAGAGCTCATACCTGATCTAGAAGCATGAGGCAGACAGACAGTCAGACAGTCACACACACACACACACACACACACACACACACACACACACAGAAAGAGAGAGACAGACATAGAGTCAGAGTCAGAGACACAGGGAGACAGAGACACTGACACAGAGGTACAGAAAATGGTTAGGACTTTTCCTGAAACCTCCAAAGTCCATGCTCAATGACACACCTTCTCAAACAAGGTCACACCTCATAATCCTTCTTAAACAGAACACCAACTGGGTGCCACACCCACTCCAGTGGAGTCTGCCTGAAAAGTCCAAAAGCTTGTCTGCAGTCCTGAGGCAGAAAGTTTCACAGAAACTAGTCTCCTGGAGTCTTTGGTGTCTTGTAGCACAGAAGTGCTCCAGATTTGACCTTGCGATAGTGTAGAGGGTCTTGCATGCTTTCTTTCAGTATTGTTTTATTTTATTTTTTTTCTCTCTTTATTAGATATTTTCTTCATTTACATTTCACATGTTAGCCAGAAATTTTCCCTTACCCTCCCGTGTCCCCGCCCTGCTCCCCTACCCACCCCCTCCCACATAATGGCCCTGGCATTCCCCTGTTCTGGGGCATATAGAGTCTGTATGACCAAGGGGCCTCTCCTCCCAATGATGGCCAACTAGGCCATCTTCTTCCATATATGCAGCTAGAGACATGAGCGCAGGGGGAACTAGTTANTCTTGATTCTAGGAAGGGGCACTGAGACCACATTTTGAATTTCATTCTTCTTGAGATTCATGTGTTTAGTAAGTTGTATCCTGGGTAGTCTAGGCTTCTGGGCTAGTATCCACATATCAGTGAGTACATGTTATGTGAGTTCTTTTGTGATTGGGTTACCTCGCTCAGGATGACATCCTCCAGATCCATCCATTTGCTTTATTATAGGTGCCCCCAAGGAATGATTTGACAAATAGCTAGTTAGATTGAACATTGCTTCCTGGCCTTCACTGGTGTCCTAATGTCCTAGGCAGTCCTTGAGCCTACCCTGGGCTTGGAATTTAGTAAGATTGTTACTTATTCAGACGAAATGACTCCAGTATTGATATAGAGATAATGAAAGAAATCAGGCATTACAATATACTAGATAGAGTTAGAAACTTCAGGGAAAGTTTAACAAAGTACATTTAGAATTCTTATTATAGTCATGAATGGCAGACTACATTACTTAATAGAAGAAAGTTTGGTAGGCTCCTCTGGTAAATAGAGGTCCCTCACAAAACACTTAGAATAACAGCTGAGTCACTTCCATAAACAAGAATTTACAATGGTTCAGGAAGAAGATTAGGCTGTGGTTTAGGAGGAACTAGAGAATTGCATTATTCATGAGAAGGTTAGCTAGAGCAGAACTCCCTGGTACATACTTTCTTTCACTAGCCCAGAAGAATAGCATAGTTAAGTATTTACTAAGAGCTGGCTGATGATGGGTTTAACAATAAATTTGAATTAGAACTATGGCTTGGGTGTGAAAGCCCTGGCCCCTGGGGCATAAAGACTTCACACCTGGCTTCTAAGAATAAGCTGACCTTAGATAGGGCTGACTTTGTCTCAGTTGTTTCATTGCCTGGTTCCTGCTAGTCTTTATATATGCGTTTCTCTGTTTTGTGTCATTATGCATAGGATGACTTCAATGTACCTTGGCTGATGCAGTACCTAACTTGCTTGTCTTCTTCTGTAATATGTCTGATGCTCAGTTTGAGAAATTACACTCAGATCCAGCACTCTCTTGTGTTCGTGTCTGTTTGTCACTCGCGGACTCTTTGCCCATCTGAGTACTGGGACCCTGATTTCTCCCTCAGGTCAAGGGACGGACTGGGTCAAGCCAGCTGCAACTGGGAACTAAATAGTTGCTCATATGCAAATGTATGAGCCAATGGAGGCCACTCTCACTTAAATGATGGCATCTATCAAGGTAGTAGACTTCAAAATCTGCATTTAGTAATTCATTCTTTTCCCTTATCATTCCTTTCCTTGCTTACATCTCTTCTTCTGTTCTCTGGGGTCACTTTCCAAATAACCATCTGCTCTTTTATCATCATCATCATCATCATCATCATCATCATCATCATTAAACTTATTTTTATTCACTTTACAAGCTGATATCATCCCTTCCTCTCCTCCCAATATGCCCTCATGCAAGTCCCTCCTTAAGACTAGGCTGTTCATTTAGGGGTCAGGGATTGATAGGCAGGCAGGCAGGCAACAGGCTCAGGGACAGTCCTGCTCCAGTTGTTGGAGAAACTTGCATGAAGACCAAGCTGCACATATGCTATGTATGGGCAGGGGGCCTAGGTACAGCCCTGCACACTCTCTGACTTTTGATTCAGTCTCTGGGAGATCCCAAGGGTCCAGGTTAGTTGATTCTGTTGATTTTCCAGTGGAGTCCCTGTTATCTTTGGGTCCCTCAGTCCTTCTCCCAACTCTTCTGAAATACTCCAGAGCTTCATCCAAAGATTGGTTGAGTCTCTGTATCTCTCTCCATTGGCTACTGGGTAGAGTCCCTCAGAGGACAGTTATGCTAGGTTCCTGTCTGCAAGCATAACAGTATATAATTAGTGTTAAGGATTGGTTCTTACCCATGGAATGGGTCTCAATTTGGGACAGTCATTGGCTGTCCATTCCTTCAATCTCTGCTCTATCTTTGTCTCTGTACATTTTTTAGGCAGGACACATTTTGCATAAAAGGTTTTGTGGATGGGTTACCATCCTTATCCTTCACTGAGAGTCCTGACTGGTTATAGGAAGCATTCATTTCAGTACTTGACTTTCATCTTACATCGTTTAACTTAATGTGTTAGGATTTTAATTACCCTAATTATTTAGGAAAATTTACAGTTTTTTTTTTTAAACAAACTTTAGTAGCTTAAGAATCAAGTAAGTAAACAATGCATTCTTGGCTCTCCCCATTAGAGTTTCTGGCTCAGTAGGGATCTATATTCATAATTAGTTTCACCAAATTAGGAATTAGAAACATTTACATACACATTCTGTTCAACAACACTGCTATCATCATGTTAATTACTTGTAAGATGTCACACCCATTTGAGTTCTGTCTGTGGACAGACAAGTCTTGAGCTGACTTTGGTGACTATACCAGGTTCAAATGTTCAGGAGTCCCAATTCTGTGCCACTAATACTAAAACCTAAACATCCTTTTAACTTGATTCAGATGACACTGCTGCTATTCCTCTCTGTGTTTCTGTAAAGGTATACATCAGAAATGAAGCCTGGTGATAAAAGCTGCCTAGAATGGAGAACAGAGCTGGGGATGCTGTGCTCCACACCCTCCCTCATTCCTGGGTGTGCCTCAGCCACGTGTCATTTTCAGTCCCTTTGTGCCTACTCAGGAGATAAAACCAGAACGTACTCCTGATGAGAAGTCACATAGCCGTGACGCTCTTGTTTGCTCTTACTCTTCTCTTACTCACTGAAAACTCTTCCCGCCTTCTTTCTCCCTATTTAGATGAATCCAGGGCCACCAATAAGAGGATTAACCTCACATGCCCTCCTCATCTGCATCATACTTTTTTAATGAAAAAAAATGTGATGTGCATAATGTGTTTGTGCCTCTGTGTGTTTGTGTATGTGTGTGCCTATGTGTGCCTCTGTGTGTACCCATGTGTATGCCTCTGTGTGTGTGTGTGTGTGTGTGTGTGTACTTGTGTATGTGTACATGACTATACATATGCAAAGATGAGAGGTTGACTTTGGGGAGTTTTCCTCTATTGTTTGTTCTCTAGCTTATGTCTTTGAAACCAAGTCTCTTACAGAATCTTGGAACTTACTGTTTGTGCTAGAGTGGTTGCTCAGTCTGCTCTCGTGAGCTCCTTGTATCTACAACCATATCTCCCTCAGAGCTGAGATTACAGAAGCTCCTGGTTTTTATGTCACTGTTAGTGATTCGAACTCAGGTCTTCATTCTGGAGCAGCAATCACTTTACCCATCACCCCATTTCCCTAGACTTTATCCAACACCCCATCTCACTAGTCTCCTGTCTCAAACTTTGAATCCTGTAAATCTATTTTTTTTCTTTTTTTATCATTTTAAGGAAGTTTACATTATTTTCTTTGGATTTAGCATCCCAACATGCAACACTGAAAACTTCAATAAATGCTAATTCAAGGACAGAAGTTGTTATGTCAGGGTGCAAAGCTAGCAACAAAGTATTCTAACTCTTAGTTGCTGGCCTGTTCTGTATTTTAATTTATTTTTTAATACTGATGAAGATGGACAATTTAAAAAATGGGACAGGGAACCACTATTCCTGTGTTTGACCAGAAGTCAAAATACTCTTTCTTGTCCTGGGTGCCAGTCTGCAATGCCTTAAATATTTGCAGGTGTATGTCCTTGGTCTAATTTTTTTCTTTCCAATTTTTTTATTAGGTATTTTCTTCATTTACATTTCAAATGCTATCCTGAAATTCCCCTATACCCTCCCCACTCCCGCTCCCCTACCCACCCACTCCCACTTCTTAGCCTTGGCATACCCCTGTATTGGGGCATATAAAGTTTGCAAGACCAAGGGGCCTCTCTCCCCAATGATGTCCAACTAGGCCATCTTCTGCTACATATGCAGCTAGAGACATGAGCTCTGGGGTACTGGTTAGTTCTTATTGTTGTTCCACCTATAGGGTTGCAGACCCCTTCAGCTCCTTGGGTACTTTCTCTAGCTCCTCCATTGGGGGCCCTGTGTTCCATCCAATAGCTGACTGTCAGCATCCACTTCTGTATTTGCCAGGCACTGGCATAGCCTCACAAGCGACAGCTATATCAGGGTCCTTTCAGCAAAATCTTGCTGGCATATGCAATAGTGTCTGCGTTTGGTGGCTGACTATGGGATGGATCCCCAGATGGGGCAGTCTCTGGATGGTCCAACCTTGGCCTAATTTTTAAACAACAGTAAGCTCTCAGTTCTTGAGGAAGAAATTTTACATCGCCTTAGAGGCCCCAGAAGCCACTGGGACTTTGGACCCCATGCTCTATTTCCGAAGTAACACTAAAAAGGTTTGCCACTACTTAGACCTTAGAGAATGCCCATGGCTCTGGGTGGGGATGGGACAAATGAAGAGCTTTAAAAATAGAATATGGTATCCTGTGGTCTCCTCCCTTCAGGAAGGCTAATTCAGAAACATGCATGCTAGGGATATGGGAGGAATACTTATTCCTTTAATGAAATGTTGTACTACTCTTCCTTAAGAAGCTGCTACTCCATGTAAAGCCTTCGGGGCTTCTGTCAGGGAGCCGGGAGACAGGGCGCATTCTTCTGTGTCCTTTTCCTTCCATCTCTCCTCTTTCTTATAGGAGCCAAAGCCACCCTGGGCATCGGGCTTTCTCGCTCTTTGTCTCTGAAGTTACTCCCCTCTTCTGAGATGGAGATGTGTCTCCACAGTGTGGCCACACATGATGTGGCTTTTCCTCTTCCTCTTCTCTACCTTTTTCCCCCCCAGCAGATACTGAGAGTTATAGCTTTTCCTGTCCAGTTGTTTTATTCTCAAACTTTAATAAAATTGTCCTTGACCGCCCTCCCAAGTCCATTTCTAAATTTCCTCACTAATGAGTCGAAGAATAAAAGAGAAGGACCCTTAGTTTCTCCAGGAGCAATTCAGGATCTCACACTGTAGCCCAGACTGGACTCACATTTCTTTCTGTGGAGCCTGTAAACATGAACTACCAAGCCAAGGTTAACTAACTTTTAACTCTTCTTCTTGGAGAACTTTTGGCAGTGCTTCTAGGAGAAGAAAGGGATACATGAAGGAATTTCTTTAGATTAGTGTTCTTAAACATTATTTTAAGCACACTATTTTACATTTTTAAAAATTAATGAAGAGAGTCACATAGATGGTTCAGCAGTACAGAATGTGGCCTGCATTTGCAGAAGATAAGAGTGTGATTCCCAGAATACGTGTTTGGCAACTGTAACTCCAGCTCCAGAGAGAGTCAATATCTCTGGGCTCCAAGGGCACATACACATACCAACACAGACAAACAGACACACATACACACACACACACACACACACACACACACACACACACTAATGTTAATGTGATAACAAAAGCATGAAATCTTTAAAAATGTCAAGGAGAGGAAATATTATTTGAGATTTTAAAATCAAGAAGTATTACATATCAAACAATTAATTAATATAAAATAACAATCATTACATGTTAATGTGAACAAATAAACTATTTCATGAAATTGCTATGTTTCCAAAACCAACAAAAGAGCATGAAGAGTCAGTAAAACAGCTGCCATCCTATTGCTAACACAGACATACAACTTAACGTTCAAGACTGGGACACTTGTGGGTCATGATTAGTTTGCTACAAAATTAAATAAGAGTTATGCTGTCTGCAGCCACCATAAAATTAATTATAAGCCATGCCTGAGTCACTCGGGATGTAGAATCTTGGATAGAATATTCAGTCTTCAAGACTAAGGCATTCATGACTCCTTGACAATCTATTTAAAGATGTGATGCCTAAGCCTGCCTGCATCCCAGTAAAGCACCCTGAAATTTAATAAGAATGTGATCAACAAGGACAATTTCTAATCTCCCTTCTTATATATTTTTGTAATAACAATAGGGCACTGAACAAATATGATACCCATAAAATCAATACCACATGCATAAACACACACACACACACACACACACACACACACACACACACACCACATTGTTGTGTGTCCCTATGAAATATACTCATGTGAAAGCTTTAGAAAGCAGTACAACAAATTTTATAGATGTTTTGAAATGAGTCTACTTTTAAAAACTTGGTTTTAAGGTTTACTGCCTAGAGGAAATTATTGAGTAAAAAAATTGCAATATTAAGATGAATTTTACTTTTAAAAGTGTGGCTACTAGAAAATTTTAGATGATATGCCTAGCACAGCTTTGCCCCATGAAACAAGTTGGCAGGAGTAAGCAGCTGGATTTAAACATGGAACAGAGGAAGGTGGCACACACGTTTTTAAAATACTAAGATTAAGGTACCGAACTGCAGCCTATTATATCTTAGAACAGTGAAAAGAGAAAACTAAAGGTAGAAATCTTTTTTGAGAATAAATTCATATTTCTGATTAAGTCTTCTCTAGAAGTTTAGCAGCTTGCTGTATAATTACAGGTTATTTCTACTTGGAAAAATAATCCTCACATCAGAAATGGTGCTTCTTTCTCTGTGAGAATTCAACCAGGCAGTTTTCTTACAACTGAGCGTATCATTGTGGTAAAGAGAATATGGAAGATAAGACTTTTTTTTTTTCGATTTGGATGTCTCTTGACCTGTTCCTTAATGACACTGCCAAACTAGTTATCATTCTGTTGCTATGGAAAGAAGATCATGACCAAAAGCACCTTTAGGAAGAGAGGCTTTATTTGAATTTCTGGCTCCAGAGAAATGAGTCCATCATGACAAAGGAAGCATGGGCACGGGCAGAGAAAGCAAGGATGAGGAAACAGGAGCTGGCTGAGTCCATTTCCATCCACAAACAGGAAGCAAATACCAAAGCAGGAAGTAGGCAAGGCTACTGCCCCAGTCTATTTCTGGGGAGTTGTTAAAATGTCCCTAATTCCTATTGCTTTGACAAACATCATGACCAAAAGCAACCTGGGGAAGGGAAGGGTTTATTTGGCTTGCATGTCCAGGTCATAAGTCCATCCTCATTCATGGAAGCCAAGGCTGAAGTGAAAGCAGGGCAGGAACTGAAAGAGGCCATGGAGGAACGCCGCTCACTGGCTTGCTCCCCAAGCTTCCTGTACTTGCTTTTTCACACAAGCCAGGCTCATCTGCCCAGAGGTAGCTTGATCTGTCCCTCAGCTATCATTAATCAAGAAAATGCTCCATGGATATACTTAATGGATCAATCTGTTGGAGGCATCTTTCTCAGTTGAGGTACCCCCATTCCCAGGTGCACCCCAGTCTGTGTCAAACTGATAGAAAGCCTAACTAGTACAACCATAAACCCCCAAATCCCTTCCCCAGTGATGTATGGGAGGACACCTACAAAAGGGTCCATAACTTCCTAAGGGCCACCAGCTGGGAGCAAGTTTTTGAATAGAAGAGGCCTGGGCAGACTTTCGTACTTAAAACCAACACAAATTACATTCTCAATCTCTTGCCAAATGACCTTTTCAGTGACTCTTTGACAGGGTGGTTATGTTATCTCAGACAATTAAATCTATTGGAAAAAAATGTTGAGTTTGCACTTATTATAAACAAATGAAATAGTTGCCTTAAGCTTCTTATAATGGAGAATTCTACATTTCTCCAAAGGTACATGTCAAGATCCAGTTACTATAACCTCAGACAATATTGGTTGAATTAAAGTTATCATACCAGCTTGTCTGTAAACCTGTGAGTATTGCTCTGAAAATAAATATTCTTTAAAAAAAATCATGTCCTAATAGAATTATCATATGTAAAAGCAGAATTAACAACTGCTATTTTATTTCTAAAAATCCAATGTCCAGTCACTGTAAAATATTAACCACAGCTTCTCATTGGTTTACCTAAGTATAGATTAAAATCAGGCCACAACCTATTCAATTTGCTATATGCTCTAAATAATTACGTTTTCTTACTTCACTATGTAAACTGTGATCATTTCTTCCTGTTCTAATGTCTGAGGAAATATTTGTATAACAAAATAGCTACCTTACTATCTACGGTTGTAATAACCCTCAATGAGAAAAGTACCTATGACATAATTTATCCTCTAGAAGCAAACTGTGTTACCATTATGATCACTAACCACTAGATGCCACAGTTGCTTCACACAAATGAAATCAATTCTGCCTTTCAAGAAATAAAAAGTGCTGACATCTGAAATAGCTCAATAGGATCGCAAATCAAAGTGTCATCACCAGCCTCAACTCCCATTAGAGCCTCTGGAGTATGTGTCAAATTATTTATTTAAATATTTACCTTCAGCATAGTGATAAGAACGAGAAATTCTCTACCTAAAAACTTCTACTAGTTCTTTAGGAGTACCCAAATACACAAGGGACCGTCCTCAGAACAGGCATACCTTTGTCACACTTGGTCTTCAGTGGTGGGCGATCCTGCCATCCAACTCTACCTTATCATTAGGAATTTCACCCGGACCCTGAATCCAGATGAAAATATAGCTCAGGAACTTTATCTTCGAGGAGTTGTGAATGAATCCATATGTGACACTGCTTACATCTGATCACCTCTGAAATATTTAAAATATTGAAGGAGGACGGGGAATCAATTTTGTGATTTCCTTTGTTCAAGATTACAATTTTAGGATATTTTTATTCTTACTGCCTCTCTTGAAACTGGCCACCATGTTGTTTCACAGAGATCTTACCAGGTGGCTTGTTAGTTTGTATAATAAGACATCCTTGTCCAGAGAAGAACAGCAAATGTCCTGGGACCTTCAGTCAGAGACACCACAGATCACTGACACATTCAAGTGCTCTTTCCTTTACTGCAGCAAACAGTCTGTTCTTTCTATGCAATCCCCCTTTCTATTCTACACATAATGTATCTCTTGCTCTTGAGTGAAAGTTTCCATGTAAATATGCCTCTAACATCTCTTGCATCATTTTTCTTACTTCTTAGAATATATGTAGTTGTGTACACACACACACACACACACACACACACACACACACACACACATCCCAGAAAAATACTTATCCTAAAAGTCATGTACCTTCAAGATTAAAATAAGTATGGAAAAATTGTTTCACTGGCTTTGGGAAATATTACAAGTAACTATAGGAATCTCAACAAACCTTTTTAATTCAGATTAATAAAAAGACTTTCCGGTTGGCACAATGACTCAGTGGGTAAATTAAAGGTGCCTGAAGCCAAATGGCTTGAGTTCAATCCCCAGAACCTACTGCTTCATATCCTTCCATCCTACATATGCGACATGACAAATGATCTGCTACTCCCATGAATAAATGAAATGTAGTTTAAAATACAAAACTTAAGGACATATCTTATAGCTTCTTAAAAAACAAGAAAGAAGTACAAACACTTTTGGTGAAGAACAAAAGGGTGTTTACTTTTTTCCTTCCTTTTTTTTTTTTTTTTTTTTGTTCGCTGAAAGTATTTCTTTATGCTGAATTTTTGCAGGGCTCACACATGCTAGACATGGTCTCTAGCACTGGTATATACATCCAGCTGCTGGATGTAATGTTTTCGATGCTTTCTACAACAAATCTCTCTATGTTTCTCTCCTATAGGCATTAGAGTGGACTTATTAAAAAATAAGTAGTTTTCTTCTGTAAAATAAAAATAATAACCATAAGATTACTCTATATAACACCTTTATTTTCACTCAGAATAAATATAGACATTTTATAAATGGTTTTAAGACATTAAATATACACAGTCCACTGTTAGCCACTAGCTGCCTGTATGTACTAAACACAGATACTGTTCCTAATAATAATAATAATAATTGTTATATGGCCTGGAAAAACTAGTGTCACTAAAAGGACTGTGAAACTTCTCATTAATATTTTTTTATTGATTACATACTATAATGCCATTTTGAATATGTTAATTTAAGAGCATGGAAAATAATCATAGTAGTTTAGTCTTAAATGTGACTGTTAAACATTATGATTACATAGCTTACATTTGGAGTTCAAGTTCATATTTCTCCTTTTGGATAGCAGCTACTTCCCACTTCCAAACTCCACTAATTCCTGGTGATTTTCCGTATACCGAACCTGTCCCAGAGGTTTGGTGACAGGGAGTTTCTTCCCTTATTTGCCTATATTTGATACATTATCGGAAATAACTCTGATATAACAATTTTAAGTTGCCTCATTCCTATGCATCTTGTTACTATCTATCTCAATTTTTGAAAGCATGGGTTGATCAGACAACGGGCTTATTTATTTACATATATCCTTACAGAGCAAGTTTGCTCTTCCCTTAGTAGAATACAAGAGGAAATGGGGGCCTTACCTGTTTACTGCTGTTTGTTGACAACAGCATCAGGTTCACAATGAATACTAAATATTTGATAAATAAATAAAGGAGTGAAACATAAAATTGATGGTTGACAAGGCGGTTCAGTGATAACGGCTGCCAAGCCTGATGACTTGACATTGATATCTGAAACCCTCATCAATGAAGGCTCCGGAGAACTCATACAGACATGGACTCACACACACACACACACACACACACACACACACACACACACACACTTTATAAAAGAGAATAAGTATAGAAATGATGTGATATTTGAAGAGAGATCAGGAGTAAGAACTAACATCCCCTGGCTCCGCAGGCTGTACTAACACATTCAGTGTGCTTATAAATTCTCACAGAATGTGACGGTCATGAGAGAAATCTAAAGCTCAAAGGATTTTTAAGCAGGTTCCCCAAATCACACAGGTAGCATTGAATACTGCTTCAAAACCTTCATTTTATTACAAAAAGCTTCTTGTGCCTTCCCGATCCCCAAACTGATCTATTAAGGTACTAGAATACTCTCAAGAGGACTGTGTTTCTCCAGCCTATTCCTTATCAACCCTGGGATACTTTGCAGTGGGGTGTTAACTCCACCTAGACGTCAGTGTCTGCACAATAAACTCTGTGTCAGGAGGCAGCAAGCTGGAGTCTCCAAGTCCAAAGCTCTGTGCTTTGAACAGTATGCAATATCTTATACATCCTTGTTAAACAAATTATTAATAAATGGAGTTAACTTTCTTCTTGATTATTCTAAACGAGTCCTGAGTGAGTTATCTGTGCCTAATGAGAATTAATGGCTTTGTAGACCAACCGGTTAGAATGAAGAGCAGCTAGGAGCTTGCAGGGCAGTTTGCTGATGTGTAAGCAGACGCGGTTCTCAACCACTAACCACATGAAATTGGGAAACTCTGAAAATGATCTCCCCATTGTAGCAGCAGCTGACCACATGGGGCAATTTAAATCAGAACTAATTGAAATTATATAAAACTGAAAATACATTTCCTCAGTCACACTAGCCACATTTCAAGTGCCCCCAAATCTTATGTGGTCATTGTTTATCATGAAAGCGACAAAGAATACTCCTTATAGCATAAGTCTGTGAGGTATCAGTTACATGAAAATTAAAATGGCGAAAATATATGGAAAACCAGAAGAGTCTTGCTTGCTTGGCTAACTTTATTTCCTAGTTGAAATTCGACATTAAAAAGAACAGGATGCTCTTCATTCCCATGAGTCTCAGGGCAAGCGTCAGACGTGGAAAGGAAAGGAGGTTCACTGTCAAGCAGGAGCAACCTTTAGTTAGCTGGGCTCCTGTACAGCCAATGACTGGCGTGGAAAGAACCGTCCTGCAATGATTCCAGGCAGACTTACTGTTCCAGAGATGGTGCCAGCGCCTTGCTCCACTGAGCCATTATGCCGAATGCCATTCAATACCATCCCCGTTGAGGATGATGTATAAAGCAGAACACGGAAATTTGAGAAGTAAAAGGTTTGGGATGTCAGACACACCAGACTGTATATGGTTAGATACACAGCCTCCAAAGAACAAATTTGAAATGTCTCCTTCAAAATATTACTCACCTCCAGATAATTTCTTCACACCATCAAAGTCATTTTGGCCAATACAATTTAACCATTTTTGGGCTCCTTCTCCAGAGAGATGAACTAGCTCCTGTCAGTGTATCAGAATAGGCTGTTAAATTACACCTCTTAATTTATTTTTATTGTATGATTACGTTTGCTGGGACGAGCATTTCCTCAGTTTGGTTCTTAGAGGCTTTCTGAATTGTTCACATTTTGTAGTCATTTGCTGGTCCTACTTAGTCTTCTTCCCAGACAGAAAATGATTCATGCTTCTTATTTCCACACAAGAGACTACCAGAAGAGCGGAGGAGGGGACGATTTCCCAAGTCAACAGGTGGAGGACAGTCTTTGCAAGTTCTTTGGAGGATTAAATACCCTCCCCGGGTCCCCATTCACCTTCCTCTTTCCCAGCCTTCGAAAAGCATATTTTCAATCTCAAAATTTTCTCAGGAGACACCAAGTGTAGCTGATGCTCTGACCAGGGGAGGGAGGTAAGAAAGATGCAGGTAGGGCAGCTAGGCTGGGACTGACCGTTGGTTTCCTGGCAGTGAGTGGAGAGAGAGGGCGCGGCACAGTGGCAACAGTAAGTGTAGCCACTAAGAACCAAAACCGCCAAAGTGGCTCCTCAGACCCCGGGCGGGGAGCGGTGGGAGAGGGTCACGCTAGGACGTTCCCAGCAGGGGGGCTGGGGGAGGGGATCCCACCCACAGCAGTGAGAGCTTGATGGGGGCTCGGGCATACGAGCTCCTTGGAAAAACCCAACGGGGCAGAGGCTCCGGGAGGAGCTTAGCCAGGGCCCGGGAAGCGGTGTCTAGAGGGCGAGGGTGGGGGCGAGTGGAGCCAGAGGAAGGGGAGACTAGGGGACAGCCGCGCTGAAAGCCGGAGGTGGCCGCACAGGCGCCTTTTCCTTTTGGAGAGGAGGATGGCGGACCCATGCACAGGCTGGGGGGCGTCCAAGAGTGGGTTATGGGGAAATACCGCGGCCCGCGCTTCCCCTCGCCTGGCAGCCAAGACGAGGGTGGCTCCTCCTTCGGGCCGGTCCGGAGCCCGGCAGCGAGCGAGCGGGAGGGAGGCGGGGAGCGAGGGCGGAGGCTTCAGGAGGAGGAGGGACCAGGCGCGCCTGTGACAGGGTGGCAGCCGAGTAGCGGACGCGTTGCCGCCGCCGCTCCTCCTCCTGCAGCTCCTCTCGCGGCCGCCGCCGTCGCCGCCTCCGCCTCCGCTGCTGCCGAAGTTTCACTCCCGACCCTCGGCGGGAGCCCCAGCGCGGAGCAGAGCTGCCACCTCTCCCAGAGCTGCAGCGCAGCTCGGCGTGCGGAGAGCCAGCCCGCGTCGGCGCGCAGGCAGCGTTCCACCGCCCAAGGCTAGGGGCGCGGAGACCCAGCCAGAGCGGCAGCCAGCCTAGGGGACCCGCGACAGCGCCCACACCGCCCACTCTGCCTCCGTGTTCCGAGCCGCTACGATGGCCGTGCGCTCCCGCCGCCCGTGGGTGAGCGTGGCGCTGGGGTTGGTCCTGGGTTTCACCGCCGCGTCCTGGCTCATCGCCCCCCGAGTGGCGGAGCTGAGCGAGAAGAGGCGACGCGGCTCCAGTCTCTGCTCCTACTACGGCCGCTCGGCTACCGGGCCCCGCGCAGACGCGCAGCAGCTGCTCCCCCAGCCCCAGTCCCGGCCGCGGCTAGAGCAGTCACCGCCCCCTGCCAGCCACGAGCTCCCAGGTCCTCAGCTGCCGGAGGCGGCGCCCGGAGGTCCCAGTTTTCGGAGCAGCCCCTGGCAGCAGCCGGCTCCGTTGCCGCAGAGGAGGCGAGGACACACGCCCGAAGGTGCGACGGCGCTTCCCGGCGCTCCGGTTGCCAAAGGGGAACCGGAGGAGGAGGATGGAGGCGCGGCTGACCCTCGGAAGGGTGGCCGGCCGGGGAGCAGCCACAATGGCAGCGGGGACGGGGGTGCTGCTGCCCCGACCTCCGGACCCGGGGACTTCCTGTACGTGGGTGTGATGACCGCACAGAAGTACCTGGGCAGTCGCGCGCTGGCAGCGCAGCGGACCTGGGCGCGCTTCATCCCGGGCCGCGTGGAGTTCTTTTCCAGTCAGCAATCTGCGCTGGGCCAGCCCCCGCCACCTTTGCCTGTCATCGCGCTGCCGGGGGTCGACGATTCCTACCCTCCCCAGAAAAAGTCCTTCATGATGATCAAGTACATGCACGACCACTATCTGGACAAGTATGAGTGGTTCATGCGCGCCGACGACGATGTCTACATCAAAGGTGACCTCCCAGTGTTAGCTGTCCCCACTGCCCACCTCCTGATTCCGTTCTCTGCTGTCAACCCCAGCCCCTACGCACCTCCTCCATGGCTTCTCTGCCAGCACCTGCTCTGGGCTTCTGCAGCCCCCTGGCCAGCTATCCACAACCCTCGCATCCGCCCATCATTCTTAGCCTGAACCTCCTTGCTTGCAGTCTGTACCCTCCTCATACCTGCTCAGCTTTATTCACTCACTTTCCTCGCTCTTGCAGCTGTTCATTCCATCTGTCTCAGGTCTCTACTCTGAAGGCGAAGAAAGGGACCTCATAGCTAACCCAAAAGCCATTCTCGCCCCTCCCCCAAGCTCGCGGTAGGTGATAGTTTCCCAAATCTGTCCAGAGGGGCGTGTCCTGGCTAAAGGATTGCAAGAGACAAGATGCTGGCTAGAGCAGGGTTGGGTATTTTAGGTTGTTGCTTTACTACCTTGTGCCTTTGTTTCAGCTTAATCTAGAGCAGTTTTAGGATGGCTGCAGTTGAGGATAGCCATCTTTTACTGTCCCAGACCCCTGTTTGAACATTCTGAGGCTTTTAGAAACTTGCTCCACACTGAGACCTTGAATACACCCACTAGCCCAGTGTGCTGTACCTTCCAGCCTATTCCCCATTCTTTGCCACACTTTAATAAAATCCATCGGCAAGGGGTGGGACTCCCCAAAGGTCAGGTGAAGAAGAGGGGTAGCCAGTGCCTTGGACTTATACAGACCCCTGTACCCGCAAACTGCATCATACAAGCTAACAGTCGAACCTTTCCAGGTGATCTTGGTTGCTGCAGCGTTTGAACATATTCTAGAACTACCTAGCCCACACCATACAGCCACAGCACGAGGAAACTTTGTCAGTGTTAAAAGAAAGTGGCAGCTTTTTATCCAGATTGCCAGCAGTCCTGGCCAGAGAATTTCAGAGCACAATAGCTCAAAGTTCCTTAGAGCACAGGAGTCAGTCAACATTTTGGTTCAGACAGTGGAAAAGATGGGAAAACCATTGCAAAGAAAGAAATAGGCTCGTCCTGGAGGAGCAATCTCCGCTGTCTGTGCTCCCTACCTCTTATTCTAACGAGTGCAACCCTGCCTCGCCATGTGCGGGCTACTTGTAGACCTATGACTTTGTCATGATCAAGGTTAATACCCTTCACATAATGCAAGGGCAAGCACATTCAAAGGTTTTCTTTGGGGCAAGGAGTTGATGTCCGGTTAACAGAGCTGTTCTGAGTTTAAGGGGGAGGAGCAGATCTCTGAGGTGCCTTTTGAAATGATAGATTTTGATGGTTAAGTGCCAACAAGTCTATTACGATTACATTCTTTAAATGTGATATTTATAGTGAAAACTGTCATATTTTTCAGAAGTATTGCCTTCTGCTCATTGCCTGGTGGAACCTAGATTTTAGGATGATTCGCTTCTATTTCTCATCACAATCACAAAGATTTTCTGGCAAAGGGGTCGCACTTTCCAGTGTCCATTGCTGGGGCCTACTCCTACTATTTGTTTTAATGACTTGGAGTATATTGTCCCTCAAATCTTTGAAATGCCACATTCTGTTTCTATTAAAATTAAAATGCATTCCTATTAAGAATCCAGTTATAGTTTTAAAAAATTCTTGTTGACAGCTGGAGGGTGAAACACGGGATGGAGACAGTGGCCACACACCCTGTTCATCAAAGCTGAGAGTGCCAAGGCTGACTAAGAGCACTGAAGACGGTGACAACTTATTCTCATGTTTTGCTATATGGAATATCAAATGCTTTGAACTCTTCTAGCTACAGGATTTTATTTTAAATCCCTTCTTTTGATCAACTTACCACATATAAGTCAGTTTATCTCATTATTTTGATTGTAATGTTCATGTTTTTTTTTCTCTAAAATAATGCCTTCCCAAGTTCAATTTCAAGATAAGGTTTCATTTAAATTGCCTCCTAAATAATGTAACTTGTATATGACTTAGATTTAATTAATGAGAAACACCCAACCAAGTTGATTATTATATAAAGAAATAATCGTTGGATATTGGAGCTATGGAGTAAACTATGAAGTAAATGGGTAAACTGCCTGGTTTGCATGCAGCAGGACCAGACTTGCACCTCCCAAAATCTTGTCAAAAAGAAAAGCATAATAGATATGGTTGAACACTCTTTGGAGCTCTCTGGCCTGCCAGTCTAGTCTACTTGATGAGCTCCAGGCAAGTGAGAAAGGCTCTCTCCTAAAATACACCCAGGCCAGTTAGAAACACACTGTCTTCAAACTCAAAGTGCTTAGAACCAGAGGAAGAAGACGTAAGGGTTGAATTCTGGCTTCCGTGTGTGTGTGTGTGTGTGTGTGTGTGTGTGTGTGTGTGTGTGTGTGTGTGTGTGATGTTGCATCCCCACACATCAGTAAATAGACACAAATATCCATCAAAGAAAACTATTGGTGGATTGCCAAACCAACACCAGGTATCAGCATTTGATATTGTGTTGTCTTTCTAGGAGTCTTTGTTACTTCAAATGTGCTAAGAAACAGTCTTTATTCCCCTTATCTTCATCTCACCTTTGCTGAAATTGGATGACAGATTTGTTAAAATTGGGTTAAGGTTTAAAAAATACCCTTAACTTTGTGTTGGGACAGAGAAAGCAGGGGTTGGGGGGGGCAGCATTTGAAATGTAAATAGATAAAATAATTGGTAAAAAGGGAAAAAATCACAGAAAGGAGAATTGTTTCTTCTTCTTCCCAATGGTATCAGGTGTACTCGGAGGTTAAGAGAAATGGCGGAAGTTCTCTCACTCCATTGAACATGGTAATTGCCTGTGAAATGAGGACAGGAGGTGACTCTCGGCTTTCTCTTTTTAGGTGATAAGTTAGAAGAATTTTTAAGATCCCTAAATAGCAGCAAGCCTCTCTACCTGGGACAGACCGGCCTGGGCAATACTGAAGAACTTGGAAAGCTGGGGCTGGAGCCCGGGGAGAACTTCTGCATGGGAGGACCTGGCATGATCTTCAGTAGAGAGGTTCTCAGGCGGATGGTGCCTCACATCGGCGAATGCCTCCGAGAGATGTACACAACTCATGAAGACGTAGAAGTAGGAAGGTGTGTGCGCCGCTTCGGTGGGACGCAGTGTGTCTGGTCTTACGAGGTAAGCCTTGAGGTGTGACAAGATATCCGTGTATAACAGGCACATGGCGCTTTGCATCCTGGACAACAGTCCTATGTATTCAAAATCATAGTAGCTGACTTTACTATGGATTTGGAAGTGATCTCGGGATGCATCTTTCTTATTAGACCCAAAGCCTCACTGAGGTTTTGTTGTTAGCATGAATCTTAACTTTAAGCAAACTTTCAGTTAAATCTCTGCCACCAGATACAATCACCCACCCCTCTTTATTTGCTCTTTTTCTTTTTTTATGGTGTTTATATGCGTGTGTATTTATTTGCTGTCTCTAACAAGAGGGCTAATTGTAGTTCCTTCTACACAATTTTTATTATTAACCTTATTTTCTTCTTTATTTATGTGATAAAAGCTCTTTGTTTTCACGATGCTAACATGTGGGGTCCTTGAGAATTTTCAAGTGGGAATTGGACACTTAGGGGGAAGTCGGCAATATGTCACTCGTGATAGATTCATTTCCAACACTTTATGGCTTTATTTGATAGTGTGTGGGTAATCTGGGGAAATGCCTGAGGATGTCACATGACTGTGCTTTCACTTGGTCTCTAGACTTTATTTATGTCTGTTTTTGTGACAATTTATCAAAAGCCAGAACTATTTAAATATGAGAGGTATGGACTGTTATGACATTGTGGATATTAGTTTTGTGGAATTTTTTCCCCTTTAGAATTTGGCTTTGAAATCAAATTAATTGTCCTTTAAAATAGTTTTCCTGGAAGATAATTTTAGAAACAATTGATTTGATGTTTAAATAATACATTGCAATTTTAATGCAGTTTGATTTGCAGTTATTTGGAGTTTAATTTTATTTTAACTTCCCAGTGGACACAGAGTGCATTTTACCTTCTTTACCTTCAAAAGTTTCATAAATTTAGCAGGGAGGATGTATTTAAGGAAAATATGTCTCAAGTGAAACAATTGTTTCTCAATGGTTCATGGTTCCTTTTATTTTTCTTCCAGGGGTGTAATATCTATTTAGTTTTTAAAAATGTCTTGAGATACAATTCATTGAGGTATTTTAAATAATTATTACACACAGGGAAACTTACTGATAGTTATTATTTGAGATCTGTATTAAGCAAATTAAGATGATTAGACAAATAATTGCTTTCAATAATAAAGTAGCAATTTTTATTTTATAAAGCTGTCCTATAGCTTTGGTAATCCATTCTGGTAATTCTAACACTTGCAAGCCTGAATAGGAAGGACTGTGAGTTTGAGGTTAGCTTGAGCAATACAGGCAGACTCTATCCTAAAAACAAAACAAAATGACAGTATTTAGAAGATTAATAGCAAAGTGTTACAGCTTTTATCGCTAAAGGTAACTTCACTGAATTCCATGAAGAATTCTCTCTAATATAAAACTATCTGGGAAACAACCAATACTTAATGGATAAAATACATTCAGCTAATTTCATGTGAAGGTATGCTATAGCAATTTTGAAAGGATGAGTAAAAGCAAAAAAGAGAAAATATGGAGTTCTTGATAATTTATTATCTTCAGTTAAATAGAAAGTTCTAGCAAAAAAAAATCTTTTATTGCCTACAACATTCTCATCGATTCTGCTACAAATGTCCAGTCTTTACCTTGTGATTTCTCTGCTCATGTTCCACGGCGAGAAAATGTTCTCAAGTGATGTGCAAGCTCTCTTGTAGCTTTACATTGATGATATTCCCTGTAACCTTTGCAGTATGTTTAAATTTGTAATGACACTTGTCTGTCAATGATGTCAGAGTCTGTAGGAAATAGATCATTTCAACATTTGGTTTTAACACTGCAAGAAAATGAAGTCTCCTTTGCAGAGTGTAAATGACACACTGAGCAGTTTTAAGGCCCCAGACAGTGTTGAGTTTGTGTCCCGTTGTCAACACATGCTGGTTACATTGTCTCCGTCAGTGTTGTGCATCAAGCCCAGTGGTATTCAATCAGGAGCTGTATGGCATGGATTCTTAAACTTTACTAATTTAGCAGTCACTGGTCATATTGATTCATCATTATCAAAAGAGTCAGACTAAAAATTACAACCTTTAATTACATGTTACATGCTTTAATGATTTTTTTTTTTTGACCATGAGTGAGAAAACTGTATTGTTTTAGTTTAGAAATACCAAGAACCCAATGAGAGTAAACTGACCGTGAAACCCAGAATGCTTCTAAATTGCATTATAATGTAACCAAATTAAAAGAGAATGTGTGGAATAGATTATTTCTTTTGGCATTGTTCAAGAATCCTAAACAGGTTAGACTATATCTACTTAATGAAAAATGACTCAAGCGACTTCTAGATTCATTTCAAGCGTTCTATTCTGTTTCCTGAGGTCTTCTAAGCCTCAATAGGAAAGGAAGTTAGGCTTTCCCATTCCGCCTTCATTCCCACAAACTCCTCTCTCTCTCTCTCTCTCTCTCTCTCTCTCTCTCTCTCTCTCCCACTCGCTCTCTCTTACTCTTCTCTTGCTCTCTCTCTCTCTCCCTGAAAAAAAGAAAAAAAAATCACAGCAAAACTCTTTAGTAAAATAAAAACCTACATTTACACAGAAATATTTATGTAAATGTTATAGCAATTTATTTGTGACTACTTCAAACCCAAACAACTCAAGTGGTCTCCAGCTGGCAATGTGCTTAGTTTTTAGGAACTCACATCTCTTAAGTCAGCTGGAACCTTCTCTTGCTGTATCCCAAGATTCTGAGACACTAATGTGCAACTTCAGTGCCTTCAGATCCTGATAGTCTGCTTGCCAGGTGACTTCTTCTTCTCTTCTCCCCATCTACTTCCCCACTTGCTTGTTTTTCGATATACACAAAGTGATGCCATTGGAGAGTATTGATGGAGACATTCCTACTTGGGACTGAGACATCCAATTTCCAATTTGTTAATACTGAATAACCCTGAAAGTTGCTGCTATACACACACACACACACACACACACACACACACACACACACACACACAGGTTCTGTGTATGGATTGGATCCTGTGAGAAGGTGATTGTGTTGTACCCCCTTCTGCTGGCTCAGGTCACATGTCTGGTAGAACCCTGAGTTGACTGGTATGGAGCTCTCATTTTAGGAGGCTCTCAATATTGCCTTGGCAATGGAGGTTTTAAAGTTTTGTGCTTTTAGTCTTGTTTTATGTTTCCTTCAGTAGAGACAGGCTGTTTCCAGTTCTCTTCATGTCTCACTGGACACTAGGATTTCTGTGGGAATTTTATTTTCTATGCCTTGTCCTATCTGATAAAAGGGGAAACAATTCTTGGGCTACAAATTTTATGAGATCTGTTTCCATAACATGAACTTTGGCAGTAAGAATAAAATTTGTATTTTAAATACTTTGTGGTGAAGATCACACTTAGTTGTGATTAACTCCGAGTCACCTATGAATGTCACATTAAGGAAAGAAAGAAAAGAATTCCCCCTTAGAGTAGATCAATCAAGAGCAAGTGAAGATTTGAATTCTCCACTTCGTGTTTCCTGTGCCTCTGCCTTCTGTCTGTCTGCTGTGTGAGTCTGAAGTTGAATCCGCGTCTGTATCTGTGTTTGTCTGCTGTATGTGACCATCCCTAACGAGGGGCTTCTCTCTGTCTTTATCGAGAAGCATGAAGAGCATTACAGGAAGAAGGAATGGGACTCTTCATAGCAGCGATTCTCAACCTTCCTAATGCTGTGACCCTTTAATGCAGTCCCTCACATTGTGGCAACCCCCTACCAAGACTATTTTCGTTGCTATCTCATAACTGTAATTTTGTTACTGTTATGAATTGTAATATAAATATTTGATGCAGGATATCAACTTTGCAACCTACAAAAAGGTCATTCTAACCCCTGAAGGGGTCGTGCCCACAGGTGGAGAACTACGGCTTTACAAACCTCTTTAAAGGAGATTTACAAGGGATCAAGTCACTGGCTCCCAATGAACCCAACTGACCCAATAAGAAGCATCATTGTTTACCAACCAATATCCATAAGTGGTTACATTTATGATAGACTTTAGAAAGTTACTCACGTCTTCTATATTTTCTGCCTTCAGCAAATGATGGACACACATTACCTGAGCCAGGAGCATGAAAGAGTGAATAATTCAAGATTACAGCTGTGCATTATCTTAGATTGTAAGAATTGTTAACATGGGTAATCGAAGGCAAGCATTGTAGGCTCTTGCACTGGTCTCTTAAAGGCAAGTTAAACAGTTTGAGGTCACAGTAGGCTAGCAGTCTTAAGTAGTTTTAAGGTATATTATTCACTCTGGCTCTGAGGTCCAGAAAATGTTCCAATCTCTGAGAATGTAAGAGATGCATTCATAATATTGCCGCACTATATAAAGAATTAAACATTTTTAGAAATTCCCTTTAAAACTGTGTATCATGTATACTTCTATTTTATGGTAAATTAGCTTATTTATACAGTCATATTTAGTTTATTAGCAGTATTAAATTTTTTTATTTAGTACTATCACTTATATTTAAGAATTAAAATAATTTTAACTTTATTATTGGTTCTCATCCTGTGAGCTCTACTTTTGATCATTGAAGATCAATTGACGACTGTTAGTTTTTCTCAGTTTGATTTTTGTATTTAAAGAAATGGGAAGATACATAATTCAACTAAATGTTGTTTCAGAAGTCTGTTTTACATTGGCTAAGAATAGTTTGCTGTGGCTTTACAGAACCATTTCCCATGAATGAACAGAATTTTATTTGACTCTTTTCATGGCTAACTTAGTGTGAGAAGTCTGGTGTTCCCTTTTGGCCTATTAATGGCTATGAACATTGTAGTGAATTTATTATTTTACAAAGGGATGTGTTTCTTGAGTTGTTCTTGGGCTTTTAAGTAACACCAGAGAGCTGTGGCTTTGGATTATATCAAGGTCTTCATAGCACCTTTTGGGTTTAATGTCTCTCAGCTATTCCCACTGGGCTGTCACCTTCTCTTAAGATACTTCTTAGTGTCTTCCTGGTCTTTGTGAATTATTATTTCTTCCTCCTCCATCTCCTCTTTTACATCACTGTCATCTTTGTCATCTTTCCCCCTTCTCTCTCTTGTCTGGTATATGCATGAAGTGTGTACAGGTGTGTGCACATGTGTATGCCAGTGGCCTCATTTGTGTGTCCCTGTGTGGAGTTCAGAGGTTGGTGTTGGGTGTCTCCCTGAGATGTTTGCCACCACATATGTTTGAAGTAGGATCTTGAACTGAACAAAGAGTTCACCTTTTAGGCTATCTGTATCCCACTGGGTTACAGAACGTGCAGAACACTGGGTTACAGAATGTGTGACTTTTGTTTTGGGTCTGGGAACCTGCACTCAGTACCTCGTGACCACACAGCAAGCACCTTAGCCACGGAGCCATCTCTCCCAGCCCTAAACTCTGTTATCAGAATGTTGGTTGTTCCCTAGAACTAATTAATATGTGCAGTAAAGTCAAAGACAAGGATTATTATTATTTTTATTATTTACAAGCCATCTTTCGGACAGCTTTTGTTGTTGTTTGCTTGTTTTTGGACTTCCCTAACATCAGCAAGCTTCTCACACCTGCTCTTTCCTTCCTGCCCCATTTGTCTGATGAAACCATCCTGAACTGTCTTTGTGAGTCTCTCTTGCTGCCGTCCTGTTTTCTTCATTGTACAAAAATGAAATCACCTCCTGAAGTTATGAAAAACACACTACAGATGTTGGTGCTCTGTGAGCTTCGGGCGTTTCCACTGCTAAGTGGTCCCTGATCACCTGACCTGAGACAATTTATGTATTCTAAATAGATGTTTTCCTACAATTGAAGATGCAATTACGTTTAAGAGATGCCTCCAGACAACTGGAAACAAACGGAATGGTAGCATGACACCCCTGTCAGGTTTAAATGGTTTTCTTCCCTAATAAGTCACAAATATTCCAGTTTCTTGAAAAGCAAATCAAGTCACTTTGTGGCTTGACTTTCATTGTCATGTTGTCTGAAATAGTGTGTTCCCCTGAGAAACATTAGTTCAGCCGTTCTTCTGCTTAGCAAATATTCAAAATACAAGGCAATGCGCCAGCCATCGAAGTGCAGTTTGTGTTATGCCATGTTTCTTTTGTAGAATGGTATAGTTTTTAATGGGACATTTTGTTCAAGGAATTTAACTGATACAAGAACAGAGAGCGTGGAGATGCGTGAGCCATTATTTGGTGTTGCCAAATACCAAAACCAATCAAGGAAGGTGGGGACTGACGAGCTGCTGGGCCTCACAGGACCAGTGTGGGTCTTATTTAATCTCCTAAGAAACACCCTTATCCAAGCCCAGTGTCAGTCCTCATGTGTGATTAATGTTGTTCTGTATTGGACATTAGCAGTTCAGTAAGTGTGCTACAAGTTTATGAATTAACTGAATAAACATGATTTATTCTTTAAAACCCAACAGGCACTGTCTTGAGCCTAATAGACAATGAAATTGATTTCTTAATTGTTTTGAGATTCTCAAGTCTTTATTTACTGATTCTAATTTTGACAGCGGTGTTCTTCATTCTTTGTGTTCAATAGTATCTGAAGATCTTTTTTTTTTTTACTGTCTCTTTTTGTTTCATTAGTTTTTATTGGGAAGTTATTTAGTTATAAAAACTATATCTCTAAGAGATGGCTTGCATATACATACAAAAGAAAAAGAACTGTTAAAGTTCAAAGTTATCAAAGGAAATGACACTTCAGAAAAATATGGCAACAACTATAAAAATACATATTGGCTCTTATTTTCTGAACATTAAATAATAATTTGGAGTATTAGGTAGGACCTAATAAAAAGAAGCAGGTGAGGGACAGGAGTGTGGAGGTGCACCAGATCATTCTAGCACGGCAGCTAATAGAAGGAAGTGTGTTCACGTGGATGTTTCGTATATCTTCCCTCAACAGACAGTTTTCATCAAGTGCAAAGGTGTTTGGTGTATTGCTGGGTTTTATTTTGAAATGAAAAGTGTTCTTCGGAGACTCCCCTGTGACTAATTCTTTCTATTACGCTGGCAAACAGATAGCTTGAAATGTTCAAAACTCAGTGTACAGGTATTGTGGTTTGGGTTGAGAGAATGTACGTGTGATTTAGCTAATCAAAGGGTGGTAGGGGACCCTTGTAGACGTCACACTTGGCCACCTCTAGGAGAGGATGGACATCCTATCTGAGGAGCTTAGATGACGAGGTTGAGTGGAATTCCAAACAACTGGGCCTAAGATTAGATCACCATTACATAACTGTGACCTGATGTTTAGAAATGTCTCTTTTTATAAATACTAATTTAATTTTAAGGTAAACTTTGCAATCACAAGTCAGAATATAAGAGGATTTAATGAGGTAATACCAAGACAAATACTTAATGAAATGAGGGTATTTAATGTACCTGAGTAGGTATCCTGAAAAATACATCTATTAAAGCACATTTAAAGTGGTCTACCCATATAGCCAGCTGCTTCCCCTTGCCCGTGGATCCCCCTTTACAGACAGTGTGTCATGAGTCCACCTTTCTCGTCTTATGGCATGGACGAGGAGGAGGAGGACTCTGGCTTCTAGCTCCCTTCTTGGCTTCAGGTCTGACAGAATTGGCCTCCCACCTCAGACATGTCTCTCAATATTATTTTCATTCTGCACCATGGAATCTCCAGTTGAGTCCAACTGTGGTAATCTGTGTCATAATACAGATGGTATCACTCTGACTCAATTTTATTAGCAATGGCATTTCTTAGCTCGCCAAAGATATTGATAGACACATTTAATAACTTCATTCTCTATCAGTGTCCCTCATTTCTGTTGGCCAATAGAAAATTACTCCTAGATCAGAACTATCCCTGCTACAATCCCTAGTTTGCCATTCATGGGCTGTGTTACTGTGGACAAGTTATTGTGTCTCTTGGTTCTTAGGCTTTCATTTCCTCATCTACTGAATGGTATTGGAGTAATTTTTTTTTTCTTAAAGGGCACTTCTGGGAAGACTAAGTGGCTCAATGTGTACAAAAGCATTTCCGAGTAGTAGCTAGTATTGTTTACTGTTTTTTTGAAGAAGCAAAGTGCTATAAAACAGTGCCAACTTTACAGAGTCATTGTGGGGAATATAAACGTCAATATGTTGAAGGTCTTTAGAATCTTGCTCGACACACAAGCCATGTGTTCATGTTAGATATCCATTTTCCAAAATCTAAAATGGCAGTTTTCATATGCCTTATGCCCCAAAGGAAGAGGGTAATGTCAATTGGAAAGTTTAGTTATAATGGGTCTCTGAAAGGTCTGTTCTGCTATACTAGGGAAAGTCTTGATTGATTGATTGATTGATTGATTGATTGATTTTTGTATTCATCTGTGGGCGAGTGTGTATGCATGAGTGTAGATGCGTGTAGATGCCAGAATGGAACATCAGATCCCCTGGAGCTAGAGTTGCAGGTGATTTATATAAATCACCTGATGTGAGTGATAGGAGTCAGATTTGAGTCTTTTGTAAGAGCAGTATGCAATCCTAATTGATGAGCTATCTCTCTAGCCTCAATGTAGTGGTAATTGATTTTGACTACACAATGGTATTCTCTGAGGGACTTTGAAAATAGTGATATTGGAACCAACTTCTGGTTCAATATATCAGAATCTCTCACAGGGGATGCCTATTGTTTGAAATAGCCTAGGTGAATAAGGTGGTCATAGTGTATTTTCTAAGTGACTAAGGTGGATGTAGTGTTGGCATCACAGTACCCATTAGAGTATATGCATGGCACACATTCATGTTTGTTCTGGGGTGGAGCCTATGCCTTTAGGCTTGTACAGAAGTACTTTACCAACTGAAGTATCTCTCCAGTTCTCAAGTGTATCTATGTTAAGTTAACTCTCATATCTAAATATCCAGCCAATATTGAGTTATTCTTTATTTTCTTTTACTCATAGAGACTAACAAAAACTACTATATAATTGTCATCCATTTGTTTAAAGTAGCAAAGTCCTCAGATTTTAAGATAATAATATAAAACTATCACTTACAGCTACACGGTTTCTCTTCTAATGACTGCGCTTTAAAAAGAACATCAGAGTGGATTTTTAGACATTCTTAAAACTATTTTCACACATTCAAGGCTTGGGGAATTATAGCTCTTCCTAATGACTATATCTGAGTGATATGTAATAACAGAGTTCTAAAACACTTGAATGTTGATTCCCATTATTTTGCTGCTGTGATATTGACTTATTGCATTGGACTTTGGTGCTTTAAAGACAAAAGGCATTAGAGTGACTTGTATGATAAATTCCAGAAATGATAACTTTATAGATTTAAAAATCTTTAAATGTAAATGTGTTGTCATCTGCTTGTCACCAGTAAACATTCCTTTGCTCATCACTGTGTGGACTTCTCTGGAGGTGGAAAGTATATGATACTTGATTTTAAATAAGGGAAAGAAAGGCTCCTTAGAACTGGAAAATGCAGTGTACCCTTCAAACCTTTAGTACCATATGGAACAGTTGGCAGATAGGGGAGAGGAGGAAAGGCTGCACAGTATCAAATAGTGTGTTTGGGTTAAGCTTATCAAAGGTACAAAAAATGAGAAACTGTAAAACTTAAAAACTATAACGGACTTACACATCATACTCAGAAGTTCAGATGGGTCTGTAAATGTGTGAGTCTTAGAATCTCGTGTAAAAGTGTGGACTAGAAGAAAGCATAAGATTGTTAAAAATTGTTCTGGCTGATGTTAATGAGCAGCTGGTATAGAAAATCAACCCACTGGGTCATAGAAAGCTTGGGTGAGTTCTGAGTGGAGAGTATCACACAGATGTTTCTCTGAATGTCTCTAGTGGAAGAGGATGCCTTAACAGCCCTGTGCTTAAGGACAGGGTCTTATGGGATTTCGTTGTAGCTGCTGATCATGTGAGATGGATCTTAATGAAAAAGCCAAAGAGGAAGTGAACATGCTGAACTTAAGATAGAGGAGACAGAGACAGAGAATTGGCCGCAGTCATGATAATCAAGGTGTGCAGTAGTAGACTGGGGATGGTTAACATGTCACCTGGGATTTAGGCTTGAAGATGATAGTATTCCCAGAGGTAAGGTATATGAGATGAGCAAGTCTGAGTGAGTAATGTTTCCAGAATTGGAAGAACACAGGGGGATGTCTGCTTAGGGCACACCAAGTTCTATTCATTATTCATGTATTCAGTAAACAGTCACGACTGTCTAATGCCCAGGCATTTTTCCAGTGGTTGCTGTTTCAGCAAACATTAGAACCAAATCTTGACTTTATTTTCTAGATTACAAACAAGGTAAAAAAAAAAAACTTGAAAAGACTCAGGAAGGCTGAGAGAGAGAGAGAGAGAGAGAGAGAGGGAGAGAGAGAGAGAGAGAGAGAGAGAAACGAGACAGAGAGAGACAGACACACACACAGAGGGACAGAGAGACCGGGAGAGATAGAGACAGATAGAGAAAGACAGAGATGGAGACAGACAGATAGGCACACACACACACACACACACACACACACACACACACAGAGAGAGAGAGAGAGAGAGAGAGAGAGAGAGAGAGAGAGTGAGAGAGAGAGAGGAAGACAGAAACATACACAGAGACAGAGAGGCAGACAGAGAGGCAGACAGACAGACAGACAGACAGACAGACAGACAGACAGAGACAGAAAGACAGACAGATGGGGAGGGTGGTACACAGCTCTTTATAGGGAGCCAAGGTGGGCTTTACTGAGAAGACAAAGTGTGAGTGGCACACACAAGGGAAAACTCATCAAAAAACATGCACAAGTAAGCCGAGAGCCAGCTAGAGGTCCAGGGAAGCTCAGGTGGAGACACAGACTGGAGTGCTGAAAATGCAAGATGAGAATGGAGAAAGGAGGGAGGTCAGACATCCTGTATGGCTTTGATGGTCTTTGGGAGGACTTTAATTGAGGTCCATGTACCTTGAACAAGTTTTCTGGAGAGTAAGGCATGGGTCCCAACCCACAATGAGCATTATCTTGTATTGCCTATCTGCACTCATTTTAATCAAACTTCACTTCTAGGTAAGGCAAGTATTGTGTAAATACTCCTCTTACCGATGACCATGGTGACAAGCGCCTGTGGCTCCTTCAGTCAATTCAAGGTCCTGAAGTGGGAGGAGCATTTGAGACTGGATGCCTGAGACATTGGGTTCATAGTGTGACAGTTCTGTTTTTGGATTAAAATTTTGTTTTAAAGTCATTAAAATAAAATGTAAAATACTGAATATAGTAGGGTGAAAATAATATAATAAAGTGGTCAGAGAATACAAATAAAAATACATAGTGAAAAATATTCCTATTTCTGTGATCCATCTGACTTTAGAATTTTCCTCCCAACATTTTTTTTAATTAAAAAAAAAAAAAAAACTAAGACTCTTTCCTTTATTTCCCGTTTCTCTTGAATGTCAGAAAACTTTGATTTAGTGTCTCTCCCTGGTTATCTAGTTTTTAATGGGGAATAGAAGAAGTAATGTATGCATTGTTCTGAACATTAAATGTTCAGTTAATGATCTCAGTTATGATCATTGCTGGGAACTGTACTTTGATGAGCAAGCATCCCCTCCAGGATGCTCATGCACCCTGTGTCCAGCTGGTGGCGCTAATGAGAGGTGATTGGGTTGGGAGGGCACTAGCTTCATTAGGGGGTTGTCTAAGGATGAGTTTGTAGCCTTACTGCCTGGAGGAGGGGGAGTCTGGTGGAAAAGCAGGCCACAGAGGGCCTGCCTTTGGAGGAGTGCATTCCTTGTGCCTGGTCCAGTCTCCTCTTTTTCTGGGCTGCCACCACGTGCACAACTTCCTTGGCTACATGTTCATACCACTGTAATATTGAATAATGGACTAAACCCCTCAGAAACCCAGGGAGCCAAATTAATCTTCCTTTTAAACTGTTTCTCTCATCCTCTTGTTACGGTGACAATAAAAGTGTTAGCAGAAAATTACTCTTATATCATTATCAAATATCCTTATGCCTTATTTTAATTGCTGCTTAGAACTTCAAAATGATTGAATTATCATTTTTGGAGAATAAAAAGGAAAATGAACTTTGCAGTACTCTCAAATCCCCACTTTTATGGGTTTTTTTTTTGATTCCCAGGAAGTAGGGTTGTCTCTCTCAATGATTAGCCTTTTCAACATTAATATTATTATTAATTATTAATAATAAATAATTTATATTTAGTCATTAATTTTGTAAATATTTCCCAAGTACCTCCTGGGAAGATAATATGCTGTGTGGTGTTAGAGGTAAATTCTGTTTGTGGACTATATGATTTCAGGGAGGGAGTTTAAGAACAAACAAACAAACAAAGGAAAAAACACATGCCTTCCTATATGGAACTGATATCTTAATTTATGAACATATAATAATGTTTGATGTGGTAACTAAGTTTGGATTCTTTGACTAAAGTCAATTTGAACTAATAACCCCAGATTAATTACTCAGTCTATTGCTAATTCCTCTGTACTCCTTGATTTTCTACCCACACAGTTGCTTAGAATAGTTTAGTGCGCATGTGATTCATGTGTGGCTGTTTCATAGTCTGCATTTCTCATAACTGACTGTCATCTTCCTTGATTTCCCTTTCCATTAAATAACCTTAACACTTCATGGAGTTGTGACAAATTTCAGAGACAATGCTGTCTGACTTGTAGGTTAACAGAAAGACTTACTGTGTGAAGTCTTATCATTGCAACCCCATAAGAAGAACAACATGAACTAACTAGACCCCTCCCCCTTCCACAGCTCCCAGGGATGTTAATGCACCAACCAAAGAGTAGGGTTGCCATATCTGGCATCAGTGGGAGGGGACGCCCTAGGTCCTGTAAAGGCTTGATGCCCCAGCCTAGGGGGATGCTAGAGGGTGAAGCAGGAGAGGGTGGGTGGGTAGAGGAGTACCCTCTTAGAGGCAAAGGGGAGGGAGATGGGATGGGGCTTTGTGGAGGGGAGACTGGGAAGGAGGACAACATTTGAAATGTAAATAAATAAAATAACCCCCCCCCAAAAAAAAGAGCTTTAGTTGATCAGCCCTTCCTCTCAATACTTCTGACTTGTAAGTCTACAGCAAGACCTACTGTGTGTAGTCTTAGAACCTCAGTTGATCAGCCCTTCCTCTTGACACCATTTTGCAGTAGTAGCATTGATAAAGGTTTTGTTCTCTTTGGTTGTCAGCCTCTTCTCAGGGATTATTCTTGTTATCGTGTTGCTGTATGGTTTAGATGCACATCCAACTGGACATGCTGTAAGTCTTTCCCATGGAATATTTAATAAAGTGTCAGTTGTAAAAATATTTTCAAATTCAACAACAGACTTGTTTCTTTTGAAGAATATTTAATAGCATAAATTAGTTTTTGGGGGGACCTGGCAGTCTCAGGACTATCAGTATAATAATGAAAATATATACCTATAACTATAGGATGATATAATTATGATGCCTCAATAAAAACAGTATTAATTGATACTGATTACAAATTTAAGTATTTATAGTGTTTTTAAGGCTCTGGTTTGAATACATTTTAAATTATGTATATTTTAATTTTAACTGGGCTCGATGCTTTTCATCTCTAATTCTCATTTTGAAATATTTCTTCTTTATCAGCTCTCTGGTTTTAGTTCTCCCATTATCATATTTAATTTTGTCACGGTGTGTCTTGGACTGATTTCTTTGGTGAAATAGAGCCGCATTGATGTACTCTTCACACAGCATGTTCTACCTTTTACTTATGTGCTCCTGCGAAACTTCTGGCAGAAGGGCACACAGCCTAGGTGCTGCATCCAGGATGTTCTGCTTCTAGGTTCAGTGCAGTGTCTGGGACTACACCAAGGCTTTAGCACTTGAACTGATTTGAATAGCACTAGTGTTGAGTCTCTCCATGTACCACTTGAAACAGCTGATAGTGAGTGAAACTGGTTTTTCCTATTGGGCAGACAGTTGCAGTGTGTGTCTGAGGGTTAGTAAGGGGCACCAACATTTCAGTTTTCTGAATTTTTATTGTATATAGGCAACTTTAAGGGATTTTTGTGTAAGATTGTAAGTCATGAGGACACTGACAATTCCTAGCTGAGGGAACATGTTTGAATTTTTCAAAGAGCACCTGGTTTCATCTCATTGTTTGCTTCAAAGTTTTGTGATTACCAATAGTCTGTTTAATTTTTTGCAGAATTGGAAGGATTAATGCGTGTTTGTTTCCCCTTCTCCATGTTTACATAAAACTCTAGTGTGTGTTACACACGTACATTTAGGATAGTTACCCAGTGTATCACAAACTCCCAGGAAGCCTGTGCAAAACGAATCCCTTGTGGGGTTGATGGCAGATAACGCCTACAGGCTAATTTATGCAGTTAGTAGTTGCAGATTTTTGAATATTAGAAAACTATGAACACTACATTTTTCTTAGCTCAGTTGTATCATCATTTTTCTATGAAATATAATTTCTGTGGCTGAATTAATCCAGCTCTGATTCTAGAATGGGATCCAATACATTTTCTGTTATTTAAAAATTAGAAGTTAATTCCAGTGGCATTATCAAACAGTTTTGATAAACTATATTAAATCTGTACATCGGGGTTACTATTACAGTAAATTTAGATGAGAGTTTAATCATTTTGACACTTTTTGAGATGTTAGAAGTTTGAGTAGTAACTTATTATAGCATAAAAATATTACAATAAATATTCCAGAAGCCAATCTCTAGCTTGTTGTGGTCATATGAAGGTCTACTGTCTTTTATTGTAGAATAAAACAAAGCTATTAATTACTTGAAAAGTCTAAAATATTATTATGCTTATGATGAGTAATAATCTATATTTCAACATTTTTAGTATGTAAAATGATAATTACCGTAACTGCTCAGCATTAGCTATGTACTTGTTTGTATACTGGGTACTCTGCACTCTGAGGGTTTCTGAAATGTTGGGGTCCACTGCCCGCAGTGGACAGGGTTCCTGGAGGATTGGCCCGAAGCTGAAATGAAACTAAGGGAGTGGGGGAAGAAAGAAGGTCTCCAAGGCTACATGGTTGCTTCTGCTTAGAACGACTGTTTAATGGTGGACAAGCATTTGGGGCTAAAGGAAGGGAAGCCCCGCCCCCTGTCTTCTGCGCAGGTGTTCTGGAGTTTGGCGGGAACCCTGAAGTCTCATGACATCTCGCAGGTTGCGCAGGTGGGCTGGTCGTAGGTGGGCCTCTGGTATGTTGGGTGGAGCCGGGTGACTAGGAGACCTGCAGAACCTGGCTGCAGGGGGGAGCTGGGCTCTCTTAGCCTAATTAACAAAACAACAGGTGTCATTGGGTTTGGCAGGGCTCCGGTCATTGCACCAACTATGTTGGTGGAGAAGGGGTACCACACTGAGCTGTGCAGGGTTTCAAGGAGATGTTTCTTGCATCTTATGCTACAAGTGCTGGTACAAACTAGAAGTTTCACAACTAGCAGAGATCACACAGCAGAAGAATTGACAGTCTTGTGTTGAACTCTGGTTTATTTGATTCCAATGGCCATACCCTTATCAAATTGTTACACTGACATCCTGTCTATAAATTCAAAGGACAGCCTTGGACTTTAGTTTGAAACTGATATCATGGTAGACACACCAGGCCGACTGTATGTGTATACACCACTGGACAAAGTTGGGAAATTAACACACAAATGAGCAAGGTTAGACCACAAAGGTGGAATTGAGAGCAGTATCCAATGATTGTACTGTCTCCTCTTCTAGACATGCTTAGCTGTTGAAGCGAAAGGAATACCTTTCTTTTGAGATAATCTATGAAGTGTGAATGCATGAGATCAAATTTGCTGTTGCTTTCTGCCTGTTAGTATGTTTCCAGGATATTAATAGAAGAATAAAATTTTTAGTAGAAACAAAACATTGTCTTTTACTGGGCGTCAGTGCAAAGATAAGACCGTGGGCTGTCAGTTTTATCTAAATGACCTTTATTTCCATCTTTACTTTTACAAGCAGAGTGCATGTGGGCATACATATCACAAGGCAATCTTGCTTAATGTAATATATTCTGAAAATAAAGCATTTTACAGGTAAAGTAGATCTTGTTCTTCTCTTCCTGAGTGTATATGAAAGGAGTTACAGAGACAACGTTTGGAGCTAAGACGAAAGGATGGACTATCCAGAGACTACCCCACCCGGGAATCCATCCCATAATCAGTCACCAAATGCAGACACTATTGCAGAGGACAACAAGAGTTTGCTGAAGGAACCCTGATATAACTGTCTTGTATGAGGCTAGGCCAGTGCCTGGCAAATACAGAAGTAGATGCTCACAGTCATCTATATGATGGAACACAGGTACCACATTTTCTGTATCCATTCCTCTGTTGAGGGACATCTGGGTTCTTTCCAGCTTCTGGATATTATAAATAGGGCTGCTATGAACATAGTGGAGCATGTGTCCTTATTACCAGTTGGAACATCTTCTGGGTATATGACCAGGATAGGTATTGCTGGATCTACTGGTAGTACTATGTCTAGTTTTTTGAGGAATTGCCAGACTGACTTCCAGAGTGGTTGTACCAGTTTGCAATCCCACCAGCAATGGAGGAGTGTTCCTTTTTCTCTACAACTTGTAACTTCTTATGTGTGTTTGAATTATACAGTATCAATCCAGCATATCATGGTAGTAAATCACAAATTTATTTTAAATCAATTAATTTGTATATCCATTGTTTTTCAGCTTTTATTAAAGACAAAAGGAATTTTGTACACTAGCATAAGTGTGCTTGCTGATTTTTAAAGAAAGTAAAATATTGGCTGAATATTTGATAATACAAAATGCAGAATATATTCTGTATTTTTCAGAGTTAATCAACAGTTTGATTGTTTAGTCATCAATACTGTTTTATTTATGTTGTACCACATGGCAAAAAATAAATAAGGGCCATTTCAGAAATTGATCCTCAATCTTTCTTAATCTCAAGCCAAATGCATTTAATGATTTCTTATGACACTTAAGTCACCAACTCAAATGGCAATTTTCAAAATCAAACCTTCTAACACAGTACCATCCAAAGATGTTTGACAGTTATATTTGGAAGAACGATAGTAGGAAAAGATTAAAAGCCTTTGTTCTCATAAGCCGTTTGAGTTCTATAAGATTATTAAAATCATCACTATGCATATTATAATAGTTTCTGAGCTAAGGTGTGTCAGGCATGGTCCTGCATGATCGCCAGTGCAGTGCAAATGTTGTATGTTTAGCACCAAGGCTGCAGTGAATTCCTTCCCTGCACTGCCAGAAACACCACAGGTTCTTTATGTTTTATCTTTTTAAATAAATATGGCTATTGCAGGCTCAGAAACATGTTACAGTTGACAAATTATTCATAACCTCCCTACTACTCATGATATGATCTCATGTGGGGTCGTGCCTCAATTCAAGAAACTGAGGCTTCGATCAGAGCTGGGTAGGAACAGATCTCAACAGCTACAGGGGACATTCAAGGTTCTACGAGTACAGAGTGAATGATGTGGTGATCACAAAGACCTGAGCGGGTAAGAGAAAGCAGTGGAAGTCTACAGCAGAGATGACTGGCCCCAGACAGAGCAAGGACACAGAGTGAGAATTAGTGTTTCTGTCCACTGCTGGGGGCAGTGGGTCTTCATCAGCTCTCTGCAAGTTTCCAATGTGTATATACAGGTGCATGTGTATTGTGTGCATGTGTATGTGCATTGAGGGCAAAGGCCAATGGTGAGCATCTTTTTCAGTCACCCTCTATCATAGTTTTGAGACAGGATCTTTCACCATGCATGAAACTCACATCCATTTCCCTAAACTCTAATCAGCTGGGGTCTGTTTGTCTCTGCCTCCCCAGCACCGAGATCACACTAGATTTACTTATTTTATTTATTTATTTGAAAAAAAAAAACCCCAAGTTCTTGGAATTAAATAAATATCATCATGCTTATATGTGAGTGTTTTACAAGCAGAGCTATCCCCTCAGCCTTGTAACTCCTTTATTTTTCTATTTATTTCTTTTTCACTTTACCTACTTTTTATTTTTTTAGGGCATTTCATGCTGTATTTCTATTACTCCCCCCTTGTCTTCCTCACTCTGACATCTCTCATGTTCCCCCCTCTCAAATTTGTGGCCTCCTCTTTATTATTGTTACATAGATATTCTTAAGTATACAAACAATGCATTTCCTACTGATATTATTTAGTATTATTTATATGCACATGCATTTATGGTTTGGGATTGGATAATCTATCAAGGGTCTCATCTTACAGAAAAATTATGCACCTTCTATCACAAGCCATTGTTTATAGTCCTTTATCTAGGGGTGGGTCTTGTGAAATTTTCCTTATCCATGTTTGCATGTGGCTTTGTCATTATGCATATACTGTTCAGGTAGCCATATTGTTGGGATTTTATGGCGCAGTTTCCCTATCATATCTCAAAGCAGCAAACACACTGGTTCTGGGAACCTTTCCACTCCCTCTTTGAGCCTTAAGTATAGTGGCTGCATTGTAGATGTATCAGTTTGTGGGAGGCACATGGATACTTGTGCTCACAGATATGCACCAGGAAAGCCAGGAATGTTAAACACACAGGATTCTCTCCTCAAAGGGAGAGATGTTTTCCTGCTAAACTATTTTCTGCCCAGAAGGTTGGGAGCATAGATAATTAATAGCCTGGTGACCCCTACACTATCTAAATGGCCAGGGCGCATCAGATCAGCTCTCTCAGATCCTTATCTTAAGACTTTATCTCAGTCAGTCTATAGCACTGTTCTCCAGAGACCCTTACCATAAGCATTGCCTACCTTGAGCCTGCTTCCTTAGTAATCTGTAGAACTTTTTTTTTTTTTTTTTTTTTTTTTTTTTGGTTTTTCGAGACAGGGTTTCTCTGTAGCCTTGGCTGTCCTGGAACTCACTTTGTAGACCAGGCTGGCCTCGAACTCAGAAATCCGCCTGCCTCTGCCTCCCGAGTGCTGGGATTAAAGGCGTGCGCCACCACCACCACGGTCCGGCTTGTAGAACCTATCTTAATAGAAAATGTCACTGGTACTTTACAGAAGTTTCAGTGTGACCATGTCTTAAGTGTTGTTGCGCAAAAGGACTTGAGTTAATTATTACCCAGAAACCTTTTCCCTCAGGGTGTATTGTGGATATATTTACCTAAAATCAACTACCTGGCATCAAACTCTCAAAGTTTGAACCAACACAGGCTTCTGAGTCACGTTGAAATGACTTTCTTTCTTGCCTCCCTTGGATGACACTCTGATGACTGGTGTTTGCAGAGACCCCCACATCAATTGGGGTTATACACACCACAGTAAGTTGTTCTCTTCAGTTTGACCAGTTATCAATCTCTGTAATGATCTCTATCTCCTCTATAAAGAAATGTCTTTAATAGGGGTGAGAGCTATCCTTACCTGTAGCTAAGTGTAAAGGGTGACTGTAAAGTATAATATATCTCATCCAGTATGCAGTCTCATTACACTCAGAACATGAAAGGCAGTACCTTGCCTTTCCTTTTATTTATTTTTCATTTTTATTTTATTTATTTTTAAAAGACAGGACCGCACTGTGTGCCTTGGCTGGCCTGGGACTTGTGGTGAACCTCCTGCTTCTGCTTTCTGAGTGCTGAGATTACAAGCATGTACCACCGGGCCCAACTCTCATTATTTAGGGAACGTTATGGAGTAGAGAAATTCCAGGTTGCAGAAGACTGGTAGGAAGTTTTTGTCAGCAGCAAAGGAGGTTTATTTGAGAAGGACTGTCTAAAAGGCCCAGTCCTCGTCTTGGATAGCTGATAACTGAACTGAGATATCTTAAGAATACTCAGTTTAAAGTTAGCCCTTCCCTAACATTAAATGAATCGTACTGAAAGCAAGGCTACAAAAGAAAAAGAAACTATAATAAAAGCCATCTAATTTGTATATGAAGATGTGAATCTTTCCTAAAGGGAAACATGACTCTGTTGGACATGTTTCTCCAATGTGGTTAGAGTTTTGCATTGTTGTGAGAGCATTTAATTCACTGATTGAAATTAGCATTTGTGATGCAAACTTTCTGACATTTAACATTTTCATTCTCCTGTGTGTGTGTCCTGTTTGTGTGTTCACATGCATTCTTGCTGTGGCACTCATGTGTGTGTGTATGTGTGTGTGTGTGTGTGTGTGTCACAGAACAAAACCCATTAAGCTGGTCATCTCTGTGAGTGCTAGAGCTCAAACCCAGCTTATCAAGTTTGTATTAGAAGCACTTTTACTCACTAAGCCTTCTCTTTGACCTCTGACCTATTTTATTTGCTTACAAGCCTTACCCAACTTGTTTATATTGTAGGCAAGATCTCACTGTGTAGTCCAGACTTGCCTAGATCTCAATATACAGCTTGGCTTGGCCTCTACTCAGGACCTTAGAACCCTGGCCTCTGAGATTGTAGGCCTGTGAACCACAAGTACTTTAAGAAGTCCCCTTACTGTTTAAACTCTAAGCATGAAATTATATAATTCTAGTTCTCACAGAAAGCCATATATGAAGTATGAAATATAGAGAACTGTTTTTGCTAAGCCTTGGTTGGCTGTATATTTATCGCATGCTTCCTTTAAACTGGATTCACCCTAAAACCAACTACACCTCAGAATGTTTGTTTTCTTGTCCGAAATAAAGGACAGGCATCTGTCTTGTGAGAGCTGCCTCATGAAATTGAAAGGTCGGTTCTTGGCAATGGATCATTGAGCCATAATATTCATTTGACACAGTTTGCATTTTCAGAGTTCATTCAGCCACAACAAAAATAACACATAGCTGCCTGCAAGAAATTAAAAACATAAGGAAAAATGAAAAACTGCAAAGCTAGCATTTTTCACTCAGGATTTAAGTGGACACACTCCTGATTTACTCAGCCTCTACCACATTCTGAGTGGATTGCATGCCTTTAAAAAAAATATTTTTAAAAGTTTTTTTGAGATGTCCCTTTCTTCCTCCAAACCCTTCCTTTTATTAAAACCTCTTTGCTTGTTTTTGCATTTGTGAGTTTTTTTTTTTCTGGAATTGTTGTTGGTGTGTGTTTGTGTATTTCTAAAAACATAAATACAACCCATTCCATCTGTGTCTTGTTTTCTGTATGCATATGTTTTCAGAACTGACCATTTGGGATTGGATAACCAGTTAGTGTTCTCTTTCCTGGGGATAACTTTTTCTGCCTCTCTCAGCATTTCTTCCTTACCTGTAGTTCTTTGTCAGGGCTTGGGACCTCCTGAGCTTTCCTTAATTTCATGCAACGACGACGTCTACAGGTGTCAGCATTTTTTATGTCTAAGGCTCCTACACCAGGCTGCTGCTGCTGTTGCAGGACAGGTGTTGACTATTGTAGGTCCTAGCTTCCTGATCTTAATTAGACAGTATTCCTCAGCAAAGATAGTAAGGAAAGTATGTTGCCCAATGCTTTTAAAAGACTGGATGGTTGCAGAGGAGTTTCTGTTCAGATACATCTAGGAACTGGGTTGGGTAAATATCCCATATGTTGACTCCAAAGATAAATTTTGGCAGAAAAACAAAATGAAATGAAACAAAGCAAAGCAACAATAACAAAAGCCCCAAGTTTAAAAAGAAAATCATTACCCACCCATCTGTTGATTGACAACTAGGTTGGTTTCAAATGTTTGTTACAGTGAATAGAACAACAATAAGCATGAAAGCACAGATATCTCTATGGTGGATATGGAGTTCTCCCTGTAGAAAAATGCATTGACTTAGAATCTATCATATTATGTGAAGTCACAGAATCTCAGAAAGAAAAAACTTGCAATTTATCTCTCATATGCAGAATCTAGCTACTATAACTATATATGTAAAGAAATGAACACATTGATAAGGTATTCTGTGAAAGGAGAACAAGAAAATGTAATTTGAGGGTGGGGAAGGACTGAATGCAAATCATAGACATGAGCTATAAAAGAGATTTTATTTTATTTTGGTTTTTCGAGACAGGGTTTCTCTGTGTAGCCCTGGCTGTCCTGGAACTCACTTTGTAGACCAGGCTAGCCTCGAACTCAGAAATCTGCCTGCCTCTGCCTCCCGAGTGCTGGGATTAAAGGAGTGTGCCACCGTGTCCGGCTTAAAAGAGATTTTAAAGCTAGTTGTTTCTCTAGTTTTGATTCTGTCACAGATAACTTTTACTTGCCTTAATTGGCCTTTTTGACCTCTATACTGTACACCACAGTAGCTTTGTGGTTTGCATAGCATGTAAGTTTAAATTATTGTTTGAAAGCAAAAGGGCCACGTCTGCGTGATTTGCAGAGTCAGATTCATCCAAGGAGCACGGGCAGCCCAAGGCCAAGGTTGAGTTGCAGTTGCCAGGACAGTTTTCAGGATTAGGTTGCAGCTCATATTTAGTGGAGTGTTCTTGCTGCTACTGATCACCCACCAGACTTCAGTTACCACTGTCAGGCTAAAACCAAAAGTAGTGGCCTCCGTGGTCATCCCCAGTACAGGGAAACAGCTAACGTTGTTTTTGCTCCTCTTTGTTACTATTACTAGTGCCTAAGTGGCTGGGTCTGAGTTGCTCTGTCAGGTGAGATTGCTATACCAGAGCAATAAGTATCAGTGTGAACATTGACTACTCCTTTTCGTTTATTGTCCTGTGATGTAAGATGGGAATTCCTCAAACAAAAGATGGAGAGTAAAAAAAGTCCCTTCAGGAAAACTTGTGTCTGGCTTACAGCTTTCTTAGCTCACATTTTCTCCATGCCCTACACTCTGTCCATAGCCTCTTCCTTCTTCCATTGGGATGTCTTGTGGTTTTGTAATGCTTTTATTTCCTTAACCTTCCTACCTTGCTCTGGAGTCCCCTCCATCCTCATGTGTACAGATTGTCCTTTAAGTGTTGCCTACACAGTCATTGTTTACCTCATACATGAAGAAACACATCTCTTCATTTGGGATTTTCCCTCTCCTCTTCTCTCCTCCCTTCCCCTCCCTTCCTCTCCCCTCCCCTCCCCTTTCCTCTTCTCCCCTCTTCTCTCTTCCCTGTTTCTGAGCTTGAAAGGGATATTGGTTGTTATCTTCCTTTTTTTTAAAAAGCCAATTGAATGTCTTCAACTTGTCCCTCTCCTCTGCCACTCTCCAGCTTTCCTTCCTTTCCATTCTCCTCCCATGCATACCTGAAGGCTGGTGTCAGTCATCTCAGAAAGTTATATCAGGCAGAGTTCTACAATGTGTGCACAAGAATTTTCACGTTCAAATACTGTATTTTCTACAACAAAAATTATCAAATTAACTAATAACTATATAATAACTATTTTAGTTACAATATAACTCATATAACGAATAACTAAAATAACTAATAATAAATCCTAAAATTCTAAGTATAGTACTAGTACATCATAGTATATGATTTTTCAGTTATAAAATAAAACATAGCTGTGGTGGGTTTTTTTGCTAAATGAAAGCTTAGAATATAGAAAATTTTCTTGTGTAGATGTTACTTTGAATTTAAACAAGGAAGTGAACTTTGTTTTTAATGAGACCAAGTTGATTTTAATACATGAATAATCTTTGCCATATTTTAACTTGATGGGCTGAAAGTAAAATTGCTCATAGCTTTTCTCCACAGAGCCAGTTAGCAGGAATTCCTCCTGTAAGTGTTGCTGCAAGATGGGATAGAAACTTGAAGCCTGAGGAACAAGGCATAAAGACCAAACAAGGCATAAAGGTCTTCAAGCCCTGAGTCTTCAGTTCTGTACAGTGGGAAACGTCCCCACTCACCAGGGACTGTTGTGCATTATCTGTCTTAGAGAATTATTGAAGGTGTGTGAGCCAGATACATGATCTTAGGTTCTAATCAATGGCCATGTAAATCAAACTAAAGTGTTATTGAAAGAGTTCTTGAGTAGAAAATTTCAAAATTCTCCTTTACAGTTTGGAGCCCTACTTCCTGACAGCGTGGGAGAACAGGCTCCCACTGTTACCCACTCCACACCCTGTCTGTGTACAAAATGGATGGAAAGGAAATCTATGTGATGTGAGCGTCTAGTTCGTTTTTAAATAACAAAATGAATTTCTTGTTTACTACATCATGAAGTTGAATTTTGATCATCAAATTATTTAAGACATGATGGGCCTTCCTTTGGTCCTCATTAACTGAGCATTTGCCGTGATGATTTAGATGCAGATAAAAAAATTATGTCATTAGATATTATAACAAGATTTGTTTTTATAATATGACTTTTAAACTTTATTGATAACCTTTAAAATATGCTTAAAACAAATCCATATAATGCAGATTCTTACACTATACTTTTTATTCTTCAGAAAATTACATGAATTTGACCTTCCTCTTTTTGTTAAATACCACTTGCAATTTTTCATTGTTACTAAAATTAGTATATTATTTTATTGTGTGAATGTTTAGATATGTGTGCAGATATATCATAAATCTTATATAATACATATATAGGTTCAAATATACAAATGTATAATTGTCAGAGAAGTATATTTATGAACACAACACATATATTTGTATATATATATACATAATGATATATATTTATAAATATACACACATAAAATTGTTGTACTTATGTTCATATGCATATCTATGAATTTAAAATATAACTTTATTAAACTCTGTGATATAGGGCTAAAATAATTACTTTTCCTCATTTAAAAGTTTGATGAAGATACATATTTGAAATTGTTATGGTTAATTATTAAATATTGCCATAAAAGTCATTAAGTAGATATCTTCCAAAATTAGATAAATGCTCAGTAAGTTGTGCCATAGGGTTTGAGGGTTGCAGGAAAGATAGTTTAGACCATGTCCCTTCAGTCTGTTCTGTCTTTTTTCTAGTGGTAGGTCTTTAGCAGTGCTTATCAAACACAATGGTCTACTTTTTAAATGATATTCAGATAATTGTCACTTCCAATTGGCTTCAGCTGCTAGTCTACTGCATATCCTGGGATTCTTGGGAATATTTAGACACTGTTGTGTTACATTCCTCATTAACCCAAAGAAAGGTCACTAACTCTGATCTAGAGGTCAGCTTGCCTTCTGACCCATGTGAGCGCCCATGGTAATTTATTGGTGAGAGGTGAATGAGGAAGAAGAGTAGTCATTCTCGACTGCTAATGAAAAGCATTAGGAAGGATTCAGTTGTAATTTCCTCAGATAGATATGTGGTAATGTCATCCATGTTGCTAGGACACCCAGTAGTTTTAGTGACATCCTCCTGTATCACCTCTAGATAGTTGGTTATTTAGGAGATATGAACCCAGAGTTCCTTCCTGAGTCTACTGACCGGAGGACCAAGAACCACTGGTGGGGCATCCTTTCCCTAATTATACCTAGCCAGCTTCCATGCCCTCTTCTCACCGTTCTCCCGTGAGCAGGTAGCCCTAACTGTCATCCAGTGGATTGAGACGTCTATTTATCTGAATCTTAGAGCTGAATGGGGTTGTCAGGTATGACAGTTGGGATAGCTCTCCAGTGGTGCAGTTGGGATAACCCTCCAGTGGAGCAGTTGGGATAGCCCTCCAGTGGAGCAGTTGGGATAGCCCTCCAGTGGAGCAGTTGGGATAGCCCTCCAGTGGGGCAGTTAGGATAGCCCTCCAGTGGAGCAGTTGGGATAGCCCTCCAGTGGAGCAGTTGGGATAGCCCTCCAGTATGGCAAATTAGAACTCCAGTGTTTCCATTTGTATATTCTGGTGCCTGGATAGACATGAGGGAGAAATAAAGGTAAGACTTATTACCACTAACCGTCCTAGACAGAACACCAGGAGATGCCGGAAACGATATTTTAAAAATCGTAAGTCTAAACTAGTTAGAATCCTGTAATAGACTTGCAAAGGCATCCATCCAATGCCTCCTCCTCATTTCTGTTGGCCTCTGAGGATGGACTTTTGAGTTAACAGTTGTTGGAGTGGCTAGAATCACAGTATGAGTACCATTCTAGATGGCTTCTAGATACAGAACAAAGAAAGATCGCCATCCTTTGGAAACAATAGTGGATCTTTCTCTCTCAGCTGCAGGTAGGACACTGCAGTGTTGAGTTACACCAAGCTCGAGATATCCTGTGTCTGGATTTTCATGGGGAACATGGGTTCTATTTGATTTTTGAGTCATCACTTCAAAAGAGGGAGAGTAAAAACTGGGATCGACTTATGGGTGGACACGTAACACCATTGTCTGTCCTTACATGTTAATTTAGATCAGTAGCTTAGTGACCTGGCCAAGGTACCACTTCATAAGGGTGGATCCACCTCAAGCCTTGTGAAGAGGAAGAATAAGTAAATAATCATGTTCATGAGACAGGGTGCCTTTCGTTCTCAGAATTCCTGTCGGCTGTGTAGTTGACACAGGGCCACCATGAAGTTCTCCTGATCTGAGTCAGGACACACAAAGGAAGAAAGAGAGAGAGAGAGAGAGAGAGAGAGAGAGAGAGAGAGAGAGAGAGAGAGAGGCCTAATACTTACCCTTTCTTTCCTCTGTCTTTCATTTGGTTGCTGGCCAGAGCCTAAATATCTTTCTTTTCTTTTCTTTTCTTTTCTTTTCTTTTCTTTTCTTTTCTTTTCTTTTCTTTTCTTTTCTCTTCTCTCCTCTCCTCTCCTCTCCTCTCCTCTCCTCTCCTCTCCTCTCCTCTCCTCTCCCTCCCTCCCTCTCTCTCTCTCTCTCTCTCTCTCTCTTTCTTTCTTTCTTTCTTTCTTTCTTTCTTGTCTGGTATTGTTGGGTTTCCTTCTAGTTTCTCCTCACTATGTGGTTGTCTGCTCTGAGGCTAACTTCCATGCCAGCCAGCTTAACTCAAACAGGATGGACTTTTCTTTCTCTACTCCATCTTCTTTTTCTGGTAGTGATTTACATTTCAACGTGCTATTCTGATGATATGGGGTTTGAAAATCTAATAAAATTGTTCTTAGTCTTAAAAAAAATTGATCAGGTAGAGGAGCATAAAGCTTCAACTTACTACTTTAGTGACAATGAATTTAGCAATTCAAACTTTTGACTGCATCATTTATCTGTCATTATTCAATGTCATTTTTATTATTTTGTTTTGTTTATTTTTTGAGGTAAGGTGTCACTATGTAGCCTTGTCTGGCCTGGAACTTGCAATGTAGATCAGTCTGGCTTTGAATTCACAGAGATCTGCCTTATATCTGCCTCCAGGATTAAAGTGCTAAGAATAAAGATGCATTCTACCATTTTTAAGTCAATTTCCTTTTAAAATCATTATATAAAGACAAATCTTATTTGCTACAGATGAAAAGTGTTTTTTATTAGACATTTTCTTTATTTACATTTCAAATGCTATCCCAAAAGTTCCCTATACCCTCCCCTCGCCCTGCTCCCCTACCCACCCACTCCCACTTTTTGATCCTGGTGTTCCCCTGAACTGGGGCATATAAAGTTTGCAAGACCTAGGGGCCTCTCTATCCAATTGTTTTTCTTCCTTTGATTTTTTTTTAAAGAACGATGTCTCATAAAGAAAATTGACTTATACAGATTAGTAAGTGTACTAAATGATTGTTAATTTGAGCCACTTGGAAAGAGAGTACCACAACTGAAAAATTTCCTCCATCAATTTGGCTTGTAGGCAAGTCTGTAGAGCTTGTCTTGATTACTAATTGTTGTAGGAGGGTTCAGGCCACTGTGGGTGGTAACACCCTTGGGCAGAAGGCCTGGGCTGTATAACAGAGCAAATGATTAGGTAGCATTTTCCCTTGACCTCTGCTTCCATTCCAGCATCCAGGTTCCTGCCTTGGCTTCCCTTGCTGACAGTCTACTACTCGCAAGTCAGAGAAGCCCATTCCTCTCCAAGTTGGATTTGATCACTGTATTATTCATCACAGCATCAGACAGCTGGAATATGTTTTTAGAGGCGTTGTGAGGCTCTTGGACAAGAGTAGTGTTGAACATGGAGAAAATGCAGAATGTATAGGACTAGGAGAAATCTATCTAAATTAAAAGTTCTTTTTCTGTTCTTTAACAATTGATCTGAGAACTCCAAGAGGGCTTACAGAATGAACACACTACCATTTTCTCAATATTCATTCTTTCTCAAAGTTTTGAGAAAGAAACAAAACAAAACAAAACAAGCAAGTCTATAGTAAGGAATTAAATATTAGTTTTAATTTATAAAACTTGAAAATTTTAAACTGAAGCATGACACTATATTTAGAAATCACATTCACTTCAAGCAGTGTGCGAGGGTGTGTGCTTTCTCTTCCACTGAAACACTTCTGATGGGAGACAAGTAGAACATTTCTCTCTTTTAAGAATGCAGGTAAAGGGGAGAGAAAAGACTGGTGGGTGTTTTGCTTTGGGGAGTACGGAGGTGAGATAGGCAGATGCAGTTAGAAGTCTTCACTCATGCCTCTCCACACAGTATTTAGCAGAAAAAACCCATGGATGGGGCAGGGGAGCTAAACACTGATCATTTTTTTATTCAACTACCCTCTTTATTAAGGAAAACACAATTATGTTGTAATGACTGCTACATCCACACTTTCCTAGCATTTTTAGTGTCTTGGACTCACTCTCCCTGTGTGTGTGTGTGTGTGTGTGTGTGTGTGTGTGTGTGTGTGTGTGTGTATGTATGTTTGTGCAGGGGTGTTAGTTTTATTCAATGTGTCAACTAACTAGTACAGTCCTTCCTCCCTTCCTCCCCCTCTTCCTTTTCTTTCATGTAGAAATGAGTTCTGACTTTCTCAGGAAAAAATTTCGTGACTTTGAGAGACATGAACCTACAAAGATCTTCTAACCAGGCTTATTTTTATCCACCTTCCCACTCCTAGAATGACTTGAATAGCATCACAGAAGAGCAAGCTGGGATGCAATGAGGGACCAGCCTAGATTTCTCATGTTTATGAATATTACTGTTTGATTCACTACCTAGTTTTATAGTCTTTGGGTATATGGGTATGGGTGCATTTAGGGAAAGTAGACGTGTCCAGCAAATTTTTCTCATTTTATGACTCTCTTCTAAAGAAGACTTTTGAGGTCAGATTAGGAAATTATATTCGTTAGAAGATTTCTCTGTATAAAGAATTACTGTGTAACTTTGGATCAAGATAAAATTTACAATGAAGGAATTAGAAAGTTGCCAGGTGAAATAAAGGTATATAATAAACATCAGAGTAGAAATAAATGAAACAGCAGCCAGAAAGAGAAATCATAATGCTATAGTTGGTTTTTTGAAGATATAAACATTAGCAAATAGCCCCTAAAGAAGAAATAGAGGATTTTAATAAATAAATTCAGAAAACATTAGACAGCTGCAGCCTTTGTCATGGAAAATAAAGTATACATAGATAACAGATAACAGTATATATAAATAATATATATAATTATTGTATATTGTTACTATATATTATATATATAATAAATATATATATATAAAATGAACCGTGAAAAGAGCTTAAGAAAATGATGGCATCTACAATAATATGGAGAATATTAGGAACAGGTCTAAGAGCAATGCTCAGAGACATGTACCCTGGAAAATATAAGGCAATGAAAAAGAGAGGGTAAGTGGTAAGAGAGCCTTTACTCATGCCCTTGGAAGTTACTATGTTAAAATAACCATGTAGCCACAGTTTGTGAATTTAATATAATCCTTGCTAAAGTCCCAGTGACACTTTTCATAGAAAAAACAACAATAAAAAGTTCATGTAGAACCACAAATGATCCTGGTACTAATGAAATTTTAAGAAGAACAAAACAGCAAGGATGACATTTCCTGAATTCAAAATAAAGCTATGTTGATCAGCACTGTATGATACATTCATAAATACAAATGCAGAGACCACTGGACTGGGCATAACAGAAATCATTAGAACACATGGTCAACTGCTCTTTGGCAAAGATGTCAAGAAAGTGTTTCTCTTCAAAACCCGGTGTTTGAAATAAAACCTGCATATCACATATGTGAAAGAATGGAATTGGGTCACTGTATTTTACCAGACTGAGTAATCAACTCAGAATGGAACACTTAAACAGAAGCCTTGAGCTGTGAAGCTCTGAGGAGGAACTGTAGCGAAAGGCCCATGATATTTGTCCTGGTACCCTGAGTTTTGGATCCTTCCTCAAGAACATATTTATAACAAAAGCAAATAACTATAGCCATATCAACTATAAAATGTATTTCTCTATTTTAAGTTGCTATGGTGAAACTCGTATGGCAATATGTTAATAATTAATCTTTACTCAATATGGGTGGCATTAAATATCAAGTATTATTTGTACAATTATCTTTTGCTACTTATTAATATGTATTAATGAGTATAATTATACTTATGTAAAGAATGCCTGTATTAACTAATGTGACTAGCTGAAAAAGGTAGTATAAATGACATAATTGCAGTGTTAAAAAGTTTTCCCTATGTGAAAGGCTCCAGTTTTGTCAAATTTCATATAAAAGTCAACAACGCAGTGTTACTGTGTTATCATCCTCTGTCTTTCCCCTCTGGGGACAACTTTGAGAAACAATTCGAAGGACACAGGTAGGAAGTAGAGAATTCCATAGCATTGGGTTGGTATTCAGTTAGTTGGATGACCTTAAAACTTAGGGCAATACGTTTTAGAGTGTGTTAATGCTCAAGGATGGTTAAGCACAGCATAAGAAGTTTAAATTTACATGCTATATGGTGTAGGCTATGCCAGCCTGTAAGCATTCAGTGAGAGGGGGAAAGGCAAGGAGAGGAAGTGACTGGGGGTTGTTAAGAAAGAACAAGTTTAAGAGCCTGACATGTCTGTATTGAGCAAATATAGAAAGTATGCTTCACTTTAAACAATAACCAGAGAGCTTGTCCTGCAGTCTTGACAGGAGACTCGACCAATATTCAGTTGGATAAACAATTTAATCCAAATTTAACAAGAAATAATAATTAGATTTTTTGCACTTCTGGAATGTATTTTGAGATCACATAATACCAGAAAGTTTAGTCCTATTTTTATTAGTGTATAACTCAAAATAGCTATCACTATGCTTAAGATGCCCAGCTGGACAGACTCATTCTGACTTTGTGGTGCAACATTTCAAACCCTCAGTTCTTTCTACTGCTTACATATCTTACTGATGCCTTTTACCCTTTCTGTAAGCTATCATGTATCCTCAGCCTGCCATTTGGGTTTATGATCATCTATATTTTCCTCTTTATGCTTTAAAATCTCTCATTGGTCACATTCGGTATGTTGTGCTTTCCATCTGGTGCTCTTAATGCAAATTCCCACCTCATTCTTTAAATTCTGCAATTTCTTTTTATGGGGCATTTCAAGCTTATTTCCTGAGAGATCGTTTTATTTCTACATTAGTTCTGATAGTGACATATCTTTTGCATCCTCTGGGATGAGACTGGTATTCTGTGGTAGTTTCCTTGGATACACTAATAAAGGTAGGATGTGTGCTAAGTAAGATAGGAAAGCATAAATGTCTACTTCAATCCATGTCCAGGGCTGGATCTTCCTAAAACTGTCATGATGGGTAGAAATACAGACATATATCAGCCATAGTACTATTACTCTATTAGATTCAATAGGGTGCACAGTAGAACCTTGAATTCTAAGCTTAATATATATAAGGTTAGCATATAAACATAATATTAGAAAACTCCAGGCTTCAGAAAATATAGCATTATAAGAACTTTGGAAAAACATGGCTTTATTTTTAAGTGACTATCACATTATAATTTTTTTTATTGAGTATTTGTTTTAATCTCATCTTAATACACACCTAAATAATTTCTTAATCAGTGCCTGCTCCAGTTTACAGCCAAACTTATACCTGGGTGAACTTTTCATTTGGAGAGTATTTCTTTTCTTCTTCTCCCATTTTTAAATGTACGTTTTGTTGTTGTTGGGTGTTTTGTGGTGTTGGGGATTGAAGACAGTATCCCGAGAGAGAGCCAGGCAATCATTCATCCACTGATTTAGTGTAAATCCGATTTACTTTTTTTTTTTTTTTTTTAGTTTTTTCAAGACAAGGTTTCTCTGTGTAGCCCTGGCTGTCCTGGAACTCACTCTGTAGACCAGACTGGCCTCGAGCTCAGAAATCCGCCTGCCTCTACCTCCTGAGTGCTGGGATTAAAGGTGTGCACCACCACGCCTGGCTTGATTTACATTTTTAAGAAAAAAGTCTATTGCAAACTTTTCTTTCTAATTTTAGCAAATAATGATTTAGAGCAGCTGAAAATTATGTCTTACCCTATATCTTCTTAAATAAAAATTAATTTTACTTAAGTGGCCATGTTTGAGAACTATAATTTGACTGAGATAATTTTTATTTACATAGATTTTTAAACTATATGGTACCAAGAGAAGTATCATCTTTCCCTAGACACCTTTCCACGAACCTGATTCCTCTTGTACCACTCAAAAGTACTCCTTCATGATCTGCTGCTGTAGCCCTGACCAAAGTATCCACCTTTAAAAATAGTCAAGTATTTCTTCTCTCCCTCCCTTTAAAAGTAGTCAAATATTTGACCACAACATTACATAGAGGATAAAGTGATTGAATTTTTAAATGTATAAAATATCTTTTATTTTAAAAAAATCTTTGAATATTACTCAATAAGCATTTAACCAGAATGAGATAGGCCCCACTGATAGTCTGAGTTCTTATCCAGGTAGTGGGCACATGCCTCATTTTAGACATAAGACACTGTTATGTCTTAGGAACATCCAGCAATTTCTGCACAAAGCAATTTTAAATATTTAATTAAGTGTTGTCAGCAATAATTTCCCTACTGTTCTATGAAAGGTGAGAAGCTAATTTTCAAATCCAGCTGTTTCCATGAACCGTTTTCTCACCATGTATTTCCCCCACATACCCATCATTGTCCATGTAGCTAGCCCGTTCATTACTTTGATAACATTAGTGTAGTATCTGTCATTCCATAGCTCACTTATTTCATTTAATATTTCCCAATTCTAATCACAAAACTATTTGTTCTCTATTCATTCTTGATTATCATTTTTTTAAAAAAAGATTGATGATTATATATTTTATCACAGAACTTCAAGATTACCAATCCATTTCTCCAGAATGAGGTTATTCTTCATCTACGTTCTATTATACAATGTGAACAACAGTCTGTTTGTCTGAAATTGTGCTTCCATTCTTCCACAGGTCTTCAGGAGTTCTAGATTTTTCTCTTCCTCTTAGATGCTCTGAAACTATATGATTGACTTCTAAATATTGAGGGCTCATATTTATTTCATTGTAAACACAATTTTCAACTGAAGAACTTTCCTTGTGTCTTTTGTATGTAATTACAGCATTGATCATCTTTTCACCTTTATAGAAGTGATGCCTTAGGTAGTGAAGGTTCATACCTGTATGGCTAAGTTCCCTTTTCTGTCTTGAATTATGAGCACTTTCTATTTCTTTCTCTTCATGGTGGTTTAGACATTTGATAGCATTTGTTGGCTGCTCTTGTCTGAATGAAAGCCGTGTTTGATTATTTAATTATACAGTGTGGGTTTTCTCAAATACTCGATCACGATCACTAGACCTACTTCCTGCTCGGCCCTTTCCTGAAGGAGAATCTGCCTTGGACTCTGTAGAAGGAGCTGAGTGGATCAAAAATGTCACTTATTGATTAACACTTAACTGCTAATTCTTATTAACTAATTATCCCTATTATCTACAAATGAGACAATTACTTCTAATCTACAAAAAAAATGTAAAGCAAAGAGTAACACTATTAGAAACAAGAGTCTGTTGTCCTTAAGAGGTTCTCAAAGGCCGGAGTAACATACAGACTTTATTCCTATTTTCTATATAAGACTTAGTTCATTCTTATGGTTTTTTTTTTTCTGCTATTTCTAATGTGACTACTTTCTTTTATATTTACATATTTTTTTAAAGGAGTGGAAAGAAAAAAAGTGAATGAAAATATGTCTAGTAACATGCAGGTGGTCTTTCCACAATTCAAATAATCTCTCCTAATCTCTCATTTAACCCAGGCCAGATGCTATCTATTTAGGAAGTAGTTTCTTTAAGGATGAGATTATTTCTGAATGCTAAATGTTTTAAAAGATTAATCCCCAAAGGATTGCAGTGCAGGATCCAATATTTTCCTGGTAACCTAAATAATGACTTGATACTCAAGTTTGTTAGGTAAACATAACTCTTCATTCATGGTCCAGCTTGTACTTTTAAATGAAGTGTTCTCGGATAAATTCCAAATGGATGTGCTCACATTTGCATAGCATAGATTGAATCCTCCCTCCCTGTGATAATTACCATATTTTTCTTCATGTGCTGATTTGAGTATTAGTGTTAGTCACTACTTGATGTGGATCATGTCATAAAGATGATTTTAATTTTTATTTATGTTTGTTTATTTCCTGGATATGTTTCCTCTAATAGCTAAGTAAACATCATTGACCAGTTGGCTAAGCCTGTGTTGATTTCATCACCAAATTCCAGTTACAATCTGTTACTTGCTCTCTACATCAGAATGCTGTTCATGTCCAGAACATTTCTCAGTTGCTACCTTTCCAAGACCCACCTCTGGGGTTGAGTTTGCATTTATGTTTATAGTTTACATTTTAAAGTATTGATATTTTGGGAAGAAACAATTAAACACAAATACTATATTCTCCTTTCTTTTCAAGTTTGTGTTTAAAGCCAGGTGGTGGTGGCACATGCCTTTAATCCTCAGGAGGCAGAGGCAGGCAAATCTCTGGTTCAAGACCAGTCTGGCCTACAAAATTGAGTTCCTGGAGGGCCAGGCCTACACAGAGAAACCCTATCTCAAAAACAAAACAAAAGACAAACTCACAAAACAAAAGTTTTTCCAGTATAAGAAATTCCTATGTAAGAACGTGATATGCCATGCTAGGTTTAATCTTGTCAATGAAGAGAACTGAATATATTTATATCTAGAATACTTGAACTCACCATTATTCAGCTTAAATATGCAGCTAAACAAGCATGGTTGTAGAAACAGTGGTTTCAATTTATAGTGTTTCTGAGTTATTTATGTATTTCTGTTTTTGTCAGCAAATGGAAAAGACCCTAATGAGAATTGTCACAAATTTTCACCTTTTTAAAATTGTTTTTTCTTTTGGAAGTGCATGTTTAAAATTTTAAGGTATTTCTTTAACTGTTATTACATTTTAAAAGACTTTTTTTTTTTTAGCTTAGTAACAGCTCTTACAAACTTAGTTGATATCAAATTAGCTTATTACATTGCCACCAATAGTTTACTGTATCTCTGTTTTGGGAAGAGTTGGGGGAGGTATCAGTCAGACCTTAGAAATCCCTTAGTTTCAGGAACTATTAATCTTAAAGTACTTTTGACAACAGATGATCATGACAACAGATATCATGACTGTTGCATCCTGTGAGGCATGGTTCTGGAAACCCAACTGGAGCAATGAGGGAATGAAGAAAGGATAGTCACCTAGACACATGTTTAGAAAAGCTGGGATCCAGTGGGCTGCTCTGATCTGATGGAAGGCACCAAATGCAACCCAGATATTTTACACATCTGAATTGAGGAGATGGATTTATGATATATAGCTGAATAAGGAGTTGGGTTTATGGTATACAGACAACAGAGAGGCAGCTTTAGTTGATTGTTGTAGGAGAGCAGTCTCAAGCTGCAGTCAACCCTAAGGATGAAGCTGGAGTTGATAGTTTTTCCATACACTATCAGCTTTGGCACAGGGACCAGAGGATGCCTGTGTCATCCCACTAGGCCTCTCGGCTATGATGCTCCTGCAGTAGGAAGATACTAGAGGTCCTTGACTTGACTCTGCTCATATCAGCGACACACACTCAAGCAGGACATGTTCACTTGGGGTTTGCTTCATTTCCTACACATGATGTCATAACGAAATGGTTTGGCTAGGACCTAGCCTCCTCTGTAGAGACTCTGACCTCCCATCCTAACACAATCCTTGGGCTGCCATGTTTGCCTTACAGACTTTTCTTGCCTTTCAATCCACAAGAGAAGGGATTAGCATGTAACAGACACTCACTAAATACAGATGAGTAAATTAAGGAAGGAAGCTTGCTGGTTTTTGAAGTTTGAAATCTTCCGAAAGTCCTTGTCTAGAAATAATAGAGTGGTGAAAACAATCTCACAGATTTTTTTTTTCCTAGAAAATACCTGGGAAATTTAATGACCACTAAAATGGTCATTAATGCTAAGATTTTATTACTTGGCAACTTTATTTTTTAATAGATGAGAAAAACAAATCTAAAGGTAGATAAGTTTTATTATAAAATTGAGTAAGATATTTATATTTTATTTTTAAAACATGTTTTATATTTTTTTTCATTTGTAAAAGACATCTGGTAGTGAGAAGATAAAATATTTGAATATTTGACATAAGTACATGAGAAAGTAGAAATTATGGAAGAGTTCTTAAAACTCCAGCTCAAGTTTTCATTGTATTTGTTTTAAAATTATGAGACTCTGAATGTAATGAGCCAACAGTTTTTACAAATAATAAAAATTTCCAGTTAGTGCTTTAGTAAGCCAATTGTTTTCTATGCTAATTAATTCTTTTTAAATAATTAATTTATGTCATTATTTGAAACTCAAGTAGTTTTTTATATTTTTTTTTGTAATTTATGTAACACATTTTTAGGAAATAATTTATACATACCTTTTCCCTAATGTTAGCATAAACAGAAAAAGCATGCAAAAGTCTGCCTTTGTAGTTATTTTACTTTGTGTCTAGAGTGTTCTATGTCATCGAATTGTAATTTACATTTTGAGCCATTCTACATGCTTTGTCCACCAGTGGATATGAGCAAACCAGCAAAAACTTTCCACAGCTTGCTCTTGCTTGAAATTCTTCCCAGAGTGACTTGACTTGGAATGTTTGGTTGACTGTGGCAAAGCTGTCCTGCTTTTTCACCATAAATGGTACAGACATGAGTTTTCAGACAACAGTCAGTGGAAATTTCAGCTAATGCAAGGAACGCACCGAGGAGTAATTGCTTCCTTCCCCTCTTTCCTTTTAAATTGGATATTTCTGACATTTCTGAAGCTGTTGAGAATGCTTATTTTCCTAATAACACCATATAAATGCAGGGAAGGTCTGAAATTGTGATAAAAGGATTTGAATTTAGAGAGAGAGAAAAAAATATGTACACACTGGCTTCCAAGAATAGCTTTATTGGGCTGGGGAGATGGCTGTGTTGGTAAAGTGCTTATCATGTATTATAGATGATTTTAATGTCATAGATTAGCATCATCTGGATAGGGAGCCTGACCTGACAGAATTGGCCCGATTGCCTTAGTTGATGAATGCCTCTACCACACTTCATAGATTTGAATACTTGTTTTTCAGGTGGTGGGACTGTTTGGTGAGGATTAGAAGATTGTTGGAGAAGGTGTGTTTTCAGGTTCCCAAAGACATGTGTCATTCCTGGTGTTATTTTCTGTTTAGAACTCAGGATCAAGGTGTGACATTTCAGCTGTTCCTACTATCATGCCTTTGCTCTGACATCATGGATTCTAAATGTCTGAAACTGTAATCTCCAAATTAAATAACTTTTTGTCCTCACAAAATAAGTTGCATTGGTCATGGTGTCTTATCACCACAATAGAGATTAAGGTAGAAACTGGTACCAGGAGTGGGCCATTGCTGTGAAAGACCTGGCCATATTGTTTTTGGGAAGAATGTCAAAGATGAGGGGACTTTGGATTAGGAAAGCAATTGAACTTGAGTTCTTATGGGCCAACCTATTAGAAGCTTGAAAGATGGTATTTCTGAGACTATGTAGCCAATCAATACCCAGGAGGTTTCATAGGGGTGCAATGCTAGCAATTGGGCTAGAGACTAGTCTTGTGATATTTTGGCAAAGAGTATGGCTGATTTCTGTTCTTGTCCTAAGAATCTGCCTGAGGTTAAATTGAAGAGTATTAGATTCATTTTCTTGGCAGAGGAGATTTCAAGAGAGCCTGATATTGATTCTGTCATATGATGATTTATAATCACTCTAATTCAGGTCTACAATGAAACTGGGCAAGCCATGCATCAGAAAATATAAATTGTACAGTATGAGAAGAAAATGAACTTGAAAAAAATTAATGTTGGAGTGAAGTTTAGTTCTAAAAGGAATGAGAAGATTAAAGAAAGAGCTGTTCTGAGAGCAAGACTCCACCAAGATAAGCATCATTTAAGGATGACATTTGAGGCACACACACAAACACTCACACACACACACACACACACACACACACACACACACAAATGAAGAAGGAAAAGAGAGATTCCCTGCATGATGTCCCTAAAGAGGCCATTTTGTGAAGCTGTAAAAGTGAATCCTGGATTGCATTGGAGATCCCAAGATGTTGGAAATGTTAGAATTATGATTCATTAGCTAAGATATGCTGCAGACAGGGATGGGACCATTCTAAGAGAGGTAAGTGTATTGTAAGCAGTAAAGCCAGAACAAAAGGGCCATCCAAGCTCTTAGAAAGGACACATGGAGCTATAGCATCTAGATTTGGCTCTGCTGGGTTTTAGTCTTGCTTTTATTCAGGACTTCCTTACTGTACCCAAATTTCCGGGTTTTTGTTTGTTTGTTTGTTTGTTTTTGTTTTGGAATGGTAATGTTATTCTGTGATGTTGTATGTTGGAATTATGTTATTTGCTTTTGCTTTTGATTATGAACAGGGTTGCAGTAAAGAAATTGCCTTGAGCCTCAGAAGAAACTCTTAACTTTGGATTTTTTTAGATTATCCTGAGACTGTGAAAGAAAGATGGGGATTTTTAGGGATGGACTAAGTAAATTTCGCATTATGATATAGCTACATGCCTATGGAAGGGGAGGTGAGGGAGTAGAATACGGAGATTTGCATGAGAATGACTCTCATAGGCTCACATAGTGAATACTTGGTTGGTGGAACTGTTTGGGAAGTATTAGGAGGTGTGATCTTGTTGAAGGTGACGTATCAATAGGGGAATGCTTTGAGGTTTTTAAAAAGCCCATGTGGCATCCTTTGTATCTCTTTTTTGAATCTGCCTCATGCTTGTAGGTCAACTTGTAAGCTCTCAACTGTTTCTGCTGTTATGTCTTTGCTCTACCATAAGGGACTCCAGCCCTCTGAAATCATAAGCCCAAAAGTCAATGTTTTCCTTTTTAAGTTGTCTTGGCTTTGATGTTTTATCATAAATATAGAGAAGTAAATGAGACACACTGTAAGATTCAAAATGGCGAGAGGGCACCAGAACACGTGAAGAGCTTCGTCATTACCCTTCTCTTGTGTCAGACCTTAGGGTTTGAGATGCTGTTGTTGAATTGGATGAATTAAATGTAATGGGTTTCATTGAGCCCTAGAGTAGCAGGGGCTGGTAGGCAGCACTGCCTTACCAAAGGCAAGATGGAGTACAGACAAAGCAGTGTCTCTAATGGCCTTACCCAAAATTGCACAGCATTTGTGCCTTTGACTTCTCTTAGGGCACCATGTATTTAATAATTTCAGAAACTTTTGTAAACATCTAATAATGCTTTGTTATTTTGTATCTCACTATCCACAAAAGACACCACTTCATTCATGAAATTTTGTCATTTGGAAGTTCTCACCTTCCTTCTGTTCAAAACCAGGAAACTCTCCCCATCTACAACTGTACCCTCAACATTGCTCCAGTTCCTCATCTAAGAGGAAGTCTGTTCACTCTGTGCCAATCCCTGCATCTGAGTCTCGTTTTCTCTGTCCTCAGTCAGTATGCTACTCTGTGCTACCTCTTATCGTAAATAAACTCTTCAGCTGGGACCCATTTTTACCATCACCGTTTTGCCTCTCCTCCCACTGAATGACTTTCCTGTCGAGAAGACAGTTGCATCTAAAGACACCAGAGCCCTTGTGAGAAGTTTTCCTCCTCCCTGCCATGGATTCAACCCATTGCATATTCTGTAGGTATTTCCTCTTAAGGCCGCCTTTTGTTCTTACCCTTTAAATACTCTTACACCACAGAGATGTGAAAGCCCCTGAATTCACCAGGCTGGATTCTGCATCACAGCTGTTTTTTTGTTTTTGTTTTTGTTTTTTGTTTTTTTTTCCTTTATGAACTATATAAATGACAAATAGCCTGTACCTCTTCTGCTTAAGCTCTTTCATTGCTTCTAGAACACACAAGGTGCAGACAAATCTTTCTGTGGGCTGTGGGATTTCCCCCACGTATATCTGAAGCCTTTTTCATACTAACCTTAACCACTAGTCATTATACTTCTCCTATCGAGTGAAGGGAAGAAGTGCTGCTTCCTCTTAGTTGTGGGTGACACCATGCCTCTATACTCTTGGTGACATAATTCAAGAACTAAATTCAAGTGGCAATTTTTGTAGAAATATCCAAATCATACAGAAGGCTCAAATGCCTCCTGGAGTGTTAGAGACATTGGTTGGTTGTGGTTAGGGATATACTGGCCCCATGTGTTGGTAACCACTTTGGGGCAGCTAATTTCTGAGTGAGAGTCAATTTGGGTTGTATACTGCTGGTAGCAGATATTTTATAGACATCAAGAGTGGTTGTGAGGAAACTCAAGGTCATTGCCAGGATCCCAGCTCCACTGGTGAAGCCAAATGACTAGAACTTATTGTTGCTCATAATTGATCTGCAAAATTACAGTGTGAGGAAGAGGAATGGGCCCTGTATTTTCAATGATCTAAGAATGAAGATCTTATTTCATTAAAATAGGGAACTCTGACCTTTTTCAAGTTAGATAAATAATATATGTCTACATTCTTTTAGTATAGAGGAAACTATTTCTATCTACTATGTAGGTTGATATTTTACTTAATCTTTATGGTTGAGGCGGTCACCATTTTTTTTAAATTTTGTTTTTCTGTGAATGAAGAAATTATAATTTGACTGTGGTACTTGGGTCTCAGAGCCAAGTGAAGCAGCCACATCATCTCATTTCTGTGCTGCCCTCATGAGATCAGTTTAACATTTAACACTATTCTGGTCACAGTGTGTACTATTAACATATTACTGAAGTGTAATTTAGTGGGAAAATAGCAAGCATATGACACTGCAGAGTTGATGGTCAACTGCTCTTCACAATGCAGCCCTCTGTTCAGCTGTTACATTGACCTGCTTCCAGTTGTGTTTGGGATGAGTCCCAGAGCCGCATGTACAGAGTCTGTGACCTTCTTCTGGTGTTATTTGCTCTTCGTCATCATTCCAGTATTTCTAATGTTATCTGACTCAGAAAATCCACATTTTAATTTTCTTTCACTGAACTTGCTCGGGTGTTTCGGGTCCCAGGTGGCATCATGCTTGAATAGTTTTTGTTTGTATTAGTTTTGGGGGATTCCATCAAGAGTTTGAAATTCCCCAACAAAAGTTTGCTTGTATGTGCTAGAGTTCATTTTTGATGAGGAATCTCTCTCCGTTTTCACATCTTACAAGGTGTGCCAATCAGTAACAGACACCCTGACTAGGTGGGAATGGGTTGTGGGTTGTATCCTTTCCTGTAGCCAGGCTTTCTGTGTGCACTAGAGGCTGTTTATTGCCATCTGATCCTGGAATAGCTTTATGGCAGTGCAAGCATTTTGCTCAGAATATGTGAATAGAATAGCAGGTAAATGAAGTGGAATTCCTTTTGGCCACCATAGGCTCTTCTGTTCTCTGTTAGGATCGTTTCTAGCTTGGGAAGAAAATGTAAGAGGAAGCAAAGATAGTTAAGGAAAGAAGAGGATAATTTCAACTCATCCTGCAAATGAGGCTACTGTAGCTAAATCCTGCACCCACATATTGGAATCAGAAAGTTCTTAACCTACTCTGGCTGGTATTGTGAAACTGAAAAGTTCATTCTCTTGTTTTAACATCCACATTGGGATTGAATTATTTAGGACAATACTTACAGGTGTCTACCGAATAGTATGCACAGAATACTAGTTACCTTAGAAAGAACCTTAATTGGAGACACAATGCAGGGTACAAGTAACTGGTGTGTTTAAAATTCATGTTATTTTGAAGAACTTTAAACCTCTGTCGACATGATGCCTTCACAATCTATGTCTTCTTCCAGTTTTTCTTTGGCTTTAAAGCTATGCTATGCCTGATAACATAAATATCTTTATCTTTCTTGATTCTCTTTATCTTTTTTTCCCATTCAATCAAAAGTATCCTTGTGATATATATTTGTTCTGCTACTACAAAATATATGTTAAATCATGTATAAACAGTGGTTCTCGACCTTTCTAATCCTGCAACCCTTTAATACAATCCTTCAGTTTGTGTTGACTCACAACCATAAAAATTATTTCATTGCTACTCCATAACTGTAACTTTGCCACTGTTATAAATACTAATGCAAATATCTGATATGTATGGTATCTGATATATGACCCTGAAAGGAACTGCTACCCATAGGTTGTGAACTGCTGGTGTATATTTCATTCCTACCTGTTTGAAGTTTCAAAAAAATTAAAAGCAACTTACATGCTTCACACATGCTTGCTTAATATATGTTTTACTTCCATGTAGCTGACATGGACAGTGATGGCATCTGGTGGCATCTGTCTCTGGGACTTGCGGAGACATTGCTTTATGTCCATTATGCCCTTCAAGGATTTTATGGATGCTGTTGAGAAATAGATGGTATTCAAGTGGCTGGAAAAAACAGGAGTGTGTGTGTGTGTGTGTGTGTGTGTGTGTGTGTGTGTGTGTGTGTAACATGGAAAATGGGCTATCAGGCCACATAAAGGCAAGCTACAGCCTTAACTGGTTCTGTTGTATTTGTGCTTTTTCATCTAAAAGAAACAGTGCCCATCTCACTGACACTTGAATGACTGAGATTATGAATATCTTTTTAGTGTGCTTATATAATAGGAAGCTGTGATAAGAGGGATATATATATATATATATATATATATATATATATATATGCTCATTTTATCTCTGTAAAGTATGAGAAATAACAAATGATTATAGAATAACAGGAAAATATTAGAGTGGGGGGATTCAAACTACTTTGTCTTTGGAATAACCCAGTGTCATATGAACAACTGGAGCTCAGAAAACAGTTGCTGAATTGCAGCCATCAGCGCACAGCAGGCAAATAAATCATCTGCAAGGCCCATCACCTTCTCAGGCCGGAGTCCTCACCTGCAGCAGATTGGCCAGGTAGCATTGACTTCTGTGGACTTCTGCATAATCACTGAATAAAGTGAGACTGGTTAGAACATTGCATAGATGTTAACATGTTTATGATTAGATATTGTAATGGACAAAAATGATACTCTTTTTTTTTCTTCTGATTTAGCTTATTTTAGAGGTGTGGAATTGTAGTAATTCCAGGATGTGCCTTTTGCTCACAGTGTGGGATTTGTCATCTTCATGTTCACAGATTCTTTCCGAAGTGAGGGCTTTTGCAGCCCTGTAGACGCTGTCAGTTTTATCCAGTGTCTACCTGAAAGAAAGAGAAAAAAAAATCACTAACCCATTATTGAGGATTAGTTTTCTTGAAATGGTTTTATTTCTGTAAAGGAGATGAGAAAACGTCCCAAGAAGTGACAATGTGGAAGCCAATGCCTGGCATCATTCCCTTGCTCAGTGACCACACTGTCCCCACACACTGAAGACACTGTAAGTCACTTCATACTTAAAGTCAAAGGACTCCTTGTGTAGGGTCTCAACATGTCTAGTGTTACTGTTGCCTAAAGCAATTTAAGAACGCAATAAATGAATGATTCTGACCATCTTCTATTTATGTAGCCAGTGTAGAGCGACCGGGTTGTAATGGAAAAGGCACTCAGAGTCAAAGGCCCCTGTGTTTAAAGTCAAATTTCACTACTCAACTCACTGTAGTGTCCTCATGTATAAAATAATAATATCACAAGCCTCTAGTTTAAAGTGTTCAGAACACATTTATAGAGACTGAGAAAGAGAAGAAAATCGAATCAGGAAATAGTCTTATACATCTGTCTAAAAAGTTAATATTCGGTCCAGAAGGAGTTACAATCATAGGTGAGGACCACATTTATGTGATAATAAACATAGGTATGTTTCTCTCTCTGTGTGTCTGTGTCTCTGTCTGTGTCTGTCTGTGTCTCTCACTCTCTCCATGTGTGTTGTTCTCTTTCAAATATCCTTTAAAGAGAATAAAACAAATTTATTTCTGTATACACTGAAAAGTGTCTTCTGCTGTTCTTTTTTCCTGGATAATATGACATTTATTTAAAAGGTCTGCTATTTACCAGTCACTGCTGCTATTTGGTTCCATAACAACCTTACTAATTATCCGAGAAAGCCAAACGTGATCTGGGCTTTCTTGGCAAAGGGATATTGACTTTCATTAAGGCTGAATTGCAATACAGACCTTTAAGCCTTTATCTGCATCCCATTAATTGGCATGTGATTTGGGAAAGTGGCTATTAATTATACAGAAGATGGTGAGTGAGGAGAAAGAATCATTCAAAGACAAACCATGTTAAAACCTGACTGTGTGTTCAAGCATTATACTCTACATCTGGCAGCCATTAATTTGCCTAAGTGTTTGGAATCAAGTATAGTAAGGGCTTTTAAAGGACACATCTAGAAATGACATTAATGTCTAGATTATTTCATTTAATTTAATGCTAAGGCATTTTTATTATGTTTGCAAGACTGTTTTGGTTGAAGTCACAAGAAAGGCACACATGTAATCTTGAGACATAACAGATTGGTTCATATGAATCAAATCCTCTTCCATAAGTAGGAAAGTGGCTACTTTAAAACTCCACTGCCACGTAAAATAGTATGTTTCCTAAATATAATGGTTCATGGAAGACCAATCCTCACACTTATTGTGAGATTTCAGCAAGTCAATTGTGTCTTGTTAAATATACACCATTTGGAAATCCATTCGAATGACACACTTTAAAATCCCATATATAGAAATAGCTAGAAATTAACATGCATTAAATCTGATTGAACCCTCACTTTTAAATTTTATCTGTGTAATGAGTGCTTTTACAATTTGGCCATGTATTTTCAAGTTTGGTCTTTTAAAAGATGTTCTCCAAATTTTTAATTTACAACTAATGGTACCTCTGAATTAAGTACAACGTTACTTTTAAGTACAAGAACCTAATGCACAGTGATCATTCCCATGTAATTGTTATAGCCATTATATAGTGAAAGAATTAACTCATTCTCTGATAGCCATTTTGAAATGCTCAATTAGTTGTTTCTAACTGTAATAATTCTGCTATGCTATACACCATTAAAAGTCAGCTCTCCTTTCCAACTGCACCTCGGTGCCTCTTAACTGTCCTCTGGGCAGCACATTCTTTCTAGAAGAGTGCGCCTGTGCCCACTATTCTATGTTCTACCTCTGTGAGACCACCTCCTTAGCTGCTCTGTGTGAGTGAGATCATATTGTATGTTTTCTCTGTGGCCTGTTTAACTGTGTGTGTATGAACGTGTGCACACATGCATCTGTTTGTATGGGTACATATGCTGGTGGCTGTATGTATATGTGGAAGCCAGACAGATTTCAACTCCAAGGATCATTTTTCAGGAATCACACACCTGTTCATTGAGGGAAGATTCTCTCATGGGCATGGAATCTGTCAAGTAGGGTAAACAGAATGACCAAGCACCCAGAGATGTGGCTTTCTCCACCTCCCTACCACTGGGGTTAAAATGTGCATTATCACACCTGACTACCTGTTTTTTTTATGAGTTCTAGGGAGTTGAACTTATGTTCTTCTGCTTGCGGAGCAAGAAGTTTTCAAGTGCAATCTCCCTAGGCACTGTGTGGTCTGTCTTTAAAGGAAAAATTATTATATGTAACTGTGCTATATCTGCACAATTTCTCCAGTGTTGAATCTATTTCTCATGATGCAGTTCACAAACTGGCTTTGCATATTAGGTGTTGCTCTTAAAGTTACATTGGAGCTAGGAGGGTGGAAGGTTTTCCAGCTCCACCTGTGGCATGGTAGCTGTTTAGTCATGTGATCAGACTGTGTTCTCACTGGTTTCCTTGAAATTCTCCTACACATGTGTCTAGGGAGGAGAGACAGTTCTCACAGTTCCATGGGTCACAACAACGGCAAAGCAAATAAGGTTGTTTTTATTAAATGGTAAGCACCCTGTGACAGAATCCCCCAGCCAATGGGCCACTGTGAGCTTAGAACATTTTCTTGAGATTTTTCCAGCTGCAGAGAGCAGTCAGAGTTTTCCAAAGTGGTGCAGTCGCATTGTCCACCTTAATGTGAAGTCAGGTTCCATAGTGCAGATTTCCTAGCAAGACCCCAGACTCTCTGGAGAAGCTTGACACCCTGCATTGAATCCACCTCTGGGGATCTTTAAGCAGTGACTTCTCTTTGTGGCATTTTAGATTGTGACTTATTTCTATGAATATTTTACAATGAATGTATATGATATACAGCTAAATCAATGTTGGTATCTATTTTTCAGCATTATTATTTATAGGTCAATGGAAGTAAAGGGACATTGCCTTGATAGGTTCTTTGTTTTCTATAAAATAATGCTTCAAAATTTTATCTCTGCTTCAATACACAAAGATAAAGACAGACAGACACACAGACACACAGAGTTAAGAGGGTATACAGGTGGAATTAAGTACTTTGGTTTAAATTTGGAACCAATTTCTGAAGTCAAAATAAATACTGTGATATTTTAAGTAGTTGATACAATTTCCATTATTAATGCAATGATTTATTCATTAATGGTTAATTATGAGGCATTACTTAGTATAATTAAATGGATCATGTTTTATGATGCATATTTTCAACTAAGCATTAGCTAATTGTAGTTAAGTCATTGCGTGTACTGATTGCCCGCTAAACTCATTTTCTTGCTCTTTACAGACATTTAATTTGAAATACATCTTGTGTGAATCAGTTACTTTCCCCGCTTCTGAGTGATCTTGAGCTTAAATGAAAGTTTTTCTTCTCCTCCAAAATTTAATTTATTTCATTTTACATAAAGAATATGTCATTTCAAAGCACAATATAAGTGGTTTTGCATGATACGAGTCTAAAATATATTCTCCACCATTTTACACGCGTTCATATTTTATTCAGTTACACTCGTTTGGATAAGGTACCCATTAGTCTATCTCTGTAGGTAGTTGAAGGTCAGCCAGAAGCATAAGCTTGAGCACAATGTCCTATTTTAATTAATTAATGCAGTAGGTCAGCTTCTGTTCAATCAAAAGAAAATAAGACCTATTCAACCGAAAGCTAGTGCAACATTGTGCACATACTTATTTGTAGGCTGAATTTACTTTAATTGCTTAGAGTTTTCTCAACACTCTGAGCCAATTCCTAGCAAGGTTTCTTGCCACATATTATTTGCCTGCTTGTATGGATTCATCCACCCAACCCATGTCTTCCTGCAAAGCTGTATCATCCTCAGCCTTTAGGTTCCTGTTGATGCAAGTCCTAGCTCACCTTGGCTTTGTCAGTGTGTTCAATGTAGGGCTCCACCTCAGCCTTTTACCTGCTGCTTTCTGAAGACTTACCATAATTTGCATGTGGCTGTTCAGTTTACTTACTTCTTGTCTGTCTGTCTTTCCCACCATACTGCAAGCAACTTGAAAACATCTCTCATGCAAACGTTTGCATAAGCAGAACAGTGGAATACCTAGCCTGTAAGATAACTTAAAAATATGTATTGTAAGGAAAGAATGGATGGAGAGAGATGGAAAAAAGCTTTTGAGTAAAAGCTTTTGAGTACTGGGAGATGGAAAGTCCATAGTATGCTAATATTAAATACTGCCTGTCTGCTCATTGGCGAGGAATAAATAAACTTTAGTACTAATTTAACATTCATTTAAACTGTATAAGCAGAACTGATGAACTGGACCAAGGATATTGTGGCTTGTGTTGGTTTCTGAGGAGGCTGCACTTTGCCTACTCTGTTGTATGTGACTTGTTCAACACCTTAAATGCCATTTTCTTTCTTATTTTTGAGTACATTTTATTCTTTTCTTTCCACAAGGAATGATTTGTGAGTATAATTTTGTTAACAATGTTATAATCTACTTTAAAATTTTATACCATGCTACCAGAAAACATTATGACTTGAGTTTGTAAAGTGCCAAACGTGATGAAGTATTCGGTAGCATTGGAGATAAAAAGGAGTCACTGGGCCCAATTCTTAAATTATGTAGTTAAATATAGTTTAAAATGCCTCTATTAGATAAGGTATTAATAAAGCTGGAAGATTAAAATCAACTGCCATTTGTACTTAGACACATACCATTATCAAATTCCTTAGTATTGTACTTTAAAATAGAAGAAAAAGTTATGGGAGAATTAAAATACTTTCACTTTAGAGGGCATGTGATAGTTGCACCCCGATAATTAAAAGTAAGAGAATTCCCAGATAGTCTGTTCTCTAAAATGTAATAAGGTAAAAATAGCTTTGCATATATTTGAATCTTCATGATAATTATTTTTTGTGATTGCATTTTAAACGTGCAATTTCACAGGGAAAATCATTTTTCAGTGCATCATTTAATTAGTCAAAACAGTGTAAGTATTAAAAAATAATAAAATATGGATTATTTTTTATTTTTATTGTCACATCCCATTTATTCAATTTTGTAAATTTTCTAGTTATTGGGTAACAGGACTAACATCATAAAACTAAATGCCATTGATTGAATTAATTATTCCATTATATTTCTAAGCAACAATATAGGAATTTTAAACATATTACACATCACTTTGCTAAAAAGCATTAATATTTATATTTTACAAATAAAAAAAAATGTGTGCCCAAATCATGATCCTAAAACTATATTGCTTCAAAAAATCCTGGAATGGATTGATGTGTCTTTAAATTCATATAGTTTTCATATATTGAATTATATAGTTTCTGGAAAATACTATCTTAACATAAAATAATATTCAGACACATTCTTAGTTTGCACATTCCATTCAGTAAATCAGCAAGCATTTATATAGGTTACTGGTACTATGGCTAGTTGAAAACCCTTCATGAGCCTTGTCTCCAGAGACCTCATTGTGTAAAGTAAGATTGTTGCTGGCAGCTGTGAATTTCCACACATGCTTTGGTTCTTCTGGGACTTCAGCAACACTCTTTTACTCATTGCTTCATCTCTAGTTAATTCAAGTGTGAATGGTCTGCTTCCCTTAGAACAACCCTCAGTGATCCTTACAAAATTGTGTTGGCAGGAGACAGTTTCCCCTTATGAATCAAGTGGGAATTTTGAGTGAGTCCAAGCGGGTGAGCGACATAGAGAACTCAGTGTTGTCTGATACTCTCTGAATATATGAATTATTTAAAGTGACTAACTGTGTCATCCTCTATCAGCAGGATTAAAACTGCTTCAGATCTCCTGTCTCCACTCTGTCTTTAAGTCCTAAAGACTAGTCATCTGATAGAAGGTCCTCGGTGTGTGTGTGTTTGTGTGGGGGAATGGGATGTGCAGGTGGTGTTCTCTGTGCTTACAGTGATTTTGCTGCATTGGCAGCTGTTACTCATATTGTATATCTAGCTAGTGTCAACTTTACTGCCAAAAGCCTTCTCCACTATCCCCATCCCTATGAGTTATTGCTCCTCAGAACTATTTTAGCCTATTTTGTTTTTCACAGTTCTTTGTTCTCTCAACCTTTGCATGATCATTTATCTTTATCCTGCTCATGACTCGATTTTTAAATAAACTGTAGACATGCAATGATTAAGGTTCTTACACATGCATTCATTTTCTGTTGAAATATCTAGTAGTTTCTATAAACAAGCGTCATTTAATGTCTATACACAAGTGGCATTTAATATCTAACTATAGTTGCAGGATATTTGATAACAACATGAACCTGAGATTTTGTTATTTACTGAAAACACCTGTCTGTCGTTGTGCTGTGGCTCAGCCCTTAACACACATCTTTAATCCCTCTGACTGGAATACAGACAACCCTTAGTACACACCTTTAATCCCATACAATAAAGGTAAAGTTGGTTTGTAGAAGGAAGCACCCATGTTTGAAAGTGATGTATAATTGAATGGCGGAAAAAGCGACAAATCAGAGAAAGATTTGACAGAATAGGATACGCCCAATTCTCATGAGAAGAGAGAGGAAAAGGAAGCTACTTAAGAAAGAAGAGAAGGCAGAGGAGGGAGGAAGGAAAAGGAAGCAGTTTTACTGGGAGAGCTTTACAGAGAAAGGTTGAAGAGAGAATGAGCTAGGCACAGGTAAAGACAGAATGAGCCAGAGACTGAGAGAGATCCAGGAGATTGAAAACAATTGCCAGAATTAGTAGGAGGCCAAGCAGAGCAATTCAGTAAGAAACTATGAGAAGCTAGATAGAGTCAATCAGCTTGGGGAGGAGTTTGAGCCAGAGTCCAGAAAGAACTAGAAAGGGTAAGCTTATTCAGCAGTATGTCTTAGATGCTGAAAACACTCTAGGTCTAGATAAGACTGCACAGAGGCTAGAAGCTTCCAGGAAGAGTCCTGGGATAGCAGACAGAGGCAGTAAGCCTCTGAGACAATTACCAATAGGAGTATAAAAGTTACACTTACAAGTTGTACTTAATAAACTGAATTCCTAAGTAAGGATTACAGTTCCTCAATAGTATTAGTAATATTCATTTAACTTCTTTCAGGTTAGGACTTTGTTAGACTAAAAGGGAGAAACTACTTTTGAGACTGAGAAGAAATACTTAATTAGTGATACCTACTTGTCAATAAGACAGGGAGCTAAGGAGCCAAGCATTCTACTTGGATTGACTCACAGTATGAAAGTGTCCTACACTTGATTTCATGCTTTAATTTTGACAATCCACAAAAGCTCAATTGATTCCATTTTTTTTTATAAAAAGAACTTGTCATGCTGAAATCCATTAAAGGCTTAATTGAACATGAAATGCATGTATAATGTCATCATTAGGAATATGTGCACTGTTATTTTGTTCCATTTAACCTCTTTTTGGATTTTCTTCACAGGCTGTGTACCTTTAGTTTTGTTTGTCTTTAGGAGATAAGAAAGATTTTCTATGAATAATTTCTTTAAATAACTCACTATCAGGACACCATCTGTAAATGCATACAGATTTTTTTTTTTCAGGTTTTTGGTGATCTAAGAGACAGGTATAATATATCAGAGTAACGGTTTCTATTGTTTAACCCAATACCAAGTTTTCAAATTACTTTAGTACTGAGCAATGTCTGGGGATGAAGGGGTGACTGTTTTCTGTGTCTTGGGTTAATAGTTGTTGTTATTTGAATGATAAATGTCCTTATAGAGTCATGTATTTGAACGATCATTCCCATGTTGATGGGGATATTTGGGAGAGTCTATGTAACCATCGGAAGGTTGAGCCTTACTGGTCAAAGTATATCATGGAGGAGGAGGAGGAGGAGAGCTTTGAGATGTGGTCAATCCTACCCTACCATTATGGACTGTTGATCCTGAAATGTAAGCCAAACAAATGCTTCCTTAGTCATGGTCTTTTATCACTGCAACAAAATGTAGCTGGTACAGCAACGTTCTCCTCATTTCTGCCTCGTATCTTACCTTCCAGCTGGAGTGACTATCTTCAGCTTTGTGGACAGAATTTAGCTAAATGCTGTCACTCAACCCTTTCCAGAGAGAGAAAGCTCCTTTGCCTGTATTTTTCTTAGTGTTTGTATTTTAGTGTATTTTGCACCCCACACCCCAGGTTTTTTGTTTGTTTTTGTTTGTTTTGTTTGTTTTGCTTAAACTACAAATCTATTTTTTTGTATTATAATGTACTTTCTTTTTCTTTTTTGTTTTTTTTAATTAGATATTTTCTTTATTTACATTTCAAATGTTATCCTGTTTCCTAGTTTCCTCTCTGAAAATCCTCTATCCCCTCCAACCTCCCCTTTGCTCTACAAGCTACCCACTCCGGCTTCCTGGCCCTGGCATTCCCTACCCCGGCCATTCCAAGATCCAAACATTCTAAAAATCCCACCATCTAAACAGATTTCTAGAGACTCAGAAAGATAAAAGGATGAAAACCGTGGGAGTAGACAGGGGCTGGCAGGGAGACACTGAATTTCTGCCTCAGTAGTGTTTCTATTACTGATTGCAGTTTGTGAGGTTTCAGGATTCTTGGAAGATTTCTCATCTAATCTGCTCCACCTGCATGTGTAGAAGAAAACATTGTGGTCTTTCAGTATAATCTAAAAATTCTTGGTAGCAGTGGCCCCTCTTACTCCGACAAGTATCCTAGTGTCTGTTCCAGAAGCTTGTGATCACAGCTCCCATGTCATCTCTGCTGTGTGTGTGCCATCATGTGTCTATGTCTAGATGAATATTACAAACCACTCGCTCTCCCATCTGCTCACCCAGAGCACTCTCAAAGCAGACTTGTAATAAATGAACAATGTTCTGAGAAGTGCTTCTGTGTTTGTCCAGAATGCCCTGCTCCCACATGATGCCTTTTCCAGTACTTTCTGCTGCCTTTGTCTGGTTTCTCTGCCTTCTCTCCTATCTCACTACTGTTTCTAGGCTTCTCTGGCCTCTTTAGCTCAATTTCCGTTTGATCTTTAACTCACTGACCAGGTCTTATGATGAGTCACACTCTTTAGCCCAACTCATGTTGTGTCTCATGCCTTTTGTCTGTCTCTCTAACCTTTTGGTCATAGTGATCATGTGCCTCTCGGTGGGTGTCTCTGCTAGATTTGATGGCTCCCTAATTAAGTGTGAGTTAATTTTTTGCCATGCTGTTTATGAAACCTCTATGTCATACATTCTGTCTCTGCTGATTATGCCTTGTTCGAGATATAATCCTATCAGCTATCATCACTGATACATATCTGTACATCACCCCATGCGTCTCTGAAATAACTCATTTCTCTTTTATTTGTCACACTTCTTAATAAAGTTAGAAACTTCAGAGCCCCATGAATTTTCAAAAGTTAGCTACCTCTAACTGAGTATTCAAATAAATGAACAACTTTTGCTTCTTTTTATGTCTCTGAATTATGTTCCTGCATAACTAGCTACTTTCTGCATATAAAATTCTCATTCCTGTTCTAATGAATACAAAGTGTTTCCTTTCAAATTGTGGCTGAGTTTTAAGGATAATTCTAGATGCAATTTACCTCATTCATGATTTGAAAATGATTATATACATTCTTACTTCCTAATACTCGCATTGTGTGATTGCTGTTAGGAATTGTCAATAGTCTCAATTGTCCCTTAAAACCTCTTTTCTGTAGGTTTATATGCAGAGTCTTGATCACGGGTCTCATTACCTTTCCTGGAGGAATGAGGATCTGGCTCCTTATGCACATCCTTTTGCCAAGTGAGCATTTTTATAGTTATCTTTTTAAAATATGTCATTCTGGATAAGGTACTTTTAAACTTAAAATCATTCCGTGTCTTGAAAAAAACATAAAAGCACCATCTATTTCTGCTTACTTTCTCAAGAAAAATTACCCTGCTCCCAGTAAAGTCAAACTACTTGTGGCATTCTGTATACTGGCATTTGGTTCACAATGCCATGAAATTTTATTTTATTTATTTTATTTTTATTTTTATTTTTTTATTTTTTATTTTTTTTTATGTTGTGTCCTTGGTCTGGAATACTCTGATTTGGTCTGATTTGCAAAAGCCCATCTGCCCTAAATTCTTCATAGATTGACCATTTCTCAATTTTCTGTAATCACAAAAGAATATTTTCTTATTTAAAATCACTTAATATCTTAAAGTTGAAAATTCACCAAATGAATATCGTCCCTTAAGTATAGTAGCTCCTGGGAGCTCTTAATTGCTTCGGATGCCATTAGCAATTGGGTCCCATTACACTGAGCTAGCTACACTCTGACCACCTCAGAGCAATGGAATGTGCCGGTCTGGGTGTGTAACTCATCACCACAGTCCTGTGAAGAGCAGTGTCTGTGAGTTTTCACGTGGGGTTTGCTCTGTCAGAGGGACTGTTACTCTAAGTGCAAGTATTGAAATAGGTTTACCTTCACTCATAACCTGCAGCTGCTAACTTGTGAACTGGGAATGTAAAACAGCAGAACCACTTGAATCGCCTTTGGTGAAATGAAAGCATTATGGCTGAGAAGCAGCTGCAAGATCTCCGGTTCTTATGCTTCCCCAGGGCAGTGGAGTGCAGATGGTTAGGTGGGACACTTGGAGATCTGCCTTTCTGGCAGAGAATAAGATTCAGGAACAGAAAATAGAGCTCACATTTCCATCCTTGAGTGTAGAGGAGAATAGCAGCAGAAAGATTCATGACTGCTTTCTAGATATCAGGTGATCTTAGGGTATCCTTTGCTCTTTTCCTATATCAAGAATCAAAAGCGATAGCTCCACCCACCCCGCCATCTCTCCTCTGAACCCAGCGGTCGCACCTAGGGCCTGCCCTGGGCTTCGCATACCCCAGGACTTTAAGATCTCATCGGGGTTACGCGTGAGTGGACTTCAGCAGAGGTTTGGGGAGCAGTGGGCCAGCAGTTGCCTGCAAGGGCAGGATCTGAGAATTCCGCCCCACCAGAGGCTGGGCCTGACCCAGCCATAGCTCCACCCACCCCGCCATCTCTCCTCTGAACCCAGCGGTCACACCTAGGGCCTGCCCTGTGCTTCGCAGACCCCAGGACTTTAAGATCTCATCGGGGTTACGCGTAGTGGACTTCAGCGGAGGTTTGGGGAGCAGTGGGCCAGCAGTTGCCTGCAGGGGCAGGATCTGAGAATT
>LR750633.1:222197-234456 GCA_902729485.2 Mus minutoides
AGTCACCAAACATAGACACTATAGCATATGCCAGCAAGATGGTGCTGAAAGGGCCCGGATATAGAGGTCTCAGGGGAAAATATACCAATGCCTGGCAAACATGGAGGTGGAAGCTCACGGTCAGCTACTAGATGGAACACAGGGCTACCAAGGAAGAAGGAGCTAGAGAAAGTACCCAAGGAGCTGAAGGGGTCTTCAACCCTATAGGTGGAAGAATAACCATGAACTAACTAGTACCCCCTGGGCTCACGTCTCTAGCTGCATATATAGAAGAGGATGGCCTAGTTGGCCATCAGTGGGAAGAGAGGCCCCTAGGTTATGCAGACTTTATATGCCCCAATACTGGGGGACGCAGGGGCCAAGGGGTGGGAGCGGGTGGGTAGGGGAGCAGGGCCGGGAGGGGGGAGGATATAGGGAACTAGCTGGATAACACTTGAAATGTAAATGAAGAAAATATCTAATAAAAGTAGAAAAAAAAATGAAAAAAAAAAAGTTGATAATATGAAATGAAAAAAAAAAAAAAAAAAAAAAAAAAAAAAAAAAAAAAAAAAAAAAAAAAAAAAAAAAAAAAAAAAAAAAAAAAAAAAAAAAAAAAATGAAAAAAAAAAAAAAAAAAAAAAAAAAAAAAAAAAAAAAAGAATCAAAAGCAGTGACTTAAACCGAGATGCATTACCAGCATGCAGTGTAGGGAAGTAGCGGTACACAGGCTGAGGTGTGGCAGAGGTCTTAAAGTAACATGAGAACTCTCCTGAGCTGAGTTTCAGTCCCAGAACTTGCTCTTTTCCCATTTGACATTTATCCAAAATGCATTCTTAAGGACAAAATGATTTGGATTTCTTGTGGAAACTGGCTCCCCCAAACAGGAAACACACACACACACACACACACACACAGACACACACACAGGAATTCGGGAAGATATATTAGTAATTAATGCAAAGGTTTTTTATTATTTACTTCAATGGTTGCTGTGACAAAATTCCTGGCAAGAAGCCACTTGGAATTTATTTTGAAAAGAATTTTGTTTTGTCTGAGATATGGTCTGTCCAGATAGAAGGCATGGTGCAGACACTGAATGGCTGCTCACATGTTGTCTAGAAGCACACAGAGGTGAGCACTGAGCTCAGCCAGCTTTCTGTTTTTTTCCTATTATTCAATTCCCAATCTATGGATGAGTCCTTCCTCCTCACTTAATGCCTTTGAAACTCCCACATGGACACACCCAGAAGTGTGTCTCATAGATGATGAGACGGGGATCCAGAATAGCCATCCCAAAAGGCAGGCATCTGAAGGATAAGTGATATGTTTAAATACTAAGTAAGCACAATATGATGGTATATAAGCAAGCTCATGTGAACACTGTATTAGGGACCATCTATCCTTCTGAATTTCAGTAGCTCAGAATCCAGTAGCCCTTTGTGCATATGCTATATCTCCATTAAATAAATACAGTATATCTTCACCTAATGTCACCTAAAGCATTTTTTAGATTTATAATACAGTTTTAAAAATACTGATATGTACTATAAGAGCACACACACACACACACACACACACACACACACACACACAAGTGAAACATGCTCAATAACTATAGAGACATATTTTAAAACAACGTAGTAATCAAAGAATTTCCCAGGTATATGGATTCCAGAAGTAGTTACTTATTTTAAGCAAGTTTTGGGTTTTGTTTTGAAGAAATAAAAGATTTCAAAATATCAAGTTTTATTATAACCATACAGGTGTTGGTAATGATTAAGACTAAAGTTTTAATTTAAAATAAGTCTTTTAAATGAATTTGGAAATACTGAATAATCTACTTGAAGTGTTTGCTTAATAAACCCACTGTAGTCATAAGCAAAAGACCAAAACAGCATAAGATATAATACAGATATATTTCTGAATGGAGATTTTATTATGGCCAATCTGCTTAGTATGGTCAAATCTGATTTTGTGCTAGGCAATGATGGCATGACCTTTAATTCCACCACTTGGGAGGCAGAGGCAGGCAGATTTCTGAGTTCAAGGCCAGCCTGGTCTACAGAGTGAGTTCCAGGACAGCCAAGGCTATATATGGAAAGCCTGTCAAAAACAAAACAAAACAAAACAAAACAAAAACACAAAAAACAAACAAAAAACAAAAAGAAAAAAACAAAACAAAACAAAACAGAAAACCCCCAAAACAGAAAAACAAACAAAAACAAATTTGTTTTTGTTGTTTCTTAGTTATTCACTGTTTATTTTCCATTCAAACAGAGCATTCTTCTAGAAAGTTCACATGTTCATTCCTTATAAAGAACTTCACTGTGGTGTGAATTAAATGTTAAAGTAAATTATTTTTAAGTTTTCTTTTATTTCCAAGATTATAATTCGTTACAAGGTTTCCTTTTAATGTTCTATTTTGCATTGAAAAAAGAGTCTAGTGACATATTTCATATAATATTTAGGAATGTTTGATTTAAAAGTACTAATAACTATTTAAGTGCCAAATAAAGGACGTATTTTACGGGGACTGGTCTTGGTGGCATTCTTATAATCCATAGTTTAACTTAGAGCTCTTTCTTAGTATTTTTATCATGTGAATTTGGCCAGATGCATAATGACATATTTCAATATTTTACCGAGCTTTTTACTTCTTTACAAACCCTCGTTTGTTCTTCCTCCTGCGCTACTCAACAGTCTGCAAATCCCTGATGTGCTTTACCATCTTGATGCTTTTCTTCTCTATCCTGTAGCTATCTAGACAATAGAACATATGGAAGCATGATATATATATTGCCTTTTCAAATTGGCTTTACTTTGTTTACAATGTGTGTCTCAGAGTCTCCCATGTGTTTATTATTGTTTTCTGAGATTGATAACTCACATTTTGAGACAGAGTCTTATGTAGCCATGTAGCCCAGACTGACCTTGGACTTGTTCTCTGTATGTGGATGACCATGAACTCCAGGTCTCCTTGCTTCTCAAGAGCTTGAATTATAGGCATGCAACAACATACCGGGCTCTAGAACACTTTTTTTTTTCTGTTTTTTTTTTTTTTAATGCAATTGTTATATCCCACTGCTAAGTTGTTTGTTTACCCATTTGACCAATGACAGACATGATTTCTAAGTTTCAGATAATTATGCATAAGGCAGCTTTAGTTTGGTGATTTTTATGTGGATAAATAAAATCCAACTAAAATAGATTATAGAGATCAGAGAAAGCTGTGAGAGAGATGAAAGTCTTTAGTGACTGTGTGTGTTGACATGAGCTGGCCATGTAAAAGACCCCGGAGCCTCAGACCCATGGAAGAATGGCAAAGCCTTCTTCCTGTGATGAGTGAAATTGACAGACATAACAAATCCTTCCTCAGGGGACTGAGTGTGAATGTTGGCAGTGTATGCAGAAAATGTCCATCACAACTTCTCCCTTCTGGATATTTTTGACTTAAAGACTGCTCCTCTACAGAGATTACTCTTGACAAGATTAGCCAAACCCACCTCCTTGATCCAGCTGAGCACCATATGCCTTGCCTCTTGATTTATCTGAATATAATGATCCCACTCTCTTGTTCAGCTCAATTAAATAACCAGGCCTCTCTGTTCAACTATATAAAGCAAATATGATGATCTTCCTCCGGGCCATGTGGTCTCGGAACTTAGACTACTAAACCCTAGCTTTCTTTCTGAGCGTCTGCTCCTCCTTTCTTACTTCCCTTGCCACCCTTATTAGGTCTGCCGGTTTTGGAGGAACAAAAATCTAAATGCCAAAGAGTGTAGTTGATGAATCCCATAGAAGAATGAGTTTGTTTGCCTTCTCAAGAAAAATCAGCAAATTGTCATCAAATTATCTTTCATGTTTGTTGTGCCGTTTTGCATTCCCATGGTAAATTAAAGGGTTTTCCCTGTGGTGTGCTGGCTTTGGGAATACACTGTACTGATGTGACTTGTTCTTGCAGTAATGCAGTCTTTACTCTTTTGAGAAATTCATTCTTCCTACTATACCTAAACCTATACCTAGGTTTAACTTTTGTTGTCTTGTTCCATCAGTAGAGACTTCCAGTAGATGTTGAAAGACAAGTCATCCTTGACTTGTTCCAGATGTTTGTGAGAAAGCCTTGAGTTTCTCACCTTTGAGCAAAATGGTTGGTGTGTGTGTGTGTGTGTGTGTGTGTGTGTGTGTGTGTGTGTGTGGTTTTCTCTTTTAATTCTATTACTTTTATTTTGTTAAAATCAAAAGTCATTGGTTAATAAGGAAAATAAAAGGCTTTGCTATGGAATTTTCATATGTGTGCATCTTTTTTTTACCTTGTTCAGATTTGCTCCCACACGTTTCTCTTCGGTTGCCACTCCTCATTTCTTGTCCTGTTCCTTCCTTCAAGTAGTGTCTCCACTTACATCCCTTATGGTGTTACTCTTTCATGTTCCCCTCCTCTCTTCTCAGCTTTCTCCCTCCCATATGCCTGTCACCTCAGCTATCAATGTCATGTCATTGACAGAGGAGAGAAAATGTGGTACATGTTTCTGGAGCCTTTTTTTTTTTTATCTTGGCTAATGTTATACCTCCTGGTCCCAATTGTTTCCTGAAGATATTATAATTTCATTCCTTATTTAGATACTTACTATTTTAATACATTTAAAAACATATATCACTTTCCTCTTTCCTCTTCCTCCCTTTGTGTTCTCTCTCAAATCGATAGCTTCTTTTTTCAATTACCATCATTACACACACACACACACACACACACATTTATGAATATATTATATGCACAATTACATAAATACAACCTGCTGAATCTGTTTTTGTTGCTGTGTGTATACAATATCAGGGCCAATCACTTTGCACTGGACAAGCCACAAGGGGACTCATCCCAGGTGAGGCTAATAGTCCATATCTTAGCTGTCATCAGTTGGTGGTAGTTCTATAGCTAGGAATGGGACCCTGTAAAATGTTGTCTTTTACCTGTGAGCATGTCTATTGATATTACCAGTTTTCTGGTCTTTTTCAAGCAGCTGATTTTAGGATAGATTGGTTCACAGATTTCCTGGAATTCTGGCCCTTACAATCTCTCTGCTCTAGCCACACTTATCTGTGATTATAAGGATAAAATTTAGAATGCACTAAGGCGTTACGTTGGTCTAAGAAAGTGGTGGCATTCTTCTTTATGGCTGAATGGAATTAGATCCTATAGATGGATCACACTTTCTTTATACATTTACTTACTAATGGTCATCTAGACTAGGCCACATCTTATTTATTATGAATAGATTTTCCATAAGCAGGATATGCAAGTATTTGTAGTGTATGTGTCCTTTGGGTATAATGAGTATTGATATAATTTGAATATACAGTAATATAACAATTCACACTTTTATATTTTCATATTATGTGTAACGGCATGCCTTCCTAACCATAAAGGTTTCTCTTTCCATTTGCTTTCTTGCACTTATCTATTTTCTTCATAATAGTTCTTTGACTTGCATGTTATGGACTGTCAAGAAGTTTTAATCTACGTTCCTTGATGGCTCAGGATATTGAACACTTTGAAACATTTACTGAAATTTATTTCTTCCTTTGGGAGCTGTTGGTTCAAATCATTATCCCATTTACGGATCAGATTAGTATTTTTAAAATGTATTCTATGTTGAGTAAAGAAGCTTGCTTCTGTTCCTGTTTAATTGAGAGATATTTATCATAAAGGAGTGTTGGATTTTTGTCTGTTGTTTCTTCTCCATATGGTTCTGTAGGTTTGTTTTTAATCTGATTTTCCTACTTGCATAGCTAGGATAAATCCTACTTGGTTGTCATGTATGATCCTTTTAGTACATTGTTGGTCTCTTTTTGCCAGTAGTTTGCCAAGCTTATTACTATCTATGTTCATAACAGGTAATGATCTATGGTTGGCTTATCTTCAAGTAGGATTTAAGTATCACATATGTTATTACTCTACTGATGAATATAACACTATTGTTAGGCTCTTTATTCTGGATGGTATATTCAGATGATAGAAATTCACTCTTTAATGACATCTACACAGGGTCTCACTGAACTTTTTTTTTTTTCTGATATAAAAGCAACCCACCAATTAACCATTCTAAAACTATTGTATTAGTTTTCTTTATAATGTCAATGTGTTCACAAGTATAGGGAACATAAGGAAGATGTCTTTGTTTTCTATGTGTTTACTATACTTTTGAACAAATTCCTGAATTAATTTTATTCCTTTGGTGAAAATGGAATAATATCTTAAAAACTTTTATACATAATTTGATCAAAAATTTCAAATTAGGTTTTTTCCTTTTGGACAGTGCTGAGCTATATTTAAATTCAAATGGTATGAGCAAGTACTCTATTTAATACAGATCTGTGGTGGTTTGAATAGGTTTGAACACCCCCCCCCCCGCCCCCTAGCCTTATGTGTTTGAATGCTTGGGCTACAGAGAGTGGCACCACTAGGAGGTGTGGCCTTGTTGGAATAGGTGTGGCCTTGTTACTATGTGGGTTGGCTTTGAGGCCTCCTATGCTCCAGCTCTATCCACTGTGGAATCAGAGTCTCCTCCTGGCTGCCTGTAGAAGACTGGCCCCTTCTGCTGCCTGCAGATCAAGATGTAGAATTCTTGGCTCCTTCAGCACCAAGTCTATGTGCCTGCTACCATGCTTCCCACCATGATGATAATGGACTGAACCTCTGAAACTATAAACCAGTTCCAACTAAATGTTTTTCTTTGTAAGAGTTGCCTTGATCATGGTGTCTCTAAACAGCAATGAAAACCTAGTTCCTTTCATTTTGTTTAATCAATATATGTTAGTATACCATCAAATTTGAGTAAAATGGAAAAGAATGAATCAATCCATTTCTGGCTCTACATTAATTTAAGTAAATCATCAAATCAGTGTTCATAGCAAGTTATAGAAACACCAATACAATTAGAGTTGATCCAAGCATCCATATGTTTAATTTAAGTTTCTATTTAAAGTATAATTACATTATTTCGCCTACTCTCTTATTTCTCCCATGCCTACAACATCCCTACTTTGACCCAAATTCACTGGGCTCCTTTTCTTTTTAAACATTGTTTGTACATGTTGTACACATAAAAAAAATAAACAAATGTATAAATACAACATACTGAATTAATTCACTATTTCCTCTGTGTATACATTTCTAGAGTACTGGATAACCAATCAGAGGGCTCATTTTCCTCATGTCAGCAGTTGTTAATGGCTTGTAGCTCTTTATCTGGAGGTGGGGCCCTGTAAGGTTTTTCCCATTTCCAGTGACATGTCTTCCTGTGTTAGAATTGCTCAGGCCTGATTTAGGCAGCCATGTTGTTGAGATCATGGTGTAGCTTCCCTTCACAGCAGAATTCCAGGTACTGGGGTGTGACCCTACTTTTGTGATGCTCTCTGTGCCTTAGGTGTAGGTCTGACCCTCCTTTTGTGATGCTCTCTGTGCCTTAGGTGTAGGTCTGACCCTCCTTTTGTGATGCTCTCTGAGCCTTAGGTGTAGGCGTTGTGCTGTAGATGAATCAACTGGAGCTAGGTACCCTACAATTAACTGATGGTCTCACCAACCCTGGCTGTCTATAATGGTCTCAGTCTCCCACAAAAAGCAAAAAGAAAGTTCTTTGGTGAAGGGTGAGAGCTACACTTTCTTGTGGGTATAAGGATATGTACTTATAATGCAGCTACAATTATACTGGTTTAGAAAAGTAGTATGTGTTGTGTGGATTTATACATGTTTTTGGTTAGAAAAAAAATAATACAATTATTTCAAAAGAATAAATACCATTTTTAAAGCTCCCACCTCTTCTGGAAATTTTATTATTACTTATTATTAATTATAATTGCCATGCTCTCACCAGAGTAATTTTCTCAAGGCTTAGGCTAGGGAAATAATAAAAGACTATATTCTTGCAATTTACATTTAAAATCTTAATCCACTAGCAAAACTCCAAATACTGCCAATGACAAAGAGTGAGAGTTTTTTTTTTTTAAATTGTGCCAGTTTCCATATGAAATCATAGGGAAATTATTGTTACTATTTATATCCAGGATGTTCTAAGCCCATGTTCAACATTATTGTTAATACAACCATTGCAATAGGTGGAATTCTGTTGACTGCACATGAAGGTTGTGGTCTGGTTGGCTTCCTTATGTGCCAGTATTCTGTTGCTTGGAAGAATTACAATATTCTATTTTGTATGCCATAGGGGTTCAGTGTAAACACTATGAAGCTCACAGTGGTAAGGAATAGATATTATTATTATTATTATTATTATTATTATTATTATTATTATTATTACTAATGTTATTATTCTGTTAAATGGGTCTCAAAATTCTATTACAGGGCTTTTTATTTTTCCTTTTGGTTGTTTTGTTGTTGTTGTTTCCAATTTTAAGATATTGATTTTGAAAACTATTCTCTCACACACATACACACATGAAATAAATACATAAATACATAATAAATGGTTCATAAAACATTATCCCTTTGAAGGGTTTATAGTGCACTGTTGTCATTAAACAGTCTGTTACTGTTAAATCTAAATAGCCAATGTAGACAAATAGTTCTGAGACCTACTTTCATTACTGAGTAAGAATTGGGTGGCAGTTGTTAGGGGTAATTCTCAGTGGCCTTCTGTGCAGACTTGGTGACCTGGGTAGCTCCAACAGCCTTCTTATCCACAGATTTGTTGACTTGTATAGCAACTGTCTTCCTTATGTTATATACAGCAAAACAACACAGTAGAGGAGAGTCAGAGTAGGTATAGACACATGTGGGATTGCCTGGGACCATAGCAACAATGCCTGCATCACCAAATTTCAAGAATTAGAGCCACCTTCCCAGCTTGTTAACAGAATGTTAATCAATTTTGTGTGTGTGTGTGTGTGTGTGTGTGTGTGTGTGTGTGTGTGTGTGTGTGTATGTATGATTTGTTTTGTTCTGGGACAGGATTTCACTCTATAGCTCTGGCTGTCCTGGAACTCACTATGAAGACCACATTGGGCTTGAACTCACAGATATCTCCCTGCCTGTGTCTCCCAAGTGTTGGGATTAAAGACATGTGTCACTGTGCTTAGCAATCAATCTTTTTTAAAGCTCAGAAAGCTTTCTAGTTATGTGAGCTAAGTGACAACCAGTACAGAGGCATAACCATCACTAATATTGCCTGAATGGTGCAGGATAATCATTTTGCATCAAAGCCAGCTGCTACCATTGGTGGCCAATTTTGCTATTCCCAGCAATGTTACCATGTCTAACATTTTGGTAGGCACACAGTTTATGTTGAAACTCATTGTCCCTGGAACAATTTCACTCAAAACCTCATGGCATATTTCAACAGATTTTGCCTCAGTTGTGATATAGGGTAAGGGTAACCACCATTATCTGCCTGGAAAGAACTAGACTCTACTTGGTCCACAGGGATGGCACCAATATCATCAATTTTGTAGACATGTTGGAGGAGCAGTTGCAAAGGCTTGTCAGTTGGATGAGTTGGTGGTAGGATATAATCCAAAGCTCCCAGCAGTATGGTCCCACTTGCATTCCCATCTTTTGAACCAAGGCATATTGGCACTTGTCTCCAGAATGTTGTCAACATTCCAACCAGAAATTGACACAAAAGCTACTATGTCAGAATTGTTCTCAGTGTTCTTGATTAAGTGCTTATTTCTTTAACCATTTCCTCCTATCTCTTTTTGCCGCTAGGTAGCTTGGTGGAATCTGTTTTGTTAACACCAATAATTAGCTGTTTCACACTCAGTCTGTGAGCCAGAATAGTATGCTTACAGGGTTGCCCATTTTTGGAGATACTGGCTTCAAATACACCAGCACCCCCAGCAACATTCAGGATAGCAAATCTGCAATGTATCTGTAATGATGTTTATGATAAAAATCTGTGTTCTGGTAACATCAATGATAGTCACACATTTTCTGGTCTCAAATTTCTACAGTGAGATGTGCATGTGATACTACACTTATGCTCACATTTAAGTTTGTCCAAAGCACAGGCATACCTGAAGAAACCTTTTTCCGTTTTGGCCTCATCCTTTTTAAATTCTTTATTGTCTCTTTGCTGATTGCACCACATTGGTAGACCAGATGGCTAGTGGTCGCACACTTGCCCCAAACTACATGTCCAGTGATAATGTCCAATGGCTCAGAGTTAGCAATGGTTTTCACAACACCTGAGTTTTGACAGCAACCTCTTTATGAAAAAGCAGTAGAAGACCATTGGGAAACATGTACAGAGCCAAGGATGAGCAGGAGAAAAGCATGTGTGAACACATAACCTTTGATCCTGCCAGGATATTACATGGAAATTTGTCATCACAAGGGTGTACATTTGGGCCAGCGGGAGCAAATGACTAAAGCTTAGCCTGAGGTTAGTTGTTGGCTATAAAAATGCCTTGTTTGGAAGTGCCAAGCACTCAGTATCTATGGACCTTATAACCTATGTGATGTTACAGTTCCCTGAGAAGCTGAACTTGGATGACTCCTCCTCCAAGAATACCAGGAAGTCCTACCATGTAGCCTTCTCTCCCCCAAAACAGAATGCTGCCATTTGCCTTGGGGAGACCTGTGGCCACTTCAGGCAAATTAAACTCTAATGAGACAGGACACATAAACAAGCATAATGTGTTTCAATAGTTAGAATGCGGGATACTCGTTGTCTTTGTTAAATCATAGAGTCACTTTCTACACAGCTGTTGCTATGCTCCCAATGGCTCTGCCAACGTTTTCAATTCTTTTTTTTTTTTTTTTTGTAACAACTCCTTTTTTGCCATTTAAAACCTTCTATTGCCTGTACCAAACCTTGGCATTGTTTTGCTTTGAACATGGATGTTATCAGGACTTCTCAGATGATACTTCCAGTTAAGATGTTTCAGTGTGTGCTATTCTTCAACAGCTGCCTATTAGACACTTCCATTGTTAGAATCTTTGTGTGTGGGGTCGGGCTTTTGAATGTTGTGTGTGTGATTGCTAATTAGATTGTGTTGTCTGTGTGGGATATCAATGGCACTTCAGTTTCTTGTTATCAAAATATAAAGCAATGAGTGTGGGAGAAACATTATTCAGGTAATGAGTTTTTCTTTAATGGGGTTGTTGTATTTAGAAAGGATAATTTATCCTCTGTGTATCTTGTTGACAGACAGCAGGCTTTCAAAGGAGTGATAGTTTTAGTTTATTATGTGTTTCATTATGGCCAGAGTGAATATTCAGCCTTGATTCCAATACATTTTATAGGTGAACTAACCTGGTTGTGTGATCCTCAGTTTTCCATAGATTACCTTCCCTGAGCTTCAGGCCCTTTAAGGCACGGCTGTAGACAGGGAGGACTTGGTGCTACTAACCTTGACCAGGGCTTTTGTTCACAGGAAGCAAGGCTGAGTTTGGTAAAAAGATTAATTAAAATAGTATTTAATTTAAACAAGAGGAAAGCACAACAGAATGGTGCATGCAGTTACTGATGAAAGCAGTGTGTGCTTTTAAAGTTCTTCCCTAGATGATTAATTTAAAGCTTGGAGTCTAATTTCATCTGAATTCTCTTTAATGAGTAAAATTTATGTGCAAAGTTTACTGTTGGTCTTCAGGACTTCTGAAGCCTACAACATTTTTAGAAGAGAATCATCTTTTGAGATAATATTAGTCAGTTTTAATCTTATCACCTAGTATTGACCTAGATATTCCATATTAGATATTAACTTTTTAAAAGAGTGTCTTTATAGAGTAACAATTTTTATTTTTCTAAACGTACTTATTTGCAACCCCTGCCTGGAATATACCCTGGAACATCCAAAATCATTCATAAATTGGACCTTTTTCAGAATTTATGTGACTTTAAATCTGGCTTTGACATATTATCACTAGAGTTTGGAAAGTTTATTCAAATTATAATTACTGAGTAATTACAATGCAGGGGAGATGTTTTCTCTCCTGTGCTCTGGGAGCTTCTAGACTTAACCACACTTAAACTGAGGGTAATGATTTCCTTATCCACACAGCTTGAAGCTCACTATTGAGTGGCAAGTGATGAATGATGCCACATCTTCCATCAAATAAATACACTTGTTTTTATACTATTTGGGATTTTTACATATCTGAATTTCAATGATACAGTTTTATTTACTTTGATATGTTGAAATCCTTTGTAGTAGAAATGCGTACTGGAACTTTTTTTTTTTTTTTTTTTTTTTTTTTTTTTTTTTTTTTTTTTTTTTTTTTTTTTTTTTTTTTTTTTTTTTTTTTTTTTTTTTTTTTTTTTTTTTTTTT
>LR750633.1:234556-261001 GCA_902729485.2 Mus minutoides
GTGCTGGGATTAAAGGCGTGCACCACCACACCCAGCTTGGAACATTTTCAATAACAATGACTAAATAATTTTAAAAGTAAATCATATAGAATGTCCGACTTACTTGGCTATTTGCCTATCCATACTGTTTTTAGTCATTAAAACATCTGTTTGAATAGAGAGAGAAAATGAGGAAAAACAGGAGACTTGGTTAGCATAGGATTGAGGAATGAGAACTCTAGGTTTATTTCCCTCTGATACTCAAGGAAAGCTTTAGCATGCCTACATTACAGAGATCAAGTTGAACATTTATTAGACACAAGACCAGAGTATTCTATTACACCCAGAATCCCAGCTCCTCATGTTTAGTCTGTGTTGTGTCTATCTAACTCTTCTGAGATACAGGCTAAGAGGGGGCTGCTTATGGAGCTCAGATGATCCCTGAAGAGGGCAAGGAGCAAGTGAGGCTGGTGAGGATCCAAGGATGTCAGTGTCTTCCAGAAGAGTGCTTCACTCATCCAGCCAAGCATGAAGCAACGAGGAGAATGTTCTTGGGGATTGAAAGCAACTCCAAAAGCTAGACACATAAAGGCTTTGCGTGATTCTGGTTCTCTGAGGTGCTTTCTGAGTCTTAGGCCATTTGGCCCTTTGCCTGTCCCTGTGTTTGTATGCATGCTGTGCAGGTGTGGAGCTGGAAGAGTATTCAGTGACTGTGTAGCCTGCTGCCTGTTTCCCCATTCTGGAGATCACCAGCTGCGTGATGATCACCCTCCTGCTGTTTCCCATCACTAAACTTAGGTCCCCTAACAAGCCAGGCTCTCTACTGCCCCAGGCCTTCTGCAGATATCAGCGTTCCTACTGCCTACCCACAGCTCTTTAACAGTCCATGCCTCTTGAGGCAGGAACTTTTTTTATCCTCATGGTGGTAGCAACTATTGAAAGACAAGTGAGTTAGTTGAATGAATTGCCTGAGAAACTTTACTACCATTTTCTCCAATAAGACAGTTTGATAGGCTTTAACAATTTTTTTGTTTATATAAAATCTTACTTTATATTTCTTCTCCATGAAAACATTTTACATTTGCTTGGTTTTTTTTGTTGTTGTTAGTCTGTGTTCGTTTTTTGTTTGTTTGTTTTTTGTTTGTTTCTTTTAGATGACTTAAACATTAGCAGGCTCAGATGAAATGCTTCAGAAAATCTATGAGCTGTCATTTGTTGTAGAATACTTAGCTTTGTACAACATAGCATTAGAACACATTTAAATAAAGCATGCTGAGCTAGGGAGATGGCTCAGTGAATAAAGCACTTGTCACAGAATTGCGGTAACCCAAGTTTGAATCTCCAGACTGCATGTGAAGCCCTGAATCGTACGTAGTACATGCCTGTAATCTCAGCAGAGATGGGAAAGTTCTTGGAAATGCTAGTTCAGCTAAGGTGGAATATGTAGGACTGGAAAAGTGGTCAGTCTCAAACAAGCTGGAAGGTGAGAGCAAACACCTTATTCTGCTCCCTGACCTCCTCTGTATGAGATCCACGGCACGCATGTATGCACACACATATGAATACAAATACATCATAGCACAAATATAAAGATAAAAAGAAATCGCTAGAGAAAGTTTCTTGAAGATGTGCAGCAATGGTATCAATTGAATTTAACCCCAGAACTGCAGAAAAGAACAGCAGTGCTGTTCCCATTTGGTTTAGGAGCTCTCTGGCAGAGAAGATACTCTAGTCAAACTGTCTTGAAACCCCTTGACCACAGAGGCTTACCTTGGGAGCAAGAGGCTGAAGGACACATACTTCTTTTAGAGTAGGTGCTGTTTCCTGCTAAGAGGCCAGGACCCCAAATGCATTCCCACAGCCAGAAAGTCTTAAGGGAAAATTGTTGTCCCTGAGGTGTACCTTTAAGTCCCTTTGTTCTTCCAAGTGACATCATTCCAACTCAATTATTTTGTTTTTCACCTAAAGGGAGATTATGACTTCATAGTCTTATGTGCCAAAACAAAATTATACTCATAGAGGGGAAGTATAGCATGCCCTTATTTACCAAAGTAATGCGTGTGCCTCTTGGTATTTCATATCTTGCTATTTTAACAAGCAACCTGAACTGTTATTATTTACGTCAAAACCATCCCTACATTTCCAATCATTTAATAGACTTAATAGTGACTGTTAGGAAGCACTGTGCTTCCCGCTTTCACTAAGCCCAGCCTGACTGCTGTTGATTTGCATCTTTGAAGATTTTTCTCATTTTGAAGAATTTTGTAAGGATATGGGGTCAAACAGTTTTTCTTGGACTTCTAATCATCAAATGGCATGGTACCATAACTGTCTAGACTTCTTGATTTCTTATATCCCCAGCTTTATGCATCACATAGAAGAGTTTATTTTTAATGTACTATAGTTACATTTAAATTATTATTTTATACCTATTGAAAATGGTCTTAAAATTACTATTATCATGTAAATACTATAAAACATTAATATATATATATATATATATATATATATATATATATATATATCCCAAAACAACCCACTTTGCCACCTCTTCTCACGCACTCTGCTCTGCCCCATTAACCCAGACACCTGAAGGATTATCCTCTGCCTCTTCTGACTCATCCCCCTTCGCTGCACCTCTGATCTATCTTACCTTTTTACTGTTCTCCTCCCATCTCCTCTCTGCCTGTCTCCCCACTTGTCATTCTTCATTTTTAGTTCAAGCTTTTATTACCCCCTCCTTAGATCACTGTGTTTTCCAATTAATCTTGTGTTCTGTCTCCCAGATCCTTATACAAATTTACTCTGGAGAATAACAAGTGATTTGATGCCTTTGGTAAAGTGCCTCTTGGATACTTTATATAAAACCTCATAGAATTATTAACTTGTCAAGAGGACTCATAAGTTTTCTTTATTAAGGGTTGCTCCATCCACTCAGATAATGCCTACAGTTTAGCAGTTCTAATGTCACTGGTCCTAGCAGAGACCTATTCCCAAAACTCTATGGGTTAACAGTGATACCATTTGGTTAAAAGAAATGGACATTTTTTATATGTATTAAAATCACATGAGGGATTATGATTGACTTATTTTACATTACAATTGTTCCCACTTAATATAACAGGCAGTAAACTCAAGTTAGCATTCTGCCAAAGAACATTAGAACATTCTGTTTTTGTGAATTATAGACATTAGCAGTTTGCCATGTATACTTTCTCTATATTGTTATTTTACAGAAATTCTTATTAAAACACAAAGTTGGCACACCCACTATTCAGAGGAATATTATTATTAGTGTCTTGTTCATGTACTTCCTTCTGATTAAAGTCTCAACTTTATTTTGGTTGGCAAAATTCTTCTGTATCTGCATGTGATGCTACATGCTGCTTTTCTGGACATTTCCATTCGGAACTGTGTGTATCTGAACCAACTAAGCTACATATTTAAAATGTAATGGTCTGTGGAGATGCCTCCTTGGGTAAATTATTGACATACAAACATGAGTCCCCAGAATCCATTTAAAATCAGGACAAGTAGCAACTCTATTTGTAATCTACCATTCCTGCAGGGAGAAGGTCGGTGAGCACAGGAAAGTCTCTGGAAGACTGTGTTAACTAGCCTGGCATTATAGCAGAAAACAACAAAAGAGATCTTGTAGGTTTAAGACACCTGTTGTTGACTTCTGACTTCCACACATAGATGCTGTGGCATGTGTACTCCTATAAACACACACACACACACACACACACACACACACACACACACACACACGAATTTGCAGCTCTTATGAGGGTGTGTAGAGTCTTGGCTTCTGTACCTTCATTTGCCAAAGCTTGTAACAATGAAATTATATGAACAGTGGCTCACCTGTTCAATGAAGCCCTTCTGTTAATGTTTCGAAGCCTGTTACCACATCACTGCCCTTTAGTTTGTCTAGTAAGATGCTCTGAATCTTGATCATAATTTCATCTTTGTACATTTATCCGCCCCACTTCATCTCATAGTATTTCTAGTCATTTGTATGATTTTCTTGTCAAGTCTGCCATAGATACTTGAGACAGAGCCATATTTATATAGTAATATTTTTTCAGTATTTGTATATTATTCTTCAGCATTTGGTTGTCTTAATTACCATTCTATGGCTATGAAGTGATAACATGCCCAAGAAAAATCATAAAAAATATTCAATTAGGGACTTTTGTTTTAGAGTTTCAGAGGATGAGTCCATGAGCATCTTGGTGATAGCCTGACATCAGGTTGGCAGTCATGGTGAGCAGTAGAGGAGAGTATATATCTCAAGTGCAAGTTGAAGGCATGGGAGTGGCTTTTGAAACCTCAAAGCCCACCTCTGGTGGCATACCACCACACCTCCTAATCCTTCCCAAAACATTTCCAACAACTGGGACCTAGCTTTCAAATATATGATTCTGTAGGGGCCATTCTCATTCAAACCACCACAACAATATGGCAGATGTCTGTGTGTTTCTCTGGTAAATGAATGCTGGTATGCATTTCAGGTGGGGCCATGTTTAGCACTGTACAGTGTGAAATCACTAACATCTCTGTATCATCTATTTTAAAATGTCATTTGTTGTATATTTAGGATGAAAGACTTAGTAGTAACAATCTCATTCTGACTCATCAGTAAGCAGATAATAGCATAGCCTTTGCTAAAATGAGGGGTCATGGCTAACATGGGTTCCTGTGCTTGCTTACTCTCTTCCTACAACCATTATTAGTGTACCCTACACAACTAGCAATGTTGGAGGGATTTTAAACCTACTAATATTTTCATTTATACTTGAATCAATGTTTTAAGTACATCAATGCAATTTGATCTTCTCTTCAGTAAATGTGGGGAGAAAACAGACACACACATGAATTGCTTTTCCTGTCAGTTTCCATGGTAATGGAGCTTTGGATCTGTTTAGCAAGGAAGGAACACTAGCAGAGTCTGGTTTGTTTCCTTAACACAAGACAAATACACACACACACACACACACACACACACACACACACACATGCAAGCATCCACACACATGTATATACACATGTAAGCACAAGGCACACGTGAACACACATGAAGTCTTATTTTGTCAAATTAATCAACTCTTGAATAAACTGTAAAGCTTCTTTCTGCTCCAGTTACTTTGTCCTACCCCTTCTGTTTCTTTCATCAGAAACAGACTCTGTAAACTCATATGTAGGAAAAACCCTCCCAGATTGAGAAAAGAAAAAAATGTGTTATGATTTAAAGACTCGGTCTCTCCTTCAGAGCTGTCCAGACTTTTCTAATAATTGGGAGTTTAATAAGATTAGAAGTAAGTTAGCTTTCATTTCTGTGTTTACACATTGTCCAGCCTAGATTTGTAATTGTGTCTCGTCCATGGAAAAGGTTTAGATCAAAGCATGTCCCTTTTATTGCAGTTCTGATCCACGCCCAAGAGTGATTAACTGTCAATATTGTTTGTTATTTGGATAAACAAATTGGGTCATTTGTTGAGAAAACAGATGGAATCTGTCATCTGAAAGGAGGAATTTTCTTTTCAAAATATTCCTCAGTGAGTGACAGCTGGTTGTGTTTGGTTATAGGATTTACAGTATGATACAAGAAAGAGTTCTGAGATCATGAGAGTCGTGAACGCTTCTTCCTAACAATACCAGCTTGTTGTTTTCAGACATCTGAATTTCCCACTGAAGTGTGTGTGTGTGTGTGTGTGTGTGTGTGTGTGTGTGTGTGTGTAGTTATGTACATATGAGTGACAGTGCCCATGGAAATCAGAGGTGTCAGATCTCCTTGAACTGGAGCTTCAGGTGGTTGTGAACTGAAGAACAGCCTATGCCCATATCAAATAACCCATCTTTCTCTCCATGTTTGTGGGCCACATCTCTCTCCAGTATATTTATATAGTCAAGCATATTATCTTAAGAAATATAATGAGTACATATTATGATGAGGAATTCTTTTAAATTCTATAACTGAAGCTTTGTCTTGTATACTGTAACACCAGCCCTAAAGATGTGTCCCAGAGAGGAAATGGTGGGCGAGTGGTGAAGCTGCTTATAATTGATCCAGCATATTGAAATGTGAGTCTCTGAGAGCAAAATCAGTTCCATTCTTTTACTTTCTGCCAATGACATCTGACATTCCCCTCCTTCACCTGTTAACTCTGTTCAACCAACTATCATTTATCAGTTGCTTTGAAAAGTACATTTTACTAGAGAGCAAAGTGATAAGCTTAATGAATGATATCCTCAGTGTACAATTTGATCATACCAACTTCAGACATGGTCATTTGTTCAAAGCAACCTTCTAAGAAATCACATCATTTAAACCTTGTTTTCTTAGCTCCCATGACACCTAGAATACATTTAAAATTAGTTATAAATTACATTCAGTATATTCAGTATATATATATATATATATATATATATATATATATATATATATATACATTTTGCTTTTGCACCTCCAATTTTATAGAAGGATTCTGTGAAAATTCCAGTGGAATTTAATTTACTTGAAAGTTAAGTATACAACTATGTTTCATATTTGGTAAGAGGCAATACTGAATTAAAATGAGGATGAAGTTGAGAATAGCTCTTTTACTGTCATTGCATATCTTTTAGTAAAGAACTCCTAAAATTATTTTAAAATATACAAAATTATTTAAATTATTTAAAAGTGTCCAGGTCAAGCCGGGCGTTCTGGCACACACCTTTAAGCCCAGCACTTGGGAGGCAGAGGCAGGTGGATTTCTGAGTTTGAGGCCAGCTTGGTCTATAGAGTGAGTTCCAGGACAGCCAGGGCTACACAGAGAAACCCTGTCTCGAAAAACAAAAAAAACAAAACAAAACAAAACAAAAAAAAGGTCCAGGTCAGAAGGTTTTTATTATTTTATTATATTTTTCATTCTTTCTTTACAAATGGGACTCTCTCTACTCAAGAATATTTAAAGTTTCCTTTTCAATTTTACTTTCCTACATGTCTTACAGAAAACAGAACAGGCTTCAGATACAGTAGTGTTTATCAACTAAATTATAGAGAGTCTAATAAATAGTAAGTGTGTGTGTGTGTGTGTATGTTGTGTGTTTGCATGTGTGTGTGATTGCAAAAGTAGACAAGACACCAGGAATCATGTATGTGTTTTGACTGTTGATTGTGTTGATATTGTATTTTTTCTTGGAGATTTATTTTTCAATTTACTTCACCATTAAACAATCTACTGTCAAGGTAAATATCATGCAATAGTACTGTAAAAATAGAACGGGAAATCATTTTTGAGTGAAAAAAAGGATGTTTATGATAGTTTAATTACTATTGTAAAAGCAATATGAATACCCTTTAGAGAAGAGTAGACCAACCGGTGTTGAGTGTTGGGTAATCATTGTTCCTTAATCTCTCAGATGCACATAGTTGGTAAAATGTGTGTAGACAGTGAGCTGAGGATGCTGAAATCTAAGGTCATCATCATGATGCGTCTTAGAGAGTTGGAGAGCAGCTATATAGAAATTAACACTGGAGCCTGCCTTGGGACACTCCACACCTCACACCTTCTTTATTCAGTGTACTACTTAAGTGTACAGAGACAAAACATGACTCAAGGCAGGGATAAACCTGTGCAAGAGTAACTGCGTTTTCTCTCTGCAGCACTGGGACAGCAAATACTATTTTTTTTTTTTTTTTTGTAAATAGTTCTCTAAAAGGAAATATCTTCCTTCTTTCCTTCCTTCCTTCCTTCCTTCCTTCCTTCCTTCCTTCCTTCCTTCCTTCTTTCCTTTCTTTTATTTGTTCCTTCTTCCTCCTCTTCTTTTTCTTTTTTATATGAGTGACTGTTGTCCATTTTCTTAATTTAACATATCAGTGTCATCACAGTTTTTGACAGTGGATTCCCTTGTGCCATCGAAGGTAAAAACTATATGTAGATAGCAAAGATCTTGGCTGGCAAATAAGAGAGTACACAGACATGTACAAGTATACAGATGTAGTCAGTGTCTACCTAAGTGCTATGTATATCTCCTATTTAGCCACCCATGATGTCCACACCCTCCTCTGGTCCACATTAACTCACAACCTGGTCCACTCCTGTTGACCTCTTTTCACTAGGCCCATGATTGTGCAAATGTGTAACCGTTCCTTGAAGAACTCACAGGAGTCTAAATTATTTCCACATTAGAAATAAACTGTCAAGACTTTATTCCAGATTTACAATTCTAATTTAGGTGAACATGATAAGATTTTAAAAAGTAATAATTTACTGTAAGCAATCCAGTCCCAAAGTCTGTTGGAACAGTTTTATTGCACGGGGCCTTAACTTAATAAAATCAAGGAAAGGATCTGTTTTGCTTTGAACATAAAGCAATTTGTTTGAGAGTGCTTCATTTGTGGGAAAAAATATTGTACAGATCATCAACCCGTGTCTCAGTGTGGAGCATTGAGACTTCACACTGGCATCCCATCCCATTTTAACCCATTAAGGACATTGCATAAGTTAGTCTAGATTAAATAGTACTTATAAAATGTTTCTTATTGACATTTTTGAGAATTAATTTTTTTTACTTGCATGGAAAAGTGGTGAAAATTCATAAAGTCCTTGTAACAATGGATTGCATAAACAAAAAAATTATACAGACTGTCATAGTACCATTCAGAAAAAATTTGAGATATGAGATAAGCAATTCTGAGCACCCCCTCTCCCTGGATATTTTTTTTTTGTTTTGAAATTTCTATGTGGAGACAGAATTTGGTAACAGAAAAGTGCAAAGGGTAAATAGTATCATGAATCACAGAACTTGGCCTCCTAGCCTTGATTCCAATCTTGCCTGAGACCTCTGTAGGAATTACTTGTATAGACTGGCAAGGCTGTCAGATACAAAGACATACTTCACTGGGTAATGAGTGAAGTTATTTCAGTCTTTGCAAAACACACATACACACACAAAAAAAGAGAAGAGAAGAGAAGATCTGAGAAGAGAAGAGAAGATCTGAGAAGAGAAGGGAAGAGAAGAGAAGAGAAGAGAAGAGAAGAGAAGAGAAGAGAAGAGAAGAGAAGAGAAGAGAAGAGAAGAGATCGGTATTATTTGCATTCCAACTTTACACAGTCATCTGACTTGGACAACTCTGCCTAAGACTAAACTAGACTGACAGTGTTGGCACTGCAGTAAGTTTTTAACTGTGTTCATTGGTTCAGCAAACATTTGATGAATGATTAATTTATGGCCTAAAGCAGCTTATGTACTAGAAAATGAAGACTTCCTCCCTTGGTAAGGACTCTGATGATATCACCCCCAGTCTCCACTCACCATGTGATATTCAATTTCTACAGAGTATTCCAGAGCTATAGGGATCTTTAATTTGTCTTTGCATGAGTTAGAAGCATAGGAGGCATTTATTTAAATTTGAAGTCAGGATCAGTGAAATCTTCTTAAGCAAATAACCTTTATGTTGAGTGGTAATGAAATTAGCTTTGCCAAAATATTAGCAAAACAAAACATCATATCAGGGAAAGACACAATGTAAAGGAAAGAAACCACACAGCAGCTAGGAAAGCACAGTGGGGGAAATTGGCTGAACGAAACAGAATAGTGTGCCTAGAGTGGAAGCAAGAAAGTAGACTTACATGGGCTAGAGAACCCATAAAATTCCCATTGCATGTAATGTGTATAGGTATTTATACCTATGAACCTATGCATATGTATACATGTGTAGCCTATTGAGTCCATTTAGTGTTGCTTGATATATTTGTGTTTAGGGCTGGCCACTTGAGACTGGATAGCTCAACCCCTGGAGACAATTGATTCTTTCTACCTCAGAAGCCACTGATAGCCTGTGACTCATCTTCTAAGTTTTGGCTTTGTGAAATCTGTCCCATCTGTGTTGTCATGCTGGTCTTGTGTATGTGGTCATAGTGTTGAGATTTCTCACCATGGCAGCTTCTCTGTCATTTCCAGAAGACACTATCCAGTAACAGGTGTCCTGCTCTCCTGAACTCCTAAACCCTTGTCTTCACGGTGTTTCCTAAGATGTACACGTAGGGATTGCATTGTAGACAAGAAAAGGGTGACATAGGAGGATTGGGGGGAGGGAGGAAGGACATTTTAAATAATATGAACACAATATTTTTGAAAATCTAAAACAGGGAAAAAACACTTAAAACTTAAAGAAGAGATTGCATGTAATGGGGGGAAAGAAGGTGGATCTAGAAGGAGTGGGGATAATGTATGTGAATGTGATCAAAGTACATTGTAAGCATGTATAAAATTCTCAAATGATTAATAAAAAATATGCTTCTCGAAAAGAAAAAAAATCTGACCATCCAAAAATAATTTGACTTTTATTGAAAGGAGCTGAAGGATTAAACAAGAAAATGATATTGTCTTGCACCACTTATATTGCTGTCACCAAAAGCCATAAGCTGCACAGTTCATAGAAACATTAGCTTAACGTTTGGAGGTTGGAAGCCTATGTCAAAAGCGTGAGCAAAAGTCCAATCTTATGGGCTTCTGATATTTGGTTATTAGGCAGAATTCTTGTATCTTCAAATGGAGGGAGGCTAGTAGACACTCTGAGGTCTTCTTTTATGGGCAAAAAACCATTTTAATGATCTTTCTGCCCTTAAAATCTAATCTTCTCCCTGAACTTCCATCTCCAAATGCTGTCATCAGTGGATGATAAAATTTAATATATGAATTCCGGGACTATGATATTTATAGCATATAGTGTCTAGATTATACTTTGAAAGATCATTTAGCCAACCCCATATTGAAGACATGGGAAGGAAGTAGTGAGAACATTTTCACCAGTGTCCTTGTCATCTTGCGGACACACAGGTAGGAGATGCAGAGGGCTCTGAGAACCCTCAGGATAGGGCAGAAGAGAACCGATGCAAACAAGCAGAGCTGTGTTGCCTCTCAACAGGGGAGCCACTCATATTTTTATTTTTCTGCAAATTACAGGCTCTACATGTCATGACATGCATGTATCATATAAAGGCAGAAATTACTGTTTGTTTACAGCATCTCTTCTTAGTTATCTATCTGCATTTTGACAAACGTTGTACTTTCTTTGGGAAAGTATTAAAGACTCGTAGTGAAGAAATAAAGGTGAACAATGTACACTGCGTTCACTATAATTAAACACTAAGATGATAATCATGTTTTAAATAACTTGACTGCCTGCTGAAAACACTGGTAACAGGATTTCCTTCAACAGAATTTATTGTCTCTTACCAGTGGAAACAATGTTGTTATAGCCTGTCAGGTAGGATCTATAAATAGCAGTGATATGTTTTAGTTTTATTGATGTAAATGGATTTGTGCCTCCTAATTTGTGTGCCTAATTTGCCAATTTACATTCTTATAAGGAAATTATGTTTAATAACCATAGTCTCAAACCAATTCTATGAAAATGGGATCTGTTGGCTCTTAAAATTGTGTGCAAATTGGGGAGCATTTTAATTAGATTATGTTCTAAAAATTAATTCATTTTCAACAAATTTTTAAAATATTGCCTTGTTTCTGATAATTTAGTGGATTAATCTGTTCAAATTTGGACTAAATAATGGCACAGTGAATCAAAAGGCTTTTATTTTTTATTCTTTTATCATCTTTTAAAAATGCTGGCAAGTTTGCATTTTTTGGTTATGATATGAAGTCTGAAAAGAATTCTCTTTCCCAAGGGCTTATTGTGTGTATAAATATGTGAGTGTGAATGTAGGTAAATTTAATTGAAAACCAGTAGTAGTTGATTAGTTAGTGAACTCTTTTATTATGTCTCTGGCCATTATTACTGGAGATTCAGGATTTCTTCACTCCCTAGGAGTACTGAGAAGATGTGTGTCGGTTGTATACAATATGAACATCCTGAACATTGTTTTATACAACATTCTTTCCATATTAATAGGTCATTCAATTCCATCTTATATGTGACACTGTAAACGAGAAAAAGAAATTGCCTTCAGCTAAGGTGTAACCTTTTAAATCTGCAGGTTTATAAATCAGAGAACATAGATAGCTAGTGAAGCACAGGGCATACTCAAAGCTAATATTAGCCTTGTAGTTCATTCACGCCTTTATACGCAGGACACATGATCAACTGCAGCATGTGTATAGGTTTGGAGTGTATCTGTTATATATCTATATCCTATTCCTTTTACTTATGGTGTTTATCTTTTTATATCACCTCTCCTCCTTGCTCAGGCAGGGCTGTGAGATAACTTAGGATTCTAAGAAGTATTTTCATCCCATGTTGTTTATTGGTTGCATGGTAGAACTCATCACACCTAGATTTATATGTATGATCATTTCTACTAATATAACAATATTTGGTTACACTGTGATTATCTGTGCAATAAGGTGTTAAAATGGAAGCCTTAGCTGAGACACTTTAAATAGGCACATTTTTATTAGATTCCCTTAAAAAGAACTCCTGTGTGAATACAATACCCCTTTATTTCCAACATGAAGAACTAGGCCACTAACACCCACTCTAAGCCTGGCAAGAATATCTTTCATGAGGATTATGAGAGAATTCCACCGTGTGCTCCATCCCTTCATATTCTCAGAAGTGATAGTCAAATAATGAGCAGAGATATTTAAAGAGGCCTCTCTGATGGCATTCCCTAAGTTCAGACATCTGTCTGGGGAATCACAGTTGGGTTGGCATGAACGAATTTCCCTGAGGAAACTCAGAGATTCCAATTCATCTCTAAAAACCCGTGAAGGGAAGAGTGCGTGGGCCAGGGATGTCACTCGACAACCATGCAGACTTGACAACTATTGTCAGCCCAACTAGGAGCTGAAGCAGAATATGCCTTCAGAGTAGCCTGGACCATGTGGCAGTGTCTACTCATAGAGAGCAGCATTCTGAAAAGATTGTGCTATTGGCCTGAAAGCTAAGGCAGATTACAGGAGGATGTCTACTAGGATTTACTTTACACAGATGGACATCCAGTGTGCTCTTCAGGATAATCTGCATGGGTCATGTTCATTGAGAAATACTCCTGTCATTTCTAATATTATGCATATAGTATTTAAAGTGCTTTTTGTCATTAGTCATCTTTAACTAATTAAAAACATTCCAGTTGAGCATAATCATCAAAGTCTTCGTTTTCGTCATTTCTCTTCCTCTCTGAGGACAGTATATATTACCTATTCTGTAAAGGATGTGACACATTGCCTTGCTTTGTTCTTACATTTATCTATATTCTACTTGACACAGTTCTGGTTCTTCTAGTTGACACTCACAAAGCAAAGGCATATGGATAAGAAAAGAGACTACTGGGCCCCAGGATGCCTCAGTGTACTAGTACCTGAAGATGAGCCAGCAAAACCTTAAGAATAGTGAAGGTGATGGTGCTTCCAGATGCATTTTTGTTAGTAATAATAACTCTACTGTTCTTATAGATACACTTGCACTCATGCTCCTTACAAACGTCAGGAATTATTCTTAAACCAATTTTTGTACACATGAAACAACTTCATGTGAATGGAGGAGCTGGAATCCAGTTTCCTTAGTGTCCCAGACTTCGAGAGTCTGGATATCTGAGGAATCTAGAGTTCTAGAGCCTGGATAACCTGAGGTTCCCAGAGTGATTGCTTCTAGACTGCCTAAATATATGAAGACTTTGGTTCTAGTGCTTTCTGTGTTCTATGCTTTATACTTATTTGCTTTAGATAATGACTTTTCCTAAGGACTATAAGGTGGCTCACTGTGTGCAAGCACTTGCTTTGAATATGGACATTCTGAGTTCAATCACTGGGATCCATGGATGAGGAGCAGGGCTGGAATAGACTCTTGCAAGTTCTCCTCTGCCCTTTACATAAAGACAACCGCCCAAACATACAACAAATAAATAAACGTTAAAAAGAAAGAGTTAAGAAACCATTTTTACCCACATAAATATCTGGACTATATTTACATTTGTCTAGTTCTGGTGTTATCTCTAATGAAGACTTATGTAGGTAAATGAAACAGAACAAATGAAAGCCCAGCTTGCCACTTCCTAGATGCTTTTAATATAAGTTGAAATCTGAAATCATTTCCTCAGTAGTGCTGAATCAAGCCCCATTGCGTAAGTGAACCACATCTTAGTCATCTGATTGTCAGTTGGTGGGCATCTATACTGACAATGTTTTCTAGCTTTTGGGACTAGAACAGCAATGAACACTGATGGGCAGTACCTCTATCATAGTGTGTAAAGTCCTTTGGGTGTATGCTCATTATGGTAGTTCTGTCTGTAGCTGTCTGAGCCATCTTCTCACTCATGTCTGTAGGGATACTAGTTGCCACTACCATAAACAGTGGACTGATGTTCTCTTCCCCTTACATTCCACACAGCATTTGTAATCATTTGCTTTCTTGACAATGGCCATTTTCACAAGAATGAGATAAGAGAATCTCAATGTAGTCTTTATTTGCATTTACGTGACAGTTAGGGATATTAAACCCTTTAAAAAACTGTTCATTGGTCATCTGTATGGTACTTTGGGGGAACTCTCTGTTTAATTGAGAATCAATATTTTGATTGAATTGTCATTTTCCTAGGGCTTAGTTTTTTGAGTTCTTGTATATTCTACAAGTTTATCCTCTATCAGAGGTTTTCTACCACTCTATAAATTGCCTCTGGTTATATGAACACTAGCTTTCTCCCTGTAAAGTAAGAAGTTTTCAAAACCTTTCCAGCCTTCACTGACACCCTGTTCCTTGCTTTGAATGCTTTTTTATTTCTTGCTTTGTTCACTATTAAAATGCAGAGACCTCGTTCAGAAATCATATCTGTAAGTTTTCTCTATCCCTTTTCTCCTGCCATGCAAAACTTGTGATTTTTTTTTTTTTTAAGTATTTTCTCACACCTGTCCAGTTGCCTTCAGTAGTATGTTCTTGGTAAGTGTAGATGCAGCTGACTCAGATAAACCATGATCTCTACTAGGTACAAGACAATGTCTTTGTTCAGCTAGTCACTGAGGGTGCTAAAATACTTTACTTAGGAACTTCATAAATTTTCATTGGAATCTAACTTGTAATCTAATTCTCTGAGAATTGAAGGCACAACATTTGGAATGTGAAGCTTTTTTTTTTTTTTCTACCCAATTGTATAGTCTTAATCAAGCTCCTGTAAAACTCAGTTTCTTAACAAATGACTCATGTTTGGCTGTGAACACCAGGGTCCCTTCTTAACCTGTATCTTCATTTGCATCACTACTGATCACAGTATTATCACTTGGCTTTTGCTTTGCTGTTAGCATTGCTTCTGTGAATAATATTACCGCAACTGCCCCAGTAACCTCTTTGCATTATTGAACAGAGATCGTGCTGTATAAAACACATTTTAAATGAAAGTTTTGCAAACATAGATTTTCTAGAGAAACAGAAACTAAGAGCTATGCTTTCGGCTCAAGTGTACCTACAGAAAACGTTTCACAGACTTAGCTTGCAAATTGCTCCGATATTGATCATGTTTTGCTCATGTGAGAATAGAAGTTAAGATAGGGATGCTTTTAAACTATTTTTCATGAACATCATAAAGAAAATAAAAGCAAATTTTACTTTCTTTACACTGAACACTGATAGACTTTTTAGCTTTTATTCTGTACCTACTCTCCCATTGGAGATTATGAACTTCTCAAGTTAATAAGAATTCATCTTTTTCCTTCTTTTAAGAAGTACAAGTTCATATTTTTGAAAAGAATGATTCATTTCCCCAAATAGGAATCTGAGAACTGCCAATTTTAGCAACATTTTATTACGCCATTCTCACTAGACTCATCAGTAACATATAGTTGATTTTTTCTAAGACAGAACAAAAAATATCCATTCAACAAGAATGTGTGGTTCAAAGATATTCTTCAGCCAGAACTAAACAGTAAAAACAAACAAACAAACAGACAAACAAACCATTCACTGTGCCAAGGTCATATTCAGGGAAAGCATAGGAAACAAAAATGGACAAGCAAGAAGCATACCCAGTATGCACTTTCATAGTAAGCTCTACTGTGGGTGTACAAAGGAAAGAGGGTGCCTGGACAGGAAGTGTGGAGGGGCCGAAGCTCCCAATGTACTATAATTTCAATATCATCAAGTTGTCACTAAAGAATAGCATCTGACTAGAGGCCCAAGGGTAACTAACAATGAGGAATACAGATGTCCAAGTGATGAGCATCTCCGCTAGGAAGACTAGGGCCTATGGCAGCCCTGTGAAGAAAACAACAGCAACAAATCCTGCTCAGTATTCATGAAGAAGGTGGGTGTGTGGGGGTCGAGTAGGGAAGGCCGCTATTCATATGTCAAAGGCAGTGTGAGCCAAAGAATGCATAGAGAAGATAAGGCTAGAGACGCAAGAGAAAACATGTAAGTCCTGTAAGCCATGTTAGCAGTTGAAATTTTAAGGTAGCCCAATGGGCATGCCTAGGAATACATTCAGTTTTAGTAGTGTTGTGACATGTATTGAGAGTCCATTGTAACACCGCCAGAGAAGAATCAGAAAGAATAGAGGTGTAGGAGACTGTCGTACCAGTCTAACTAATGGCAGCCACCTCTCCCAAAGGAATTGCAAAGGCAGAGAGCAGGGCCAGTTTCCTTTGTGTGTGAAGACAGCCAATGGGATTTTCTAATGGAAATTGATGCATTAAGTCTGGTGTATGTGTGTGTGTGTATGTATGTGTAGTAAACAGCCAAAAGGATAGTTACCCTAAATTGCAAATATTTACAATACAATGAAAATCATCTATGTGTGTGCTTTTGTGCTTTTATACTAAAAACATTCTACAACAGGAAATTGTAAACAGCATTCTGTCTTTAATGTAAAGCCACATGGATTGTACAGGTGGCCGCAGGCTATGTGTAATGTTACAGAAACTGAAATGAGTGCTGCTTCAAGACACAGAAAACAGAAACAAGCCCTGGTCAGCAGCAGAGAATAATTACCGCGTGACAGGAATTAATCAACACAATTCATAAAAATTCTAATATTTAGGTCAGACCTTCAGTCTCTAGGAGAACAGACTATTGATTTCAAGCTCCTTTCTTTTCTAAATCCCACTGACAACTTAAACACTCTGCTTTAGAATTAAGAGCAGGTATGCAGCTGATTGCAATATTGGCATGCTCGGGAGCAGGTGCCTAAGCCTGATTGTTCATTTAGTTGTTCATTTAGTGATGCTCTCCCAAGTAGCTCATGAACATCACTGTGGCAGGCACAATCATTATTTTGATGCCCGGCAGCAGAGCTCTGGATCCGCATACATGGACTGTCAGGCAAGTGCAGGAAGATAGATTAGCACCTTGCAACTGATACACTCGAATGTATAACAATGGCAAAAGGTAGTGCCCACTGTCTTTCTTTCTGGGACATGGTAGAGAATGAATTAAATAATGCTATGGAGTGGGCACTTTGGGGAACACAGTGAGAAGTGTCACAAGTGCTCTCAATCCCTGGGTAATTACATCTTATTTTCTCTACTTGAGACAATTAGCAAGTTTGAAATTTGTGTGCATTTAAATACATCTCAACACTTGCCCTTGCATACCTTATGTATCTTTCTACTCACCTATAAGTCTCCATGTGCCTTGAATTTTAAAAGTACCCAAAATACACAGTTGCTTTAGAAATGTGTCTTGATTGCAGAGACACTGGGTGGGTAGACTGTAGTCATTCTTCTTTGTAAGCAAAATTTGTTTTGTTCTCTGATTAAAAATAAGGTCCCGTGTTAAACTGTGAAAGTTCGTTGAAAAACTCAGAAAGCAATGCACACAGGCTGCTAAGAGGTGAAGTCGGATCCTGGAACCTTCAAGCTGCATCTTAGGCCTGCTGTGTTTTGCGATGGCTCCTTCTTTGCCTCCAGGAGCTCAGCTTTCTCATGTGCACAAAACTTTATTGAGTAAATAGGTCATTGTATAGCAGAGTGAATATAGTTTTACTTTCTTCCTTTTCTAGTCTATTTCACCCATTCTGTGTGTGTATGTGTGTGTGTTGTGTATTAAAGAGCCTTAAGTGTGAAAACTGTGAAACTCCATATCTCCATTGTCATTACAATGGAGAGTCATTGTCCAAACCAGGTACTGGACTTCTCACTATGTAAACTAAAAGCTAGACTAAATAAAGGAAAGATACTAGAGGAGAAAGATATCTCTCCTCCTATAGGTGCTTGCTTCTTCAAGAATGGGTGGTCCCTGTGAAAGATACAAAGCTGCTTCTTTTTTTATTTTTATTTTTAACTTCTTTTTTTTTTATTATTAGAGAGTTTCTTCATTTACATTTCAAGTGTTACTCTACCCCTGCCCTGCTCCCCTACCCTCCCACTTCCACTACTTGGCCCTGGCATTCCCCCTGTACTGGGGCATATAAACATTGCTAGACCAAGGGCCTTTCTTCTTCAATAATGGCCAACTAGGCCATCTTCTAATACATATGCAGCTAGAGACATGAGCTCTGGGGGGTTTGATTAGTTCATATTGTTGTTCCATCTATAGGGTTGCAGACTTCTACAGCTCTTGGGTACTCGCTCTAGCTCCTACATTGGGGACCCTGTGTTCTGCCCTATAGATGATTGTGAGCATCTACTTCTGCGTTTGTCAGGGATTGTCAAAGCCTCCCAGGAGAAGAGTGCCCCACCCGGGTGGGCCATCACATAATCAGCCACCAAACAAAGCTGCCTCTTTAGTGGTCGGCATAAGTGTTGTAGATGCTACGGAAAGGGTAAAGATGTACAGTAAGAGAGATTTATTAAGAACATGACATCAAAAGGAAACGGAAAGAAGATGCTTCAAAATGGGCTGTATTTAATTTTCTAGAACCCTCCTTACAATGTCAGACAAATGAGTGACAGTGGACAATTAATACCCTCAAGGTTGAAGACCTTGAGAGGCAAATGAATTCAGGTTTTTTCTGCTTAGTTCCTTCCTACAGGGAGAACAGAGAGATGTTGATCATGAAGGTCAGAGGTCAGAGTCTGAGAGAGAGAGAGAGAGAGAGAGAGAGAGAGAGATAACAAAAGAAAGTGACAGAGCATTAAAGGCAAAACAAAGATACAAGAACAAGTAAAAAGCTTTTGGTTTCAACAAAGAACCCTTTAAAAGTACAAATTTTTCTTTTTTATTAACGATTTTTAAATTTAAAAATGAGATCTCCACCAAGGTATCCAGGTTGTGCTCTTTGGGTTTTTGGTGGACAGCAGGGTCATACCCTAAGACGAGAAGAGCAATCACAGCATCCTTTATCTGTGCAGCTAAAATTGATTGAGTCCTGACTTGCCTTCAAATAAGCCATTTTCTGGTGTATGGAGATTAGAATGAAGAATAGATTTTTAAAATATATAGCAATAATTGGTATTTTAAAGATAGATTTCCTTTTAGAATTATGTATCCTTCAGAACTTTAATTTTTGATGCTATTGGACCATTAAAAATATCTGTGAGAGGATAACTTGAATTTGATCTTCCCCAATCCCTGTGGTATGCATTAAGAGAAAATTCAAAAGATACAGGCTTAGCAGGTTGATATCATCCTCAGGGGAATAGCTGAAATTTGTATTCACCTTGTATTTAACCATCTGCAGGAAAAGGGCAGGGTATTAATGTTTAGTAATTATCTTTGCTTTTGTGAACAACCTTCTCTAAGAAAGATTTAGAAATATTGAAAAAAGTCACTTTATGTGTGTGCATGAGAAAATGTGTATACATCTGTGTTTTTCTCCTAAAATATTTAAATCAAAACCAGCATAGTTCTTGTTAATAGAAGTTCTCAGTGAAGAAAAGCCTCATCTATATCAAAGGTTCTACAAATCTTCATGACTGACTATAAGAACTTCATGATAGTCGAGAATTGAAAAGAAGCTGTGTCTACAGCTAATAGACTGAATTAAAATGCAGTGATGGAGAATAGTTGGAATATTGTTACCCAATTACCTCATGTTGGGCAAGCTTAGCTCCTAAAATAGCCATTTGTTGCCCACCACTGTCTGAACTCACATCTTGTGACTAAAAACCAATTGAAGGTATGGATTTAATAATCCAACTGACCTCTACCACCCCAAAGATAAGAGTATCTTAGCATCTTGAACCTACAGAAAAATCTTCTTCTATCTCAGTGTAACACACATACTCTCTCTCTCTCTCTCTCTCTCTCTCTCTCTCTCTCTGATGTACCCACCAAGGTATTTAAACTCACCCTTATTTATGAATTTCTTTGATCTGTAAGCCATAAAACTTGCTGAAACTGATTCCACATTAGAATATGGAATTACGGTAATCTAAATCTTTGCTCCTAGGCCATGGTCATTCACATTGTCTCCAGAGCAAAGGATTTCATATTCCCTCTAAAATGAGAGCTGAACTTTCATTTCTGTTGTTTGTGTTTGTTCATTCGCTTTGCATGGATAACAGCCACTGTCCAATATAGCCATCCGTGCCTTTGTCTTTTCTAAGGGCTGGTTTGTACAACCTGGTAGATGGATTAAAGAGCTCCCACCAAAATCTAAGAGACTTATTAGCATGTGAAATTTTTTGCAGAGATTTTCATGCCTTACTATAACCAACACCCTGGTATTTTACCAAGATACTTGTAGAGTGCCTTGATTTATTATTTTATTTTGTCTCTTTTATAAAAATATTAATTAAACCATTTCTGAGTTGGAATATTGTATTTGAGGTAACATGAATTTATATTTCTAGGCTGTGATCACTCATATTTGGCTCAAGAATAAAGTACATTTTATTCCCTTCGAAGTGAGAGCTGTTTTGCATAGGCATTCAATTACCATCTTGTAATAATAGTACAACTAACTTGTTAAAATTGAAAACACAGCTTTAATTTGCAGAGTGTTTATTCCACTTAATTTTAATCAGAGTGTTAGGGAGTATTCAGGCATTAGTAGCTTTGGAGACCAGTGAGGATGACCCTTCTCTCATGGTCAGCTTTGGACCCTACTGTCTGTTTCTATGGTAGCATTAGAAAGGAAAACATCATAACTGCTCCTTCTTAGGGCTCTTAGTCAAAAGAATGGAATATTTCTGACCATGTCAGAAGAAACTTATCATTCTTACCTGCTCCAAAGAGCAGAAAACACTGAGCAATTTTGTCTCTTTCATTAAGATACCCTCTAGCTGGGCAGTCTTGGCCACTATTGCCTCATTCCTCTAAAACTGATTAAGCAAGAATATGCTAACAAGATGGGAGGCATGATTATGCCCTCTAAGAAGACAGTGTGCTATCTTTTCCAGCAGCTCCTCCCTTAGTTGCACTTGTTCTCAGAGGTTTCTGCCTGGCCTCATTGCTAAATTTGAACACTTTGAGTTAGAACTCAAACTGTGTTAACTTTCAATTTCTCTCTTTTTCTTGAACCTGGGATGTTATGCCTAGATTGTGAGGTTCCTACAGACTACCAGGGACTACCAGGAATCCAACTCTTATGCAAAAGCAAAGAGTATCTATTAAAGCTTGAGCTTGGCCCTCTCCAGCACATTGGAAGGTGTGGAAGGTGCTGAGATGGCACACGCCTTGCCTATTTATTATGGTTGCTGTAGCAGGATAAGGGATGTTCCAACTTGGCAGTTATGTGATTGGTTGACATTTGCTTAGTGCACTTCTACTGGCTAATAATGATGTCAGCTTGGTAGGAAAAATGGTTTCTAGCTTAATCAATCTGCTTTAAGGTATTAGGTACTTTCCCTTTAAGAACTTATTGGTTGTTGCTAGGAGTGGAGTGGCTGTTTTCCCATGGGAATTGTGATTGTTACCAGGATGACATGGTTTCTAGAATGAGTTGGGGTTTTTCCAGTAGCTGAGTTCATTCAGAGGGCAAGTTAATCATAAATTGGAGTCCTGAAAGCAAAATGGAATTTATAATGTTAAACTGGACCCTTCATGGGCATATGCTTCCCCTTACAATTGGGGCTTATCAGTCTTTTGCTGAAAACCTTCTCTACTTCTACAAGGTAGCTGTTTGCAGAAATCCATGTTGAACATGTTGGCTTTCTTGGATCCTAACTCAAAAGTCATGGCTTCTTCTTCTCCCAGTCTCCATCTCCTGCCTCACAGCAGCTCCTAAAACTTAGGTTGCAGGCCTCCACTCTCTTCCTTCTCAAACTCTATTGACAACACCTTCCACTTTTTATTGGATTCTTCTTCTAAATTCAACTAATGCCACAGACCCTTTAGGCCCCCTGTCTGTATGGAACGGGTTCTCTGGAGCAAGTGGGCAAGAATTCAGCGAGTGACAAACAGACACACACAAGGGAGTGTGGATCTGAGTGCAATTTGTCAAATCGAGCATCAGACAGAAGAAAATAGGGAAATTAGGTAACACACCGGCAAAGTACAATGAGATCACCGGATGCTTAATGACTCTTACACAAAATAGAGAAAATGTAAACACAACAACTGGTAGGAACTGGGCAATAAAACAACTGAGACAAAATAAGCTCTATCTAAGGTCAGCTATAGTTTTAGAAGCCAGGTGTGAGGTCTTGACACTCCCAGGTCAAGGGCATTCACACCCAAGTCATGGTTCTAATTAAGGAGTTCTGCTCTAGCTAACCTTCTCATGAATAATAATACTCTAAAACCACAGCCCAATCTACTTCCTAAACCATTGTAAATTCCTGTATACGGGAGTGACTTGACTTTTATTCTAAGTGATAGTGTGGGGGGACTTTCTACTAATAAGTAATGTGGTCTGCCATATGTAACTGTAATAAGAATTCTAAACTTAGTTTGTTAAGCTTGCCCTGAGATTTCTAACTCTATGTAGAAGATAGGAATGCCTGATTTATTTCACCATCTCTCTTGCAATAGTAAAGGCAATTCTGAATGTCACTGAATAGGCAACATTCTTTCTGAATTCCAAGCCCAGGGTTGGCTCAAGGACCACCCAGGGCATTGATGAAGGCCAGGAAGCAAAGCTTGATCTTGCTTAGGTACTTGGCAAGTCACTGCTTGGAGGCACCCATAACAAAACAATACTGAAAGGAAGTACACAGATCCATTCGCAAGGACAAACTTGGAGCATATGTTCTATGGAATGCCATAGTTCCAGGAGGATGGGTTTCCTTTGAAACTCTTTGCCTCAGGAGTGCTTCCAGGTTTTCAGGCCTGCCAAGCAAGTCACTACTGGAGTGGATGTAGCAAACTAATAAGTCTAAGAACCCCAAACAGAAACACATTCTCCTGTGTGGAGTCACCACCTGTTACAGGAGAAATCTGCATATCCTCTTAAGAGTCAGAATGGATGTATAGACGTCAGTATCATTTTTGTCCTGTTTCAGTAACCCTATGGGCTACATGATGGTGTGGTATGCCGAAGCTAGGCCTGGTTCTGCCTCCCAGCCCAAATAAGACTCAGGCTCAAAATATATGTACAAATATACCTTGGCCATATAGATAGGCTCTACTGTGATTAGATCATAACTAAAGATAACTCATTTATTTTAACTTCATTCTGTCATTTTGCTGGCTCAGGTAACATGCATCCATCTCTTCACATCTTCCCAAGTTGATCTCTTGAATCTCTTATGTACCCTCACTCTTTCCCAGAATTCTCTTTCTTCTTGCCCACTTCCTATTTCTTGTCTCAGCTGATTGACCATTGGCTTTTTTTTTTAATTGACAGCCAATGCATATAAGAGATTCTAAACTAAATTTCTGACATTTCTATTATAGATGTTTAGAATGTTTGTAGTACTACTTTATGTTTAGCAATTTTGTTGCCAACTTTGGGATTTAGGAAGTTGTAACCTTGAGAGATATTTTTCCCCCCTGACAGTTGTAACAATAGGATTTTAAAATTCCATAGTTAACATTTTTAAATTCTTTAACTCATTATAATAATCTATTTTCCAATATTTTAGCACAAATTTGTATTCTAATATAAGATGCTCAAATCTTATCATTTCAAGTAAACTGAAGAAAAACTGCTCCATTTCCATGGGGGGAAGCTAGTGATGTTATTAGAAGTATTCTAAACTTGAGTCCTTGTGTTTTTGAGCAGTTGACCACATTCCTGATATTCACTGATACTGGGGGAAGAGGTGCTGTTGTGTGGACTCTGAATTAGAGGCACTCTAAAATAAAGCAAGTTTCAATTGCCAAGCAGTGGTCATTTTCCTGTTAACCTGAATCACCATCTCATATTTAGAGTCTAGGAGCCAGAGTATAGGGCAGGTTTTATAGAACTGTCAGCCTCTAGAGCACCAATTTCCATGCTATGACAAGGTATTCATTCTAAAATTTGTTTCTCAAATTGTTATTTGTAATACTATGTACTTGAAATTATGAAGATGGTTAAACTGTCAAAACTGCCTTTCTTTGACCATTGTTAGTGCTAAAAAGATGGAGATGTCTCAGCCTACCTGGGAATTTACTCATTTAATGGTCTAAGATAAATCTCTGTGGCTCAAATGTTTTCAGTACTGTGTCACAGAAAGCTGTATAATATAACAGCTTTGCTAGTATAAGTCAGAACAGTAAGGAATTTCAAACTTGATGGACATTCAAAATGAGCTAATGGCTAGGTTTCAAAGAAACTGATAGTTGTGCTGTTTTTAATCTGCTTTCTACTGTTGTGATTAAACACTGACTGACCAAAGGCAGCTCGGGGAGAGAAGAGTCTATAATGAATCCTGAAGGGAAATTAGGGCAGGAACTCAAAGCAGGTGCCTGCTGTCAGGAACTGAAGCAGAATCCATGGGTAATAGTACTTACTGGCTTGCACCTATTGGCTTGCTCAGTCTGCTTTCTGGTATACAACCCAGGACCACCAATCCAAGCTTGGTACCATCTACAGTGGCTGGGCCCTTTCATCCTCCCGTCCTAACCATTAATATAAAATTCTCCACTACAGGCCAATCTAAAGGAAGCATTTTCTCAAATAAGATTACCTCTACCCAGATGACCCCAGTTTTTGTGAAGGTGATAGAAAACTAAGCAGCATACACATCGGACACCTAGCACTGTTTACAGCCTGTCCATGCTGATTGGACACCTAGCACCGTTTACAGCCTGTCCATGCTGATTGGACACCTAGCACCGTTTACAGCCTGTCCATGCTGATTGGACACCTAGCGCAGTTTACAGCTTGTCCATGCTGATTGGACAAGTAGCGCAGTTTACAGCTTGTCCATGCTGAAGGCATTTCTTTTCTTTCTTTTTTTCCCCCAATTTTTATTAGATATTTTCTTCATTTACATTTCAAATGTTATCCTGAAAGCCCCCTAAACCCTCCCTCATCCCCTGCCCTGCTCCCCTACCCACTCACTCCCACATCTTGGCCCTGGTGTTCCCCTGTACTGGGGCATATAAAGTTTGCATGACCAAGAGGCCTCTCTTCCCAATGATGGCCAACTAGGCCATCTTCTGCTACATATGCACCTAGAGACATGAGCTCTGGGGGTACTGGTTAGTTCATACTGTTCTTCTACCTATAGGGTTGGAGACCCTTCAGCTCCGTGGGTACTTTCTCTAGCTCCTCCCTTGGGAACCCTGTGTTCCATCTAATAGTTGACTGTGAGCATCCACTTCTGTGCTTGCCAGGCACTGGCATAGCCTCACACGAGACAGCTATATCAGGGTCCTTTCAGCAATATCTTGCTGGCGTATGCAATAGTGTCTGTGTTTGGTGGCTGATTATGGGATGGATCCCCGGCTGCAGCAGTCACTGGTTGGTCCATCCTTTTGTTTCAGCTCCACCCTTGATCTCTGTAACTCCTTCAATGTGTGCTTTGTTCCTAATTCTAAGACGGGGTGAAGTATCCACACTTTGATCTTTATCCTTCTTGAGTTTCATGTGTTTAGCCAATTGTATCTTGGATAATCTAGGTTTCTGAGCTAATATCCACTTAACAGTGAGTACATGTTATGTGAGTTCTTCGGAAGAAGAAAAAGTAGCTCTTTCTGTACTGTTGCATTCTGTTATGTCTGTCTGTTCTATATAGAACACTACAGAAGTTCTTTAGTGGCAAAATACAACATGTTAACCTGGTTTTTAGAAGAGAATAATAATATAATGCCCAGGCAGTAAAATTGCTTGCCCATTTCTTTACAGGAGTAATTAGTATGGAAGGCAAGGATGTGACACTTAAGGTCTATGCCACTTGCTAGAATAAGTCTCAAGCCCCCTTCTCCTTTGCCTGAGTGACCATCAGTAGACTCAAAGTAATGCTCAAAGTATTGCTTGCCTTTAAAGCTTTAAAGCTGCCTCCCTCTGACTCTGTACAGTTGTGCTGGGCCCAGTAGGAATTATCTTAGCTATAAAGGAAATCTCACTCCTTCCCCCACTTAATGATTGACAGCAACTGGAAGATAATAGAACAGGAGGCCCCTTTGTCTCAGGTGGAATAAATTCAGCTGGCAATTACATCCATCTTTCTCCCAAGCTACCAGACCAGCATGAGGTGAGAGGGCAGACCACAGGAGAACCCTGCATCTGCTCTGAATCCCCTTTTTCCTGAGAATGCTCCCTCAAGGACAACTGCACA
>LR750633.1:261101-316399 GCA_902729485.2 Mus minutoides
ACACACACACACACACACACACACAGATAGGTGAGTATTGCATGTTTTCTGAGTCCATGGTATCCCTGCAGGTTTGTGTATTGAATGCTGTATTCTAAACTAGTTTAAGAGGGAGGTACTAGAAATTATAGGAGGTAAAGTCTAGCAGAAAGAAGTAGATTACCTAAAGAATGGCATTGAAGGTTGCAGGTGGTTCCACTGGCCATTTTCCCTTTTTGTTTCCTGTTCACTATGAAGTGACAGCCTCATTCATCATTTCTACTACATGGGGTCCTATCTGAGTGTGTGAGGTCAAGCAGCATCTAACCAAGCCATGAAAAACTTGAGCTAATATAATTATTGTTCTCTCAAGTTGTCCCTTTGGAGTTTGACACAAAAATACCTAATATCCTAGTGGTTAAATTTTCATTTCATGATTATTTTTAATTTGTTTATTTTGAAAGTCATGAAGCAACATCTTAACATTTGTGAAAATTAATGTTTTAATGAGTATTAAACACAATGATCCTATTCTTTTATAAAGGCTAAAAGTATTTCTTAGCATACCAATTTAGAACACTTGTGTATTCATACATTCTAGTGCGTAGGAAGTTTTGGAGAAAGGTAACAGTGATAGAAGGTATAAGAGCTTCATAAGAACTTTTAAGGAACAAATTAGAATTAATAGTTAAAATCTCCACTGATAAGACATGCTTGTATTTTTATCTTTTAATTTAAATATGAATTTGTTGTTCTATAGCATCTCACTAATCCATGCATTTCCCTCCAGACAGTAATTACTCAAGCAAATCTTTAATTAGATCAAAGAAAAATAAATATTCATACACTGTAATCCTGAATAGTTTCAACTTCTTTTGCAATTAAAAAAAAAAAAACATTAAACCATCAAGTCCTTTTGTTGACTGCTTTTAAGTAGTCAAGACAATCAGTTTGTTTGATTATATCCTGCACATATGAAGCAGGATATCAATGTTTATTTGCTTTTGATTTTAAGGCTTTCAGTTTGATTAAATGAATAGATTTTAGATTAAAGAAATAGAATCAATATATTTTTTATCTTTCTATCTCTCTCTCTAATCTATATTTCTATGTAATCCCCATCTCTATCTATAGTGTACCTGTAAGCTCCTGTGTGTGTTCTTATCTTGTTGATACTTCATATAGCTCATAAACTTTATTTTATCATTTTTTCCATTGTGGAGTACCCCAGAAAAGTTTCTGCATGTTATAATACCACATATTATTCAACAATCATTACAAAAATGTTCAGACAAGCTTGACTTTCTGGTTTCTTAATGCCATCATGGTAGGAGCTTGAGGAACTTTGTTCCATGGTCTGACAAGCTAACCTTGAGTACCAGGGATTAGATGATAGCTTCAGACCTTCATTATAATTCCTGAAATCTGTGCAGTTACTTTTAGGAAAGCCCAGAAGCTGAGGGAATGTCCTCTGATACGTGAATTCATTGTTAACAAGGAGTCTTTTCCTCTTCAAAGACTGCATCTGGTCTTCTTTATTTTTTTTTTCTTTGCTGTATCAAATTATGCCTTTATTATTAAATGTTCCCAGTGCTGGAAGAAATTATCCATGTGTCAATACTGTAATTTATAACACTAGAGGAATGATTTCTCAGACCTTTCCCTGAGGATAGAGTTTAACACAGTAATGGGAATATGAATGAGTTTGGATATCTGGAGATGATGTGACTTAGAAATTAGAAGTAAGGGGCAGGTTTTATAGGCATGTCTGCATTGATATGCTTGTATTTCTTTTCAGCAGATAATAGTAATGCAGAATATGCATTTTATTTTATGCCAGGAGATTTGATACTAAAGAAAGGGCATGGACAGCATGGTTATCCTTGTAGTAACATTTGCCTTTTAAAATAATAAATAATAATAATAATAATAATAATAATAATAATAATAATAATACTTTGTTTTACAATTTAACTATTGCTGCCATTCAGCTCCCCATTCCTACTCTTTTTCATCCCATTCCTCTTCCCCCAGTTTCCAGGAGGATGTTCCCCCTCCCCTGCCAGACTTCACCATTCCCTGGGGTCTCAAGTCTCTCAAGGGTTAGGGTTAGATACTACTTCCCCCACTGATGCAAGACCAGGCATTCATCTGCTGTATATATGTCTGGGGACCTCTGACCAGGTTCCTTATTAGTGACTCAGTGTCTTAGAGATCTCAAGTCAGGTTAGTTGAGACTGCTGTTCTTTCTATGGGGTGGCCTCCTCCTTGGCTTTTTCCAACATTTCCCTAATTCAACCACAGGGGTCCCAGACTTCAGTCCAATAGTTGGGTGTAAGTATCTGTGTCTGCCTCAGTCAGCTGCTTGTTGGGCCTTTGAGAACAGCCATGCTAGGTTCCTGTCTGTGAGCACATCATAGCGTCAGTAATAGTGTCAGGCCTTGGAGCCTCCCCTTGAGATGGATCCCAAGTTGGACCAGTCACTGGATTGCCTTTCCCTCAATCTCTTCTCTATTCTTTTCCATGCAGTTCTTTTGGCCAGGAACAATTCTGGGTCAGAGATTTTTGACTGTAGGTTGGCAATGCCATCTCTCCACTTGATGTCCTGTCTTTCTACTAAAGGTAGACTCTCTAAGTTCCCTCTCCCCACTGTTGGACATTTCAAAGGTCCCTTCCTTTGAATCCTGAGAGTCTCTCACCTCCCAGGTCTCTGGTACTTTTTAGAGGTCCCTCCCCACCTCCAATCCCCACCACTGAGGTTGCTTATTTCCATTCATTCTGCTGGCCCTCGGGGCTTCCTTCCTGTCTCTCCCCCACCCCCTCCATACACACACACAATACCCAATCATGTTTCCCTTTTCTCTCTCCCCTTCTCCCACACAGGGCCCTCCATGTGATCATTTTCTTCTCCCTCCCAAGTGGAATTGAGGCATCTTCACTTGGACCTTTTGCTTGTCAACCATCTTGAGTTCTATGGATTTTATCCTAGGTATTCTGTACTTTTTCAGGTAATATCCACTTATTAGTGAGTACATACCATGTATGTCCTTTTGGGTCTGAGTTACCTCTCTCAGGATCATATTTTCTAGTTCCATCCTCCTGCAAAACACTTGATGTCCTTGTTCTTAATAGATAAGTAGTACTCCATTGTGTAAATGAACCACAATTTCTGTGTCTATTCTTCATTTGTGGGAAATATGTGTTGTCTACAGCTTTTGGCTATTACAAATAAGGCTGCTATGTGCATAGTGGAGCCCATGTCCTCATGGCCTGGTGGGGCATCTTTTGGGTATATGCCCAATGATAAATGGGCTGAGAAAGAAAATAAGGAAACAATACCCTTCACAATAATCACAAATAATATAAAATATCTTGGGGTAACTCTAACCAAACAAGTGAAAGATCTATATGACAAGAACTTCAAGTCCCTCAAGAAAGAAATCGAAGAAGACCTCAGAAAATTGAGAGATCTTCCATGGTCATGGATCAGTAGGATTGACCTAGTAAAAATAGCCAACCTACCAAAAGCAATCTACAGATTCAACACAATCCCCATCAAAATTCCAACTCAATTATTCACAGACATGAAAGAACACTTCTCAATTTCATATGGAAAAACAAAACAAAACAAAAAACAGGATAGCAAAAACAATTTTTAACAATAAAAAAACTTCTGGGGGAATCACCATCCCTGACTGACCTCAAGCTGTACTACAGAGCAATAATGATAAAACTATATGGTACTAGTACAGAGACAGACAGGTTGTTCATTGGAATAGAATTGAATATCCAGAAATAAACCCACACACTTATGGACACTTGATCAAAGAAGCCAAAACTGTACAATGTAAGAAAGAAAAAATCTTTAATAAATGGTGCTGGTCTAACTGGCAGTCTGTATAGAGAAAATTGAAAATAGATCCATATTTATCACCTTGTACAAAGCTCAAGTCCAAGTGGATCAAAGGCCCTTTAAAAAAAACTATTTCTTTAGAATAACATGAATTAACTAGTACCCCAGAGCTCATGTCTCTAGCTGCCTATATAGAAGAAGATGGCCTAGTTGGCCATCATTGGGAAGAGAGGCCCCTTGGTCATGCAAACTTTATATGCCCCAGTACAGGGGAACACCAGGGCCAATATGTGGGAGTGGGTGGGTAGGGGAGCAAGGCGGGGGATGGGGGAGGGTTTAGGGGACTTTTGGGATAACATGTGAAAGTTAAATGAGTGGGAGTGGGTGGGTAGGGGAGAAGGGTGGGGAGGGTATAGGGAACTTTCGGGATTGCATTTGAAATGTAAAATAAAATATCTAATAAAATTAAAAAAATATTTCTTTAACTTATTCACTTTACATCCTGCTTATTGCTCTCCTTCCACTTATCCATAATCCTTCCCTCATCCTCCATTCCCCTTTCTTCCCTTTTCAGGGCCCTACCCTGGCACTTCAAGTCTATGTGATGCACTTTCCCATTGAAGTCAGCCAAGGCAACCCAGCTAGAAGAATATATCCCATGTACAGGCAGCAGCTTTGGGATAGCCTCCATTATAGTTGAATGAAACCCACATGAATACCAAGCATATGTGCAGGGAGACTTAGGTCCAGTTAGGTCCAGTCTGTGTATGGTCTTTGACTGGTGGTTCAGACTCTGAGAGCCTCAAGGGTCCAGGTTAGTTGACTCTGTTGGTCTTCCTATGGAGTTCCCTTTGGAGAATCCCTTTCAGTGCTACAATTCTTCTTCCCCAAACTGCATCCGCTGTTTGTCTGTGAGTATCTGTATCGGTTTGAGTCAGCTGCAGGGAAGAGCTTCTCAGAAGACCACATGCTCCTCTCTGCAAGTATAACAGAGTAATAGTGTTAGAGATTGCCAGAATTTGCCTTTTGTCATGACAGTAAATCACATAAGATTTTATTCATTATTGCAGTTGCTGTCTTATCATAGATTTAGCTTTATAATTTTTTAGAGGAGCACTGGAAGTGTGCCCTCATTTTTATTTATATTAATGATAGTAGAACATTAACAGTTTAAAATGTTTTTGGAAATTACTGGCTTCTTGTTTTAATAACTATTTAGATCTACATTCCAGAAGAGTAATTTCTTATGACATGTGGTTCTGTAACAACTGAGAACACTAAACACAGATTGAGTTATCTATGTATTCTTTCATTTTTTTATTCATTAAGTATTGAGCATCCATGATATGCACCTACCCTTGATAAATGCAAAGGACACAGAGTTAAAGATTCCTTTTGTTGTGATTCTTAAAGCTTATTAGGGGAACTAAAGAAATCATAAATTAGATAAAGCTAGTTATAAATATTGAAAAATGCATATCCGAGAAAAACTGAGGTCATGGGATAGAACTGTAGTGTGTGGGTTTAGGTAAGTTGAACCTATAGCAGCTAGGATAATGGTTGGCAGGCTCAGGTAGAGATAAGAAGACCATGGTCTTGGGAGTGAACTGAGAGTTCAGAGGGAGAGAGGTCTGAAGTATGAGGTTAAGCAAGTAAGCCCAAATCTCACAGGGCCTTATAGAGGAAATATCGGTGAATTAACAGTGGGAAGTGACTTGCTGGTTTTAAAGCAAGAACATAAACTATTTAGTTGCTGTTTTTGAATGGCTTCTCCAGAGAATGAAATATAGGTAATCAGACATAGTAACACTAGGATTAGAGAAAACAAACGACTTCCTGATCAATTTTGGGGACAGAAACTGACATATTTTGGAGACAGAAGCTGTAGGAGCTGTCCAGAGACAGAAAGAAAATCCCTGACAGTCATTTCAGTTCTTACTTGAGACGATTGGGTGGGTATTGGTGTTATCTCTTGTGATAATGGAAGCCACAAGATTAGATTAGAAACATAACATTAAAGTGAAACCAGGATTTAGATTTGGCCACAGTGAGGTGACATGCAGGTCAGACAACCTTATGAAAATGTCAGGCACACAGCTGAACTGAATCAGGAAACAGAACATTTACAACTGGAAAGACTTGTGCTGAAAAGCTGTCATTCTTAGAGCCAATGTAGATGACATTTAAAGGCCCAACAGTAAATTGACCCTAAGAAGATAGTGTCCATTAAGAGAACCTGGACAACCCAGGATTAATTGTCAAGAACTTTTATTATTTGGAGGTCAGGAGAAAGAACAGGGAAGTGAAACTCATGAATCGGCAAGGAAGTAATATAGACACTATCAAAGTGAATGTCACCGAGAAGGAAAGGGTCATGTAAGAGTATATAGATCAGCGGCATCAGAGATAGAAGAAATGAAGTAGAAAACACATTGAATTTGGCACCAGGGTTTGAAGACGACCTTAATGACAAGTTTCACAAGTTTGTTTCAGAGACATCAGATTGGTGTATACTGAACTGTGAATGGGAGGAGAAAAAAAGTTAAGGCCTTTTCCTTTGAAAGGGAGAAGGAAGATAGTTTTTAGAGCATATACAGTGACAATTTTTTTCAACTTTTATTAGATATTTTCTTCATTTACATTTCAAGTGTTATCCAGAAGGTTCCCTATACCCTCCCCCCTCCCGGCCCTGCTCCCCTACCCACCCGCTCCCACATCTTGGCCCTGGTGTTCCCCTGTACTGGGGCATATGAAGTCTGCATGACCAAGGGGCCTCTCTTCCCACTGATGGCCAACTAGGCCATCCTCTTCTATATATGCAGCTAGAGACATGAGCTCAGGGGGTACTAGTTAGTTCATGGTTATTCTTCCACCTAGAGGGCTGAAGACCCCTTCAGCTCCTTGGGTACTTCCTTCTTCCTTGGGAACCCTGTGTTCCATCTAATAGCTGACTGTGAGCTTCCACCTCCATGTTTGCCAGGCATTGGTATATTTTCCCCCCGAGACAGCTATATCCGGGCCCTTTCAGCACCATCTTGCTGGCATATGCTATAGTGTCTATGTTTGGTGGCTGATTGTGGGATGGATCCCTGGCAGCCGCAGTCGTTGGNGTAAAAACCAATTTTGAGCATCATATCTAGTTTATAATGTGAAGGCAGCTTACTGTATACTTCTTCCTATGAAATTAGATACACTGATACATATGCAGATAAGGACAGAAACACGTATTTAGACTGTGTTAGGAGTCTGGGGTGAACAAGGAGATGGAAATATGGAATATTAAGGCAGTGACTGTCATCATGGGCCATGGGATCTAAGCACGAAGTAAACAAAGCTAAGAGACTGACAAGTGCTTCATAAAGACATGGTCTGTGACTGTCTCCAGGGAGTAGTTGGCTTTGTAACCTGTGCTTGAGTGAATGGAAAGGAGAAGGAGGCACAAAGAGAGCACAGCATTGAAGAATGTGAAGAAGCACAGATAATGAGAGGGCAGGGCTGACGATTACGACAAAGTACATATTTCTGGGCGAAATTTAGAACTAAGCTTTTATTAAAGGAGTGACAGGCTGTCAGGAAAAATTAATGGGGTTATTTGAGGTGACAAAGTCAAAGAATTAAGACAGCAGCATATGACCATTTGAAGGATATGCATTGTGGTATTTCAGTGTGGTTGATGTCACCATGAGAATTACAGAGAAAATAACTTTTTTTTTTTCAGCAAATGACCCAAGTTAAATAAATGATACCAAAAATAAGTTCCAGGCAATGATATTTGGGTGGCTTAAAGGGCATTGGTTTCTGGTGGAACCAAATAAATTGCAAATAAAAGTAGCAAGATAAGAAAACTTGCCGCACCTTCTAGGTGAGACATTTAAAGTATAAAGTAAAACCTCAAAAATGTTCATGAGTGTTAGTCAAAAGCTCATTCAGAATACATCCAAATTTAGGTCATAGCCAATTAGAGGGGTAATTAGGAAAAGACTGAGTTTAGTTCAATGTTTTAGTCATGCCAGGCATGGAGACTGGAGGAAACATCAAGTGTTTGGGATAAGTCCAGGGCAGTCTTAGAACCAGAACAGGTACAGAAAGATGCAGGAGATGACAGTCTGAGATCTTAGAGACCTGGGTCATGCTGGTGACCACCGTGGGTGTGGCTGGTGATGAGACAAATCATGAGAAGGTCAGAGTAGAATAACATGAACATTCTGTCTGTGTCCCCGAGAATCACTGGGATGGAATGTCAGTGTTGTCCACAGGAATACAGGAGAGGCCAGGGTGCAGGATTGATGTTCAGATTGAGAGCTCTGAAGCATCCTCTAACTTGCCTTAATCTGTGTCTAGCCACGTTTATGACTCTTCTGTAATGGCAGGAAATAGTGACACCCCCAGCACGCTCAGAGGGGTTAAATATTCTCAGTCCTTCCAAAGGGTGCTTAAGTCTGAATTGCTCTCGTGAATTTGTTTTGCTTGAGGGAATGAGTTCCCATTAAGTGTCTCAGTGTGCCACTGTGTCTTGCTGTACCTTCCGTCTACCTTCTGCTCGCTTCCTAAGTGACAGTTCCCACTCTCCTAAAGCTATTAAGGCTAGCTGTGAGAAGATAACTGTACTAAAGGCACTGGCCCTGGAGGCTCTCTGTTAATATTATATTGATTTAAATAGAAGTAGCACATGTTTGCACTCAGATCTCTCACATCCTAATCTTTCAAAGATTAGGAGGTAATTCAAACTGCAAGTGAAGGTCAATTGCTTCCTCTGTGACAAAAGTTAGGGTTGCTTAGAGCAAAGTGTTATAACCATGCTAAAGCGTACAGAGCTACAGGAGATGCTTAGGAGGATGGCATTATGAACAGTCATTTAAAAACTGCCTAGTTATTAAAATGTTTCAAACTTGACATTTTCATAATGGTCAGTTTGGTCATAAATTTGTAGAACAATGGATATAATATGATTATATCAAATATTTACTGACAGTTATTTTGGAACAAATTGCACCTTTTAATATATTAAATTATCACATTTTATAACTTCAATGAATAACAGTGAATTGGCATTTATTATACTATAATCATCTATATCAGAAAGGCAGAACACTCTCTTAAACATGCATGTGTACACACACAGAGTGTGTTATATGCATATGCATGCCTATGTAAATCTATATATATATATACATACATATTATATATATATATATATATATATATATATATATATATATATATATATATATATACAGATATACACCTTATACGTATTCTCTCACATATTATATATGGATTTATATATATATATATGTATATGTATTTTACATATACATATATATGTGAGTGTGTGTGTGTGTGTGTGTGTGTGTGTATGGCAGGGAGGAAACTAAAAAAGAGATCATGAGAGGAGAAGGAGAGGTCTTGACTAGGAAGTGTGGTAATGGATATATGTGACTTGAGGGAGGAAAGGGAGCTACAAAGAAGTTGTTACAGAGACATGGTCAAGACAGTTGAAAAGGATAATTAATTAGAAGAGTGAGATGTTATTTAAAAGTCATCCAGAGGAAAGATAACATGAAATAGCAGAACAGAAGACACATGCTGGAGACAGTAAGGAGAGAAAGGCAAGTTTCCTTAAACCACGGATGTGCCTATAAACCAGATATAGAATTTGAGCTTCCAGAGAAGGTGATAGGCAGTGAGGTGATAGTCAAAACCCAGAAGTAAAGTTAGAGATGACAGCTGTGTGCATTAAGATTATTTAAAAACCAAAATCACACTTTGCAAACAGAAGTGAAATGTATCTAAGGAATTGTACCAAATAATGAAGGCCACACTGTACCCCTCCACTCTGTGCACATGGCATTGTATTGTCATGGTTTTCCTGCAAATGGAGGTAATTGCTCCTGAGAGAACCCCTTTGCCCATCCTCCCAGTCTGCCGTTCAGCTGTTCACATTCTTTCTTTTAGTTCATCTGTGAAACTAAGATAAGACCAGTGATCAATTTGGGTTTCTCTCTCCTGACTGCTTAACTCTGTAATATGGATAGAATAGGCTCATATTTCTTGGTAATATTAACTGTAATTAATGCAATTTTTTTGATATATATATATATATATATATATATATATATATATATATATATATTTGTGTATATGTATGTATTGTGTATATTCACACACATACACACACATATGCATATTCTCAGATCACTCATTATCATCCATGAAGTATGTAGCTTAAGTCCCACATTCGATGCTTGAACCCATGGATACTACCCAACTCTCTCTATACCGTTATTTCCTATATATGCACATTGAAAACCCAGTGCCTTTCTGTAATTAATATACTGAGTACATAATGATTCATTGTGCCATGCCTTTTGCAAAGTTAGCATCAATTTCTTTTTTCTTTCTTCATCATTCCATGGACAAAGGACTTACTCTCAGCATAGAACTTATCAACTTCAGTTTTTTTTTTTTTTCAAGTAGAGCACATATGAAACACTTCATATATTCTCTTTGTTATATCTGAATTATGAACATTCTTACCTTTGTTGTTTGGAACGCTTATTCTAAAAAGGCTACTTTAAGCCACACACTGTGCTAACATGACAGAGGGCCTTATAATTGGGACAATTACTAAGTATTTAATGGACAGTACATAAAACATGGATATCCTGTTCATAGGAAGACTTGTCTAAAATGGCACAATTTTCATCATGATTCTCAACATGACGTGTAATTTAAAGCTTATTAACTTTCTATTTCTGAATTTTTTCATTTACTGAACAGTTATTTTAGAACAGATTGTACCTTTTGATATATTGAATTATCACATTACTCCCAGTAATGCCCACCCTCCCAGTTTGCCCTTCCCAGGATTACCGTGTTGATCACAGGGTAGCAGAAACATGGGGAACAAACCTATGCTGAAGAGTGGAATTTACTATAAATATAAACTATTTTCTGGGATCAGCTTTCCTCAATGATAGACACTTATTTATAACTAAGATATTTCATTCATTCATTTATTTATTTACTTTACAACCTTTTTAGACCTTCCCTTCCCTTCTCTCCTTTCACTCCCTGCCTCTCACTTCACCTCTCTCAATGCCCTTTCTTTCTCCTCAGATAAAGGGAGACCTCCTACCCCAACCCACCTGGTGTTCTAGTAGCACTAGCTGCATCATCTTTTACTGAGGCTCAACAAGGCCACCCAGTTAGGGGAAAGGAATCCAAAGGCAGGCAACAGAGTCAGAGATAGCTCTTGCTCCTGCTGTTTGAGGTCTCACATTTGGAGCAAGCTGAACATCCATTACATAACTGTAGGAGGACTAGGTCCACCCCATGGATTCTATTTGGTCTCTGTAAGCCCCTATATTACTAGGTGAGTTGATTCTGTATCTTTTCTTGTGGTATCCTTGACCTCTCTGACTCCTCCAATATTTCTTCCCCCTCTTCCCCAAGATTCCCCAAGCTCTACCTAATGTTTGACTGTGGGTCTCTGCATCCGTTGTCCTGAACTGATGGGAGAAGTCACTCAGATGGATGTTAGAGTAGGCTCCCGTCTGCAAGTGGTTATGAGTTTATGTTAACCAAAGAAAAGTGGAGAAGAGTACTTATGAATATAAAATTTTCTTTCTCAAAGGATAAAGGTCAATTATTAGCTATTCATCAGTCTGAAAAAAGTATTACAAAGCAATTCAAAAGACCTTTGATTTCATTTCTTTTTTTTTTTTTGACCTTTGATTTCATTTCTTTTTTTTTTTTGGCCTTTGATTTCATTTCTATAGTAGTTTATGGTATGTGGCTATAAAGTGTGAGTATTTCCATTAATAGGAGAGTTTGATTTTTCTCAGCAAACTGGAGTTTCCCTTAATGAATTTCAGTAAGAGCTGGGGACTTTTGGAAAGTAACACAAATCTGTGCTCTTCTGTTCTTATTAAATATTGCGGAACATGAACTTTTTAGCCATTGCTTATATGACCTGACAAATATTTTCATAGACTCAGTTAGCATATTTAAGAGAAGACAGGAAGGCACAGATACTCAAGGAGGCAGACAGTCAACCCGTCACCCTTCAATTCTCTGGGTGCTACTTACATGGTAATTACCAAACCTGGATCGAACATGATCTAGAAATATTTCACCCATCTTCACCGCAAGAACATGTAGAAGTCCTTTTTTTGTCTTCCTATAAGAACATCAGTATAACTTTCATTTACACAGCATTTATGTTACCTTGGGATTGAAGGAATTTAGAGTTGATTGACAATGCCCTGGGAAGGAATAGGAAAATACAAGAGCATTTCAAGAGTCCTAAATGTTTTTTAGAATTTGTAGCAGTCAGGTTCTAGAGCCAGCCTCCATGGATTCTAAGATGAGAGTATAATTCTCAGAGCATCCAGAATAATGCTCTGAGTAGGAGACCTGAAGCTCAGCAGCAGCAGCAGTCGCTGCTTCTGCCAGAAGCACCGTGGCCTGTTTTCCAGACAGAGCGCCAGTGAGGCCTGGGCATTTTGATGAGATGACACATTCAATGTCTGAGCTCATGCAAGATGATGGCAGCAGTACCTTGGTCCTCTTGTTATGACATATCTGTTGTTATGTCAACTATTTTTCATCACCAAGAGACAATGAATGCTGAAAATAATGCTAATATAAGTTTTTTGAAATGGAATGAAATTTGATTGTGGTTATTTTTTGCTTTTGCTTATAAATATTAATGTTGCCTAGAATTTGGTAATTATTAGGTTTCTCCATTGAGGCAGAACTTGAATGCTTATAATTTCCTACCTAAGTACTAGTTTATGTGGCATTCCCTGAAAACCTCAAACTTTATTCTTTCATCTGAACTACTAACCCAGAAAATGTCTGACGACATGGGTTTGGAACTTTTACTTTACCACTCAGCTGGGTATAGGAAGTTCTGGTTCATCAGAAGTAAGAAATTGAAGGAAAGAAACTGACAAACCCGTGTCACATTTCAGTGTCCACTCCCATTTAATGCATGCTGCCCTTTTGTTGAAACGATGGCACCCTGTTCACCACAGAACCCATCTTTAGGATTTTACACTGGCAGTACTCTAGCATGTTCAGAACTGCTATAATCTGTAGGAAGGAAATTTCATAACTCACAATAATGCATATTCACTCATCTCAGGAGAACAAGGGTTAAAGGAAAGGCTGACTTTTCTTTTTTTTTTTTTTTTTTTTTTTACTACTTTTATTAGATATTTTCTTCATTTACATTTCAAGTGTTATCCAGCTAGTTCCCTATATCCTCCCCCCTCCCGGCCCTGCTCCCCTACCCACCCACTCCCACCCCTTGGCCCCTGCGTTCCCCTGTATTGGGGCATATAAAGTCTGCATAACCAAGGGAAGGCTGACTTTTCTAATTGGTCTTTTTGTATCATAGCATCTTTCCACTTCAATGGAAAATGAAGAGGTGGCAGGCACCAAGGAAAGGACACTTCATAACTGGTAGTAACTCACCATCTTCTGAAAAAAGCAGAGTGTAGTTTGTGGTTTGTGTTATGGGTGAAATCCTGGCCCAGCCCATATTGTCTGAGTGTCCTTTGGCAGATTTTTTTTTTTGACACAGGGTTTCTCTGTGTAGCTCTGGCTGTCCTGGATCTCACTTTGTAGACTGGGCTGGCCTCAAACTCAGAGATCTTCCTGCCTCTGCCCTTTAAGTACTGGGATTAAAGGTGTGCGCCACCATGCCCGGCTACTGCGGCAGATTTTTAAGTGGACTTTTACAGGATTACGGTTTGTAAGAGAACTCTACTCTATACTAAGAGAGCACAGGGAAGACTGCCCACTGCATGGAATCACTATGCGTGCTGTGGCCTATGTTTCCTTCTGGTGAAATCGCCCAAGAGTATGGAAACCTCATGTTCTTACTGCTTCAAATGAAAATGGTTCTGAAGCTGTTGGCAGAAATAGCATATGATCATGACTGACATCATGCACAGTGGTTGCTAAACAATTTCTCCAGTTACTCTTAAGGGTGATGATGGCTTCTAGTAACATCTTGGTTTCTAAAACATATTGGTTTCCTTTAGACAGCTCAAGTATAAAAAGCACAGAAAATTGGATATGCTACACTTAGAAGAAGATGCTATGAGTGTTCCCATGGTATTTCCATCAGTGATGTAACTTCAGATGTATAATTTGGACATCTATATTCATTTCAGACTGTGTATCAAAATCATAGTCTGTTTTTATGCTTATTTTAATGGAAATGGGAGAGCCCTACTGATAGACTCCATAAATGTTGGACTTGTTTCTTGTTTCTTCCCTAGCAGTAACATTATGCTAATGAAAATATTATGTATATATGTAGATGATTCACTGAATTCCAAGATCAATAAATTTTGAACTTAAGCTTTTCTCATTTTTAAATATTCTTTTCTTTATTGATCCCCCATTTTTCCCATGTCTCCTTTTATCTACAAATTATGAGGGTGTGTATATGCTCCTGTAAGCTCATGCACTGTGTGCATGCACACACACACACACACACACACACACACACACACACGCACACACACAGATATGCAGTACCTGCATCCATGTTGTTTGTTTTACCAACCACTCAGTACTCCAAATTTAATTATATCTGATACATCCCTCCTTCAGCAAAGACTAAATATTAATAAATCTTTCCTTTAAGTCACCCTTGTTTATTAACCTTACTTTTTACTACTTTTATGACTCAAGATGAGACTCTTAATTTCTCCTTTCCTCATCCTTTCCATACTTGAAATACTGCATCTGTTAATAAAATTACATGTATCTAATAATAAAATTAGAAGCAAGATGCTTATGAGCAGTTTTCCTTTTATGTATTGGTAAGTATTGTGAAAAGCAGACATGGGAAATTAAAAATCATCTAACAATGCAATACAACATTATTTTATTTATTCATCATTTATTCATTGTATTCTCCATAAAATTCATTAGAGAAATTTAATAAAATAACTGCAAGTATGTAAGATGAAGTGAGCATTGATTCTGTTAGTGTCTATTGTATCAGCTGCCAGTGTGTTGTTTTCCTACATAATAGCCATTTTTTTAAAAATCAGGACTCATTCTTTCATGGTTCTGGAGTCCAGATGTCTGAATCCTTAGTGCCACCAGACTGCTTAGTCTCTGGGAGAAAAGTGGTTCTTGTCCTCATCTATCTACCTGTGGCTGTGGCTAGGTTCCTAGACTTTATCTACCTGTGGCTAGGTTCCTAGACTTCCTTGGTTCCTTTGCCTTTGTTGTATAACTGTATCAAGACACTTGCCTTAAGATTCAGCTTGGTGTGTACTTGGTTAGGGCACTTTGCTTTTGATGAAGTCTAGATGGCTAGGCAATAGCATTATGCAGAGGTAATTAATGCTATGATAAAGTAAAATTGCCCTCCATAATAACTGGGGACCTCATGATTTTAACTGGGGACCTTAAGTCAGTCACCAACCAGGAAGCATACTTCAGCTGATATGAGGTCCCCAACACATACAGCAGAGGACTGCCAGGTCTAGACTCAGTCAGAGAAGATGAACCCAACCCTCAGAAGACTTGAGGTCCCAGGGAGTAGGGTGGTCTGGTAGGGTGGGGGTAAGGGGGTAGGGACATCCTCTTGGAGACCAGGGGAGGAAGTATGGGATGTGGAAAGTCAGAGAGTGGATCAGGAGGGGGAATAAAGTCTGGACTGAAAAAATAAATGTTAAAAAAGAACAAAATATGATGTGGAGAAGAAAGAACTGTGTTCACATTGCCAGCCCTCTTCTTGTGCCCTACAAACTCCAGTCTTGAAGCTTCAATATCAATTTTCAGCCAAATTGCAAGCTTGCCTGCCTTGTGGATTTCAAACTTGCCAATAAGACAGGGCCAATAAAAAAGTAATTTCTCTTAAAAAAACAAAAAACAAAAAAACAAAAAACAAAAAACAAAAAACAAAAAAAAAACAAAGAACAAAAAACCCCCTCTCTCTTCTTTCCCATCTCTCTTTGCTGCCCTCCCCTCTCCCTCTTCTTCCTTCATTTTCTGTTTTATTTAACAACACAAACCTAATGAATGCAAAGCCCAATCTAGATAATCTAAGATGATTTCATATCAAAAATTTTAACTCAGCTACATCTGAAGAAACTTTTACCCAAATAAGGTAACAATATCATTTCTGGGATTAGAGGTACACATTTGGGGGATTGAATGGCCATAGTTTTGCCTACCATGACTACCCCATAAATGAGAAATTCCTGATTGATATGGTATAGGAAATTATGAAGTATCATGAGGTATCAAAGAATTCATAATACAGTAACCAACAACAACCATGATTGAAAAATAGTGTCACTCAAAACAGAATAAACATGGTGATGGAGGAAATATAGGAGAGAAGAGCATCATAATTATAAGACAATGTAGCCAACTGTAATGCTTTAAATGAATTTAAAGTTTAAATAATGTTTAAAATTAACCAAAAGCACTACCTAACAAAACTATCTTCATAGAAGCCAGCAAACAAATTTCTATATTTTAAATACATTTCATCATTTTAATTTATCTAATATGTATATATGTGGATGGATGGGGAGGGGTGAGCATATGATTGCCTTACCCATGGAGGCCAGAAGCATCAGATACTTTGCATCTGGAGTTAGTTACAGGCAGCTAAGGACCATGTAACATGGGTAGTGGGAAACAAACTCAGGTCCTCTGCAAGACCAGTATAACTCTGAACTCCTTAGCCATCTCTCCAGCCCAGGAGCAACTCCTAAGCACAGGGTGCAGAGGTTAGTACAGACTATATTTGTTTTATTAATTTGTTCATCTGCCAAGCTCTCTGTAGTTTCTTCCAGTGAATAAATAGTTTGTTGGCAAGTTATGTTACAACTTATAACTCAACCCCATTCTGTGTAAAATAAATAATGACTGCATCTTAAAGTATGTATTAACCCCCCCCCCCCAGCTTGGCCAAGTCTACCAAACAGATTGGGAAAACATTTCCAGATAGGATTTATTTCTCAAATGAAAACCAGACTCCTATTTAAAATAATTTTGTGCTCAGAAGATAATCATTAGCTCCTGTGTTTTGTTGACTATAACCTCTCATAGCTTTCTTTTTTTTTTCCTTGCATTTCAAAAGTCTTCCAAGTTGGCAAATCAGAAGTATAAATTGCGCTTATATAATTAACATCTGTATTTCTTAACTCTCACTTGTTCGTGAACTGTACATATTTTTCTATTATATACTTATAAGTTGCAGAAACGTTTTGTGAGTGTCTCCTTGCTTACACCTCAAAGGGCACCTGTTGTGGGTAGCGGATGAAGAGAAGCATTCTAGGCACAAGGCAGAAGGTAGCTTGGCAGAGATGATTGCATATTTTCAGAGTAGCTCCCAGAACCTACATTTTACTTACATTCCAGGGCACCAGTTGTTACCAGGTGCTAACTCCCCAACCTAATGACAATGGGTGAGTTCAGTGGTGCATCTTCTGCTGTGATAAAGTGTCTCGCTAACTGTTTTATTGTTGTGGTATCTAAGATACATTTCCATAGTGCCTTTTCATGCTTCTCATTTATCCCAACTTCCTTCCTCTTGAGATCTCCCATTGATATCACTTTCATAAAACATTGGAAGGATATGTCCCTTTTTTGAGGAAAAAAAAAAGTGATCATTCATCACTAAAAGGCCCACACAACAGAACAATGCAGACTAGATAACTTATTAATAACAAAAATTCATTTTCACATCTCTGGGGCTTAGGGGGCGTTCAAGGTCAATGCTTTAGCATTTTGTGAGAAGGGTTTTGGTGTCAGGACTTGATAGGCTAGAGGGCAAAGTAGCTCAAAACTAAATCTGAGACCAAGATACCCCAATGGCCTAATCAGTTCTTTATGGTCCCATGTCATAATGCTATTCAGTTGGCTCCATATCAACAGAAGGAGGTATTCAAGTCACAGCATTATTAGGAAATTAAGGAAGGAGATATTGGTTACCAGGATTTCTAATAATTAAAATTGTGTCCATGTGTATAGGAAAATTTCCTCTTCCTGACATGTATATCTCTTATTTATCATTAACGAATAGAGTCTCAAAGAAAATGATGGGGTTGCCATTTCAGATACAGACAGTTTTAAATAAAATACTTTCAATATTTGTCTATAACATGATAGATGTCCTCTCTAATAATAATGTTAGCCTGATATAGCTGTCTCCTAAGAGGCTCTGCCAGTGCCTGACAAATACAGAAGTGGATGCTCACAGCCATCCATTGGACTGAGCACAGGGTCCCCAATGAAAGAGCTAGAGAAAGTACCTAAGGAGCTGAAGGGATTTGCAGCCCCTCAGGAGGAACAATATGAACTAATCAGTACCTACAGAGATCCCAGGGACTAAACCACCAGCCGAAGAGTATACATGGTGGGACTCATGGCTCTAGCTGCATATGTAGCAGAGGATGGCCTAATGGATCATCAGTGGGAGGAGAAGCCCTTGGTCCTGTGAAAGCTCTATGCTCCAGTTTAGGAGAATGCCAGGGCCAGGAAGCGGGAGTGGGTGGGTTGGTAAGCAGGGGGAGGGTAGAGAGGATAGGGGGTTTTCAGAAGGAGAAACCAGGAAAGGGGATAACATTTGAAATGTAAATTAAGAAAATATCTAATAAAAAATAAATAAATTTTTAAAAAAACCAATGCTACTGATCAGTTTTATACATAAGCTCTATGTGAGAAACATGCCCAGGGACTTGGAAATACCCTCTTGTTCCTGTTATAGCCTTGTGTGTGGCACTACAAGGTCCATTTTATACCAAGAAATTGAAGCTGACAGAAGTTAAGTAATTTTTAACACAGTTCTATACTGGCTGTGGCAGGCCCAGAGAGTAGGTCTATTTATTGCTTCAATTCACCATTGATCATCCCTGTAGTATTTGGATAGGCATGGTGATTTTGAAATGATTTTCTACTTGCTTTAGGCAGTTCTCCGAAGTAGGGCTATTTCTGAGGCATATGTTAAGAATTTAGAAAAGTCTAAATAATTTTGGTTAATTTGGGAAACAGATGAAAGGCTTTTCTGCTATTCACTGACTTCACGTTTTGCATAATGAATCTATGATGTTTAAATCTGCATATGTCTGATTCTTCATCTGGAGCCAAGTCTGAGAGAATTCCCAAGTGCCAGGGCTGTTCTCAGAGTTCTTTTTAAGTAATTGGCAAGGTGTAGAAAGTCCAATCAAAGTCACTGGCCATGAGCAGAGAGAAAAGTCAGAGAGGTTACCAACTAATTGTTCTGAAACTGAGAAGCCATTATTATTCCTTCTACTGATGCTGCCTTTGTTTGGAGTTGAGGGACCTGCTTGGGTAGCTTCCTGGGGATATTATTCTATTACCACCAGCCAGGGGTTGACGTATAGTTATACTTGGTATGCATCAGTTTGGTAGAGTACTTTTCCTCACTTCTTTTCTTTACTGTGTTTGAAATGATTTTCTGCATATGATTGTGGGGCATTGGGCTATGCACAGACAGCCTGGTCTCCAGTTGAGCTGAGGTCTGAACCCCAGTGGTGATAATTCACCTACATGACACAGTAGGCGTTCCCTTATGCTCCTGGAACTCTGGCTCCTTCCTAAGTTACTGCCCCCCACAACCCCCACAAGAGAAGCATGGTCAGTAGTCACATAGGCAATGGCCCAAGCTTCTGCCCTTCAGGCTAAACTCCTCCCCAGTTACCTAGCAACAGTAAAGACCATAAAAAGGGCTGTTCAGCTCCTGCCTGCTCTCTTGCTCCTCTTATCTCTTACTTGTCTCCCTCTTACCCCTCACTCTTACCCCATCTCTCCTCTCCCTTTGTCTTCTCCTCTCCTCTCTCCTCTCTTCTCCTCTCCTCTCTCCTCTCTCTTACTCTTTCTCTCTAGTCTTTCCTCTCTCTCTCTCTCTCTCTCTCTCTCTCTCTCTCTTTCCCTCTCCTACCTTCTCTCTTTCTCCCTGCCTTTCTATAATAAGGCTCTAAAACCATAGAGAGTCTCTGCTCATCAAGGCTGCACTCGCTCTCGTCAGTGTTGGGAAACCTCTTCCCTCATCCCTCTCTCCTATAACCCTGGTGGCTTTAGCAAAGTAGTTCCGGAGTTCCCAGGTAGGGCTGCCTCTTGGCCACCCCCTGAAGAGTGGGTCAGAGGCTTGAATGTCCACACAGGGCTGAGTGGAAAGTGTATGGCAGCTCTCCCACACCTGACAGACCAGAGAATAGGTAAAACTCTGGTGGGATGTGGGTCTTCTTCCCCCTTCTTCCCTTGGGCCTCCCTTTTTAGTTCCTGACATATGATCTGAGTAGAATTTCCTTCCTGTAACTCATTCGTTTTAGAAGAAGCCTATTTTTTGCTACTACTTTGTCAACAGATGCAAATGCCTACAAAAGATTGAATTTATTTAGAAATGTTAACAGTTTTGTGTGGTATGGTTTGAATCTTGCCTTCAAATATAAACCTAGGGTTCATTGTTCTAAAAGTAGGTTAATTCTGAAGCAAGAAAACTTTCTAGCTAATAAAAGCATTGACATTTAGAACCAGCTTTTGTAAAAATCCTTTTCTAACAATGTTTAATTAAATATTCATGGAAGAATTAATGATAGTCCTCAATCTCTCTTTACTGCACATTAAAAAGGATATTTATTGGGATGTGGTCTAGTGGTGTTCATTTTCTTAGAAAATTCTGATTATGGGAACTTTATTGTACTTATTTATGAGTTGGCTTGCTAGTGTTTGTGTGAATTCCTCCAAGGTGCACCCTCCTATCCTAGGGTGTATTTCCTATATCCTGTTGTAGTTTTTGCTTTTAGCACATCCAAGGAATTGGTGGGGATCTATGAAAGACACATTCTGAGAGTTCCTGATTCACAGTGCAAGATGAACTGGCTGAGTGTGAAGTATATAAAAGGCTGCTACTGTTTTCCTAGTGTAAAGGGATCAAAAGAAAGATGTGCTTCTGTTCTGACATGTGATTAGGTTTGTTAATGTACTCCTAAATTTGCTGTCCAACATTATTGTTTAATTACATCCATCCATCAGCTTTTTGTTTGGTGAGATTCCAGCTTTCTAGACGGAAGTATCTGCATCACAGTTTCCTCTCTTGTCACATTTGTTTAGCACCCACAGTTTTCCTAATCCCAAACAATGTCCTTATTCATCCTGCTTTGTATTATCTTAAGATCTTCCCAATATGCTTTCACTTATGTGGCATTAACACATTGTTCCGTGGCTCCTACCATGGAAAATAAACCCAAACTTGGATACACATGTCCTGACAGTACACCAACAGAAGGGGCCAAGAATCTGCTCTCATTTCTCCATGCTTTTTCAGACCAGCCTATTTCGCTGTTTTTGTCATATGCTCTATTCATCACAACTTTAAAAAAAAAATATTCCTAGCTGTTTCTCTCTTCAGTCACAATCTACAAGAAGCATACATGACTTCTGAGACTCTGACAAAGGTCATCTGTTTGTGTTGATGGTATGCACTATATACTGGGTGTTTTTTAAAGACTATTTTAGGTCCAATCATTTTTCTAGACTTCAAATATTAGAGTATGATGGAACCAGAGAAGCTCTTGGCTGGGCATTCATCTTTTGAATACTAAGAGCTACTGTGGAGCCACAATTAGTAACGGAGACAGAATTTGAACTTGCAAAACCTTCTTGTATGTTTGGATTTATTTCTATATTATTTTTTTCCCTAAAAGGAGCTCCTGAGTTGGAATATTTAGCATTGTAGGAGTTAATTATCCCCCAGGGAATGTGCTGACAGACCCAAGCATAGCATATTTGAGAATTCTGGCTGTTACTTTTATACTTACTCTCACCTCTTTATTTTACTATTTGCATTTAATTTCCATAAACTTTGACACTGGGTGATTTGTATTATGCAATCCAAGATTTCTATGAATAAAATAAGAAATCATTTCTTTAAATAGTCAAGTTCAACTTCTTCAAGGTAAAAAAAAATAATCTAAAGTGCAAGGCAGGAACAAATTTCTCCATTCAGACACTCTAAACATCATTAGAACCTGGTATCTTTGATCAGCCAGTAGTGTCCACTTTGGCCAGTTGTTGAATGAGTTTGTACCAGATCCATTGACAGCATAGTCAGGGGTGCTGAATTCTTTTACATGACCTGCTACTATAAGGAATTTGTTTTATGGTCTTTTGCTAGAAAATTGCAAATTAACACATCTTTCTCCTCCTGCCTGCATTTCATTTTTGTTCTGTTATCACAAATTGTGCTGACATTAGGTGTGAATTGTTAAAATTACTTTTATTGTTAGTTTATGGAAACTGACAAACAGGGTTTTCCAATAGCAGTTCAATAACCTCCTTGCTGAACTGTTCTCGAATTTTCCTTGCTGAGAATTTTGGTTTCCTTCGTGACCTATAGCCATGAATTATTTCAGAATGTTGTTTTGACATGTGACCATAGATTCAATAGCACATTCAATATTGTATTCTCTCTGATATTCTGTTATGAATACAGGAACTCCTCTGAGAATTTCATCATATCTATTCTTAATCAGAAATGAAAATAATATAGAATCACGAGACAGATGCTACTAGCAGTCACTACACAAATAGGACTGCACCTACAGGAGATGTTTACTTTGGAATTAACTATTGTGAGTTCTGGACCTATATGCTGTATGAGTTAATGTCAGTGGTTACTTATTTCATTGATGAGACATATTAGCCTTGAAGAAAACTAATTTACTGAAGAAGCTGCCAAAAATGTGAGGCTACTATTTAAAAACAGCATATCATTTGTAACATGCTTACATTATTAAGTGGTACATTATTTGCCTACAGGTCAATACCTGGATTGCTAAATTACAAGAATAATGGTGACATTTTAAAGTAATAGCAAAATAAATGCATTTTGTGGGTACACTGTTCAATATCTAAAGGACTGCTTCGTGGACATCCAATGTGTACTATCAGATGCTTTCATGGAAAGCATGGATTCTGAAGGTGGAAAGCCGTGTGACTCAGACACGTAGTGCCATCTGATCTGACTCAGAAACCCCTGGATCCATCTGCCTGTAAAGATGTTTCTTCTAATTAGAGGAATCGTCACAGGTGTTGACATGATATTCTTCTCCCTGGATTTTTCATAACTTCTTACACCTTACTTGCTCCTTCTGTCCTTATATTTTACTCTCACTGGCTAAATAGGCAACCCATTTTTCTTTCCTATCTTGCTACTCATTTATTGAGTCCACATTTTAAAATTGTATCAGTGCAAATAACAGTTGACCTGAAATACGTATCATGTAAGTTTTTTTAGGGAAGGACACTCTAGATCAAAGAACGTGTAATATGTTATGATTTATTCTTGTCTAATTCTATAAACAGCAGTAATTCAACTATGACTCACTATGACTGATGGGCAAGGAGAGAAGTAGATGATAATATGTTGATAATAGTGAGGACAAAATGCATGGAATAGCATCCTTTAATTCACAAGGAACTTGAGGATGGCAGGCACTGGGGTGGTATAAGTGGTAAGAAATGGTCCAATGTGGGGGGATATGCTTTACAGAAATTCAATATAATTTGCTAGTGGATTGGATGAGACACGAACTAAGCAGAGAACTAAAATTCAGTTTTGGTTGGCTTGATCAACTGGAAAGATAGAGCTGCCAGTGATGTCAAAGGATGATGTTGGAGTCGGGGTTTGGTATGTTTTTGTTGTTTGCTACTCTTTTGCTCTCCTGTAGTAGAAAATAAGTAGACCACTGGATTTAGTCTCGGGTTTTTAATAGTGAGTAGATGAATCAAGAGAGTGGAAGTAGCTGAGGTTCTGTCTAAGACAGACTGTAACAATGGGCTCTGAAACAACAATTGAGTGGTGCTTAGCTTGACTGGTGGTAAGAAGTGGTAAGAAGTAAGTAGAAGGGACAAGAAGATTACTCAGGTTTGTATTTTGTGATGCTAAGCTTTGGGGACAGAAAATAGCCATCCTGGAGAAGGTACTGGGAAACACCGTACTCCAAGGAAACAGGTTCGTATAAGAGCAAGGGACAGTCAGGGCAAAGTATGAGAGTGGAGACACCGGTTAGTTTTGGTGAGATGGAGTGAAAAAAGACAATGCTTGTAGAAGAGGTTAATGTAAATAGATCATGGAAAGGATGTACTGACTTTAATAAGACAGAAAATAGCCTGGCAGAGAAGAGCTGAGGTTATACAGAGGAGAAACTTGTTCGATCATGGAAGATGATGAAATTAAATCTTGAAAGTACAGTGTTGAGAGAATGATTTCTGTGGGTGTTGCTATGTCAAAGAACAAGGACTGTGTTGAAAATTCTCATCAGCTAACTTTCTTTTTTGAGACTTGAACAATAGAGTCTCAGAGCTGACAGATTGGACAGTGATATTGGGATTTTAGATATAATCTAAGAAGGTAGAATTTAAAACTGAGTACTTCATCCTGGGGTGAAATATGATGAGATAGAAGGAACAAGAAGATTACTCAGGTTTGTATTTTGTGATGCTAAGCTTTGGGAACAGAAAATAGCCATCCTGGAGAAGGTACTGGGAAACACCATACTCCAAGGAAACAGGTTCGTATAAGAGCAAGGGACAGTCAGGGCAAAGTGTGAGAGTGGATGCTCGAATATCTGATTTTTAAGTCTCCTGCTTGGTTATGATTTCATAGACACAGACTGTACTTTGGTCTTTAGCTTCACTTATTTCATAATGCAGCACGACTGAGTGATTTATTAGGTGCCTACAAAAAATAGAGTGAATTCCAGCTACAGTTTCAGTCTGTGAACAGACAATGCTCATCACTCTATATGAATGTCCCAATAAATAACCTAATACTCAGCCCATAATGTCCGGGCAACTATAACAAATGTATTATCTATAAATTTAAGCTTTCAGCGTCTGCTTTCATCCCTTTCTCAAATTGTGTTTTTCTTTTGTTTTTAAGATCTATTTATTTATTTAATGTATGTGAGTAAACTGTTGCTCTCTTCAGACACACCAGAAGGGGGCACTGGATCCCATTGAAGATGGTTGTGAGCCACCATATGGTTGCTGGGAATTGAATTCAGGACTTCTCGAAGAGCAGCCAGTGTTCTTAACCACTGAGCCAATCTCTCCAGCCCCTCAAATTGTTGTAACATCAATCTGGGCTGAATTTGTATTCTCTATTGGTCTCTCATTCAGAAACTTGGTGTGAGTGTCCTATACAGAGACCCTGCAGTCACTGTTAATGAACCCTGTAATTGCAATAGAAGAAATTGCATATTGTTAAATTTCTCAGAAAAAAAAAGTTAAAAATAAGATTGAAAACTCACTACTCATCTATCTATGCATTGTCAGAGGATTTTATAATTCCCAAAGAGTCTCTGTGATGGAACTGTGACTCTCTCTGGTATCTGTGGTGGTCCAATGGCTTGCAGGATGGGCTGCCTCTGTTGTGTTAGTTTCCTGTTTATTAATCTTTACTTGGAAATAGCCTCAAATGCACACTGCACTCCCCTAGCTCAAAAAGGGCTATGTAACAAAACTGCTACTCTATTCCTAATATTGACGAGTGTGGAGAGCTCCCTAGGTGTCCCTGAATGATGCAGCAGGACATGGGTGTGCCAAACCACAAAAGTCTAGACAGAAAGTATGGAGCCAGTTCATAGAAAGTAAGTACCAGTGTTTCCGTAGGAAGGAAAGTTCTGAATGGCTAGTCACTAGAGATACTTTCTAAAAGCCTTCATCAGCCATGGTGGTACAGGATGCCTGCAGTCACTTTGTTTATAGCCCACCAGGCTTCGGTTCTGGCTTAAAGATCTGATCTTTCACCTACTTACAGAGCATGTTCCAAAGCTACTATAAAACAATCTTGTTGGTGAAAGAGACTCGGGTTTGCAGCTTTGGCATCTGTAGAGTCGGCTACTGGTGGACAACTCAATTAATTAGTTTCTTTTAATAAATGAGTCAGTAGGTTTACTATGCCAACATATATATACCTATCTGTAAACATCTTGTCATAAAAGATCCATACTTTCTATTAGGCAACCCAGGCCTTAATTAACCTTTGGATGGACAGTGCATCTGAAGAGACAGCAACAGCCAAGGCCAGATTTCCCTGATGCATCTCAATAAACTTTCTGTGGATTTGGCTGGCTTAAAACAATAAAGCAAAAACATTTTCCAGTTGTAAAAGTTTAATTAAGTGTGGAGCTCTTCGTTTAGCACCGTAACCCATGACTAAGCACAATGAATTTACTAAGAGCTAAAAGAGAAAGTAATTTTAAGGCCAATGTTCAATTATGCAGCCAAATGTCCCCCTCATGACATGTACTACAGTGACCTGGAAATGAACTCAACTGTCACTATTTGGGCAAAATCAATGATGGTCACATTATTGAACTATAAGTAACAGCTAGTCACACCTTGAGGCTGGAGAGAGGACTCAGTGGTTCAGAGCACACTTGCTCTTCTCAGGGACTCAGGTTTGGTTACCAGCTGGGCCCCACAACCATCTGTAACTCCAGTTCCAGGGGACCTGACACCAGCTTCTGTCCTCTATTGGCACTGTAAGTTTGTACTCACCTGTACATACTCCATATACATCATCAAATCAATCAGTCAATCAATCAATCATCGATGACTTTTAAAAGGAAGACTTTTAATAGATCCAAAATAAAACTGGTGTGGAATAAAGATGCTTAAGAGCAGGAAAATTCTGGCCTGTTTATTGGTATGTTACAAGAATTAAAAGTCACTTTTCTCTGAAATTTTTTTTAAAGATTTATTTGTTTATTTTCTGCATGCGAGTACAATATCACTCTCTTTAGACATACCAGAAGGAGACATCACATCCCATTATAGATGGTTGTGAGCCACCGTGTGGTTGCTGGGAATTGAACTCAGGACATCTAGAAGAGCAGTCAGTGCTCTAAATTGCTGAGCCATCTCTCTCTCTCTCTCTCTCTCTGGCCCCTTGATTTCTTTTTAACTTCATGGGATATAGTCTGAAGGTTCATAGACATAAATGCATTGACCATGTATGTATAACTTCCGTTTAACATCACAGAGAAAAGAGAACAAGAGGGACTTTGTTAGGGGAGGAAAAGAGAGGGGCAGCTGAGTTCAAGATGTAATATATGAGAAAAAAATAAATTCAAAAATTAAAAAACAGATAGCAGCCGTTTTCCTGTGCATCGTGCACTCATGTGTCCTAATTTGTCAATGAAAGAAATCAGTTCTTTCTTATAACAACTTTGAGACCCATATACCTTTATAAGCACATTTATTTATTAACTAATTAGGCAAGCCATACAGACACATTTTCATATATGTATTCTAGATGTCAAAATCCTTCCTGAAAGAATTAGAAATCAGTTCTTTGCAGCCTATAACTTTGCATTTAGAATTTTGCATGCAAATGAAGGTGTTCAGCCAAATGTGTTTCTGAACTTGGTATTTGTATGCTAGGAAAGTAAGTGAAAGAATTCTCTGAAGAGTTTGGATGGAGTGAATAAATGAGTGAAACCCTTGTCTGTGCAAGAAAAGGAGTGTAATATAACATCATTGAAAAGAACGAAGCATATCTAACTAGACAAGCCTCCCCACCTTGTCTGAACATATGTGCACACCATGGTTTCTTCATTCACTCATTCATTCACGGTGGACTTTGGGAGAAATGATGAATGAAGACCGTGTATAGATGGCCCTGCAGCATTGCATACCTGATTTATTATTATTGGCTGCATACCCAAGAGTGTGGCTTCTGAATCTCCTGGTAGATCTACTTGAAGGCTCTTGAAGAATCCCTATATTATTTTCCAATATATCGCTACAAATTCACATTCCCAGAAGCACACTATAAAAGTGGTTCCCTTTTCCCACATCCTTGCCTTTCCATGTCAGTATTTACTTTCTGTAAAACATCCTAAATGGTGTTTATGTAATTCTAAAGGTATGTAATTCTAAAGGTCATGCAATTCTGTAAAATGTTCCAAAAGGTGATATGTAATTTTAGTTTTAATTTTCATTTGACCCATGATTTGAGATACTGAAGACTTTTTAAATGCCCTTTCAGATCCTTTGGCTGTAGTTTCAATCAGGTAATGTGGTTTCTTGTTGTAGCTTGAGTTACTTCTGTATGAGGCCATGAGCCTCTTTCAGTCTGTGGTTTGGACTCTCTCGTGAAGGCTCCCGCTGTCCTGGGAGAAGCTTCATGGCTGCTTATGTTTCTTTCATTGCTTTTTACATTCGCTGTCTGTACATTTGGAGTTATTTCCAAGAAGCCATTGTGTAGACAGATGTAATAAAGCCTTTCCTGTTTGCGTTTGTGGTTTAGCAGATTCAGGTCACACATTTCAGTCAGAATGAGTACACTAATTGTTTCTGGTATGTAGTCATATGTATCTCGGCATCTATATTTCCAAATAATTACTGAAGAAAAATTTTTTTGATAGATTTTCATGGCTTTTGTGCAGAAAAATATTTGATTATGTGTGTGTACCTTTATTTCTCAGATCAGTATTTGGCTTTATTGGTGTTTGTATCTGTTTTTAATTTTTAAAAATTAGATATCATTTTATATATATGTAATGATCCTCAGGTTCACACAGACAGACATACAGACATGCACGCGCACACACACACACACACACACACATATATCCTCAAACTCAAATATATATTTTAAAGTCATATATATATATATATATATATATATATATATATATATATATATATATATATATATGAAATTAGCAAATTTACTCCACTCCTCCTCACAAGATTACTCTGGTTTTTTAAACTTTTGTGTCTCCTTAAGAATTTTTAGGATTTTTTTTCTATTCATATTTTATTAACAGTCATTGGGATTTTAGAGGAAATATATAGAATCTGTAACTTATTTTGGATAGTATAGATATTTTTTAACAATATCAATATTTTTAGTCTATGAAAGTAGAATATTATACAGATGTAAAAGTGAAGAAATAAAGCAAGAGTGGGGTTTGTCACTTATGACAACTCAAGTAGAATAATATTCCAAGTGAAATAATCCAGAAACGCAAGAGTAACACTAGATAAAGTCACATTATTGTGGAGTCCGAACTAGTCTAACTAATACAAAGAAGGAAGGTATGTGCCAGAAGTTGGTGGGAAGTAGAAGATGTAGGAAAAATAAGGTTGTTGGTTATGGGGTAAACTTTTTCATTTATACAGGAGGGATTCTAAGTGATGGTTTGTCATGCGTGGTGAGCACACTTTATAATAACGTGATACACATTAAATAGAATATACAATATCTTTGCTAAATGAATAATTACAAAATTTCTATTGGTTCGTGTATACCTCTGCCACATGAAAATACACACAGACACATACACACACACACACACACACACACACACACACACACACACACACCCCAGAAATGTTAGACGAGGAAACTCCACCGCAAGTACATGGATTTAAACATGGTAATGCATTTCATAAACATATCTATTAATTGTTTATCCAATTGAAATAAATATAAAAGTATGCTAGAGAGCTTGGTCTGTTAGTAAACTGCTTGCTGTGAAAATTCAAGGCACAGACTTCAATACCCTGAACCAACCTGGAAAAGTAAAGTATGGTCATTCACCCATAAATATAATTCCCAGTAGATAACGTGCAGAGTTTCTTGTCCAGCCAGGGTAGTCTACCTACCACTACTAATCTATCCTACTTAGAAAACTTTAGGCCAAGTGAAAGATCCTATCTCAAAAAACACTATAGATGGCACCTGAGTATTGGCATGCATGCATGTGTATACTCACACCCACACCACACCCACCACTGCCACATAAACACACCCACTCTCCCCCAACACACATGCACTCAGATATACATAAATACATACATACATACACATGTACATACATACATATACACAAAGTTTGTACTAAAAAATTACTCCTGTTAAAATATAAGTGAAACCAACTATAATAATATCCTCCAAAATTTTCTTTTCTTCTCCTCCTCTTCCTCCTCCTCTTCTTTCTTCTCCTCCTGTTCCTCCTCCTCCTCTTTCTCCTCCTCCTCTTTCTCCTCCTCCTCTTCTTCCTCCTCCGATTCTTTCTCCTCCTCCTCCTCCTCCTCCTTCTCCTCCTCCTCCTCCTCCTCCTCCTCCTCCTCCTCCTCTTCTTTCTCCTCCTCCTCATTCTTCTTCAAGGTGGCTGAGGCTATCTTCAACCTCACTATGAAACTAAGACTCTTGGGCCGGGCGTGGCGGCTCACGCCTTTAATCCCAGCAATCGGGAGGCAGAGGCAGGCGGATTTCTGAGTTCGAGGCCAGCCTGGTCTACAGAGTGAGTTCCAGGACAGCCAGGGCTATACAGAGAAACCCTGTCTCGAAAAACCAAAAAAGAAAAAAAAAGAAACTAAGCCTCTTGATTCTCCAGCTTACAAATGCTGAAATTATAGGAATATTCTAGTATGGATAGCTTTCATGAATTTTTTATGTTACTATATATTTATTTAATTTTCATGTATGTTTATCATTATTTACTATCTGACATTCATGACACATTCAAGAGGAGAGCTCCTGTTTTTGTCAGAGACAGGAAGACAAGACAGCTGATCTGAGTCCCAGTTCTCAAGAGCTAGTTTGCAATAAGCAGTTTTTCTCTCAGTGGAAGCTCAGATTTTTTCACTTGACCCTGTGCATTCTTGTGAAATGTTGGACAATTTAGCAGATTTTTTTAAAAGCACGATGTGCTATTTTTCTTTCTATTGCAGTGACAAACCAGCATAGCCAAGAGCCACTTGGGGATGAAAGAGTTTGGCTTACATGTCTCAGTCTCAGTACATTATTGAGAGAAGTAAGAGAGGAACTGAAGAAGAGTTCACATAGGGACCTGCTTACTGATTGCTCCTCAGGCCCATGCTCTGCTCCCTTCCTTATATTTCCCAAGGGCAATGTAACACATTGGCCTACAGATAACCTGATGGAGGCATTTTCTCAATTTAAATTCTCTCTTCTCAGATGACTGTAGCTTGAATTAAGTTGAAAAAAAAAAAAAACCAAACAAACCTTCATATACAGGCATTCATAGTATAAAGCTTAACTGTTTGTAAAAATAGGAACAATGAGCTAATGCACTCTCTAGCAGAGGAGATGAGCTGAATTCTGCTTGTGCACCGCATGTGTTCTGTGTGATACTATCAGTTGCCAGGAGCCAGCTGGAAGTCATCTGGAACTGGAATGACAGAATTGTATGTCACCTGACTGAGTGCTGGGAACTGAACTCAAGCCCTTTGCAAGAGCAGCAAATGCTTTTAAACACCTTGCCATCTCTCCAGCCCCAGTGTTCTACATTCTTAGTAGAATAAAACTGTTAGGATCATATATAGTAGAATAATATGTAGGGAAATGAGAGTGTACATTTACTATTATTAAACTAGCTCTCAATATCTAGGAGGTAATGAAATAAAAATTTGGCACAATATGAAACATAATTTTGACATGATGTTCACAGCACCATAGTATCTACAATTAAATGTTCATTACTTCTAAAAATAAATATTTTGTGGTAATACTCTTGGGAGAAAAAAACTAGCTTATTAGCTTATTAAAGGTGATAAGATTGTTCGTTCTTCACTTTTCCATTAACCTCAGACAGACATAATGTACGTTACTGCTTGACTATCATCACTATATTAGAATTCAATAATTATAGAATGGGGGTGGATACAATGTTACTGCAAGACTATATCACCACTATATTTAAACGTCAATAGTTATTGAATGGAGGTGGAATCCTGGCTTAAATACCAAAGACAGAGAAGAAAATCATATTTCAGAAAATGGTCATTTAGATTTAAATAAAACAGAGCCATGATGATAATAATTAGGCTTTTGAATTGTCACATGATTGCATACATTATCTTTATTCTGATCATTTGTAAGCAGAACCAGAGTCCCTTTGTTATTAGACTATCATGAAGATCCATCAGAACACAGGGCTTGGAACTGTAGAGTCTTGCACTTGTTCTGGATGTGATACCATTTGCTTTAAAAATCACAGTTCTTTTTTTTTTTTTTTTTGTCAAGGCCAGAGAAAGAAAATATTAGTCATTCTATTCAAAACTGTGCATAAAAAATTCAGCCCAAGTGCTAAAACACACCCACCTTTATTATATTCCTGAGCCAAAATTATTTTAATAGAAATTTTAGTTCTAGAACAGTCACATATTCAGAATATTCAACAAGTAATTGAAAGGTAGTGATAATACAGAAGAAACAATATGAAATGGAGGGCTCATATGTACTTGGTTTGCTTCAACTTATGCGATGGTATTAATTCTACCAAAGTCACTTCTCTGTGGCCATGTCCAGAGCCTTCTGCTATTTTCTTTTTATAGATTCTCTAGTTAGAATTCTTTACTTTTTACATTCATTCATACTGTTGCTACTTATGTAGCTGTTACTTAATAACCTCTGTAGGCATTACTAAAAATACAGAGTCAGAATTTTAGAATTATTTCTTTGGGGGATTTTAATACAATCACATTATCCACCCTTTATCTTTCCTCTTCCAAAACATCACATATACCCTTCCTGGTTCTTTTTTAATGTCATGGCTTCTTTTTTCAATACTTGTTAAAATACTTTATTATATTGAAATTGTTCATATATATAAGGAAATGTTCATAGTAAAGAAATACAACTTGTTCAATCTGAAAGTCAGATTTTCTATTTTTAAAGAAATACCATGATCTCAAATTCCTTAGCATTTGGTTCTGTAAGTACAATAAAGACACATACTAAAATACAAATAGCCGGGAAAGATAAAATAATGCCACCTTGAGAAAGGAAATGATCACGGGCATAGCATAAGATCATGTATGACACACACCTGAGATCATTGCTGGCCACGGAATCTACTCATATCACCTGGGATAAATTCTACTCCTTATTCCAGTATCCAAAATTCAATGATACACAACACAAATTTATCTTTTTTTGAGATATTGTTTGGTTTTTATCTCATCTTCCTGTTTACGGGCATCACCATTTTCTTAGCTGTCAGTGTTTAACATCTTTATAGCATGTAAGCCTTTCCTCACTGTTCAGAAGGATACTAACCCATGATTTGTGTGGAATTGTACAGCATTGGCTTCCTTTTTGCAGTTCATTTCCCACCTCCTGCAGATACCCTTTACAACTGTAGACGGGTCTTATCTCAGCCATGTCTGCTCTTGTCCTGAGATGCCTTCATCCACAGTGATTTCCAAGAGCCGTGAGCAGATGGTTTGGGTGCTACCTTGCCTGTGTTCTTTCTCACTGGGTGTCTTCGTCCCTTCTCTGGAAACCAGCACTCCCAACCACATGCAAATATCTTTGTGTGAAATCTTAGGATTCTCAGCTTTTATATTCTCCATGGCTCTATCCCATTCCGTACCACATTATAACTATTTGAGAACAAGCTTTATTCCTTATTTAGCCTATAGAATCCTAAGGAATAAAACTATTTCTTTCCACTCGAGTTTCCTGAATCTTCTGGAGTAAATCAGTAAGGACTGCTTCTACATATTGGTGATGAATACATAAAAGATGATCTTAATTTCACACTTAAATGATTTAACATTTCTTTGAGATTAGTATTTTTGGAAATGTTTCTACATGCATACTTAAAAAGTTCTCTAAAGAAATAATATATATTTAGCTACACAGATATGATTTTTTCTTCCTTTTTCTCAAAGTTTACACTTAGAATTAACAAAGGAACATATCTCATTTGCTCGGATATAAATGGAACTTTGTGGAGAAGTTGTTTGGTGGAGTGGTCAGTGGTCTTTCCTTGTAGTGAAGCTTTTGAAGTAGTAAAATACTCATTAATATGGATGAAAGAAATATGTCTGGAGTGTATGCTGAGAATCCAAGAAGAAAGTCTATAAGCACAGCAATCTTCTATATTATTATCAGTGAGAGATCATAGCAGGGTTACTGGGTAGCAGAAGCAAGGAAAAGGATCTCAAAAGCCTGAACACAGGACCTTGTCAGTGTGGAGAAGATGGAGTAATGACCTCTCTGCATGCCCTCTGCAAGCTAGGGAAGAGCATTCCTTGCAGTGAGATAATGAGGGATTTTTCAGTGCATTTTTTTTTACTTTGTTCTTTCTTTCCTCTATTCTTTATACATTTCCAATTAAATTGTAACTACATCACTTGTCTTCCTATATCCCCTTCCAAGTTTCCCACCCACTAACCTACTGTTCTTAAATGTATAGCCTTTCTTTTTTTCATATATCTATATCTATATCTCTATATAGTATTATATATAATGTGTATCATATATAAGCATGCACAAATATATAAAAATGACACGCTAAGACCATTTTTGTTGTTTGTGAGTGCTGACTGTGCTTTTTTGGGTAACTAATTAGGGAGATCATCCCTGGGAGAGTCAGGTCTCCCTCTTGTAGCAATCATTAGTTGTCTGTAGGTCTTTGTCTAAAGTAAGAGTGGGACCACATGAGGTTTTCCTCCGTGTGTTAGCATGTCTATTGATATATTAGTTGTTCAAGTCTTATTTATGCAACTCTCCATAAGAGAAGAAGTCAAACAGCAGACTTCTTTGTCCTTTGCCTCCTTCAATCTTTCTGCCCCCCCCCTTGATTTACTTTATCCATAGATGTAGGAACTGTAATATAGATTTATACATTGAGTCTGGGGTCCCCACAGTCTGTTGATGCTTCTAGTGGCCAGTTGTGAATTATTGTGATGGTTCCCTTTTACTATAAAGAGAAGTTTCTTAGATGAGGTGTGGTAGCTATACCTATCTGTGGGCATAAGGATAAGATTTAGAGTGTATTTAGAATTATGCAGTAATTATGCCACTAGCAAAGTGGCAATAGTAGAATCTCTTCTACGATTCATGGCCTCATTAGCCCTCAGAAGTTGGATAGGTTTCTAGTAATAGGCACGATTCTTCTCCTACTGAGAGACCACATGTTCTCTATCACCTGCTTTCATAATGCCTGACCTTCAGATATGAGTATATGATATGTAATAACCATAGGAAAATATAAATTGAACATGCTTATTGGAAGATTGAAGGTTGAAAGGACTAACAGAGTGACGTGTTATGAAGGGGAGTAGAGAAAGGGAGAGGAGGACCTAACTGCAGAGAAGTCTGGAGTTCTGTGGAGAGGGCTGGAGTTCTGTGGAGAGGGCTGGAGGTCTATGGAGAAAGTTAGAGTTCTGGGGAGAGGACTGGTCATCTTTGGAGAGGGCTGGAGGTCTGTGGAGAGGACTAGATGTCTTTGTGGAGGGCTGGAGGTCTATGGAGAGGACTGGAGGTATTTGGAGAGGGCCGGAGTTCTGGGAAGAGGGCTGGAAATCTGTGGAGAAGGTTGGAGTTCTGGTGAGAGGGCTGGAGGTCTGTGGAGAGGATTGAAGTTCTAGGGAGAGGTCTGAAGTTCTGTGGAGAGGACTGAAAGACTGTTGAGAGGGCTAGAGCTCTGTGGAGAGGGTGGGAGTTCTGTGGAGAGGGTTGGAGTTCTGGGAAAGAGGGCTGGATTTCTGTGGAGAGGGCTGGACGTCTTTGGAGAGGGCTGGAGGTCTGTGGAGAGGTCTGGAGTTCTGTGGAGAGGGCTGGACATCTGTTGAGAGGGCTGGAAGTCTGGGAAGAAGGTGCAGGTTAATACTGGAGAAAAGAAGTGGGACGCAAATAACACCAAGGTTATCTAATAAATCTTCAAGGAGTCATATAAGTTTATATTTACCTGAATTTACATGCAATATATGTAAGTATATTTACACATGTATATGTCACAAAGCTTATGTCACTTAGGCCGACAATGACCCTCATCTGAACAATAGTTTAACAAATGCCACAGACACAAGAACCCCCTTTTGGTTGGTTGGTCAGGGTGATTGAAAGACTCCGTTAATGTTGAAATGACAACATGATGGGCTATTGCTGTTGCCTTTAGTGGCCTCCAGAGTTTGAAGGTAACTCCCTATTGTTGAAGACACCACACTCTTAGGACAAAGAACTGGAATTACTTAAGCTAGATCTACCTTGAAAGCTTCCTTCTTGAAGCTTTTTCCTTGTAGTCTAGCTTCCGTGGGACCAGAAACTACTATGCAATTTGCCAAGAGAGGGAAGAAAGTATATGTGCAACCTAGCTGTGACACCTTTGAACCACAGCAACAACCAACATGACAAGATATGCATAAAGCTGTACTTAAATATTAGTGGTAACCCATGGCTGTATAATTGGAAATAAGGGCACGTTATATTTTAGATACAAGGAGGTCCATACTGGTGTGATGGCTAATTTCAATTCAATTTGGTAGATCATAGATTCTCCAGGGAGAGAAAATCTCCATAAATGATTGTCTGCATCAGCCTATGAACTTGTCACTCAGGATTATCTTGATTACCTTTTGTGAGAAACCATTGTGGGTGAAACCATTCCCCAGGTAGGGTTTCCTAAACTGTCTATGAATGGAAGAGGGAGCTGAGTGTACCCATTCATGGATACATTCTCTCTGCTCTTGACTATGGATGTGACTAGCTGCCATCTTAACTTCACAGTGATTGATTTTGTTGTTTGCAAATCAGTTTGATTGTCCACCGAGGCTCACTTGCATTTGTATCAAGTGTTCAGAAAATACAGTTACAATTTAGATTCACTGCTCTACTCAGCCATTGCACTGCTGACTCCAATTGTTCTAAATGAAACAATGCACTGAAGAGCTTAGGATAGCTGGATGACTCTTAGAAACAACAAAATACAAAATGCAATAGACAGCTTCTATTGATGCTTTCTAGGCTGCCCTCATAGCTTTACTCAGCTTTCTGGGGTTCAGAGAGGAAGGGAAGACAGACAATTGTAATAGTCACCTGTATTTGTTGTGAGAGCCTACACTACTGCAGAGAATAAACTGGAATCCACCAAGTTATACCCCTTCCCTGTCTGCTATACTCCATCTCTTCTCTCATCATCATCCCTCTGGGCTCCCTTGTCCAATATGTTATAATCATCAAAGCAGGACATTAAGTGCAGAGATTTCGTTTCCTCTCAAGGTTATTACGTGACTATTATTATGAGATTATGTTTGTTAAAGATTCCTGCAAACATCAGAGGAAATGCTGTGTCTGAATATCAAGAGCTGTTGTGTCTGGGGGAGAACACCATTCTTTGTCCCTCTATTGTCTGTCTCTGAGACCCATGACAATAGCCCTCTGCCACATCCCAGGGAGCCAGGATGTCAGCTGTTGGGAGCACAGGACCCAAAGCTGAGGGTCAGAAACTGTTTTTGCAGACATTTAAGCCTGGGTGTTGCTGTCACTTCTGAGGAGAACATTTCCTTTCAAACCTAACTTAGACACTTATGGATGCATTGTTTTAAATGGAAAATTTTCCTTTTTGAAAGACTCAAAGGCAAATATCATGACAAAAATCGTATTTCCAAGTTTGATCCTTTTGAAGTTTTAACATTTGGATAAACTCCAGGATATGTGGAAACCAGCAGCATATTGTCTTGTTGGATGCAACATCAAGTATTATTTCTATTTCATTTGATTTTGTTGGTCGCTTTATTACATAAACTGGAGTTGGGTTTTTATAGAAAGTAGACTTAGGAAAAATTAGAATGGGATGATGCTTAAGAACAGAGAACTTTACAGAGCTGTGCTAGAATACTGCCTGTTACCCTCCCCCTGACTTCAGAGATCTTGTACCTACTCTCTCTAGAGCTGTTGTGAAGAAAATATGAAACCATGAAGTCCTTGGCAGGTTTGTCATGGTGTTGAATACTTAGCTTTATGTGCTTTTTAAAATCCATAGAAAGAGCAAAGGGGTTGGTCAGTATATTGCTGTGGGCATTTGAAACGTGACATTTTCCTCTGACCTAGCAATCAACATGCCCCATGACTTCTCAACACTAGTGTTTCCCAATAAACTTGGAGCTAGCCTTGCTCAGCAAAGTACCTTTAGCCCTGAAGAAATACTTCTGTGCATGTATATTCATGCATATATGTATAAGGGTATGTACCTATATACCCACACACTTGCATTTCTTGTTCCTCTGCCTATCCTCTACCATATGTCAGGCAGCTATTTATGCAAGCCATGTTGAATTCCATCAATTTTCTGTGTGTGTGGACAGAATGAAGCCGTCTTTGGTTCTCTGTGCAGCTGTCTTTTAAACTGAAGCCTATGAAATAAGCGAGTTCTCAATGTCAAGTTCTCAGCCTTTGTCTTTACTTTTTACCTCTCTCTAAAGCTATGTTACATGATAGAGTCTTACAGGATACTGCACTTGACCTACAAATCCATTCCTTGCTCAGTAAGTTGAGGCACCAGCATGTGCTTTCACTTTACCATGAACTCAATCTATGTGTGGCCAGAACTTCTCAATGATCTTCTTGCTTCAACACTCCTGGTTCTGTCCATCATCAGCAATGTGCCTGAGCTTAGGTCACCTCCTATCCATGGATAATACAGGATATTTAAATACAAGGGCTGGGGCTGGACAGGTGGCTCAGTGGTTAAGAGCTCTGACTGCTCTTCCAGAGTTTCTGAGTTCAATTCCCAGCAACCACATGGTGGCTCACAATCATCTGTAATGGAATAAATGGTGCCCTCTTCTGGTGTGTCTGAAGAAAGCAACAGTGAACCCATATACCTAAAATAAATAAATAAATCTTTTTAAAAAATGTAAGGGCTGGTTGCTGTGGGAAGTCAGATGAAGTCTACTAGAATTTTTTTCTTCCCACAGTGTATTTCTGTAAAACATGGTGTTTTATAATAAACATGTTATTTTTGATCATAATATTTTGACCTTTTTATTAGAATAATATCTAGGAATAGGAATGCAATTATCTAATTCCTTATTATAAATCTTGGTAACTAACCAAATCAGAAAGTCATAGCAAGCTAACCTTAGCATGTTTGCTTCTCTTTTTATAACCGCTGATGAGCATTTACCATCCCCAATGAAGGTGTATCGAATTATTATGATGGAGAATTCCAATTAAAACCCACCAAAACTTTGGAACAGATTGACAACCTTCTACTCATGTGTTCTATAAAAAGAACTTTGAATGAAGAATAGCGACATACTGATAATTGCATTGAATTCATAACTTTTCAGAAGCAGGCATTCATTCTATATAGAAGATTTATATAAGGGAGTCCCAACAATGACAAGACTGAGAAAAAGTTTCTACTTTTTTCCTATAGTCAAGAAATTCAAGTCACAGCATGTAATTCATTTCAAATGATGTATTTGAACTAATAAAATATTTTTTCTTACTGCTTTATCCTGCTTTCCCTTATTGTTATAAAAGCTTATCTGTATAAATTCCATTAGTGCTAATCCCTTGGTTTGAAAAAAATCGATCAGGGAGTTACAGAGATGACTAAGTCAGTAAAGCAAAGTGTATACTGCACAAGTATGACCTCTTGAGTGTAAATCTCCATCCCTCACATAAAAGCCTAGAGAGGCAGCTAGCCTATAATCCTATCACTGAAGAAGCAAGAGATGGAAGGAAGCTCCCTGAGGCTTGCTGCCCAGCTAACCAGCTGAATCAAGTTCAGTAAGAGACCTTTTCTAAGAAAACAAAGTAGACAGAAATAGATAACTGACATGGGCACACACACACACACACACACACACACACACACACACCTACCTCTTTGCCTGGGGGGTTTTTTAAATGACTGTTTCCTCATTAAATGTGTCATTTTTCATCACCAAAAATCACATGTGGCTGAATGGACATGGAATGAGTTAAGCAGGCAGCTAGCCCCATGCTTGGTTATATTTCTTGTATTTATAAAAATTATTTCAGGGAATACATGATAAGCAATATCTCAGTTAAAGGAATAGGTGTATGTAGTTAGTCACCCATGCCTCTGCAATAAGACTTCTCCAGAGGTATTGAAGAATCTTTTCAAAGGTAAATTGTGCTAAGATAGAAACATAGGTGACAGTAATGCTGTAAGTTCCCACTGAATACTCTGACAGATGTAGTAAGATCCTGTTGAATGCCATATAAAAACATATCTTCCCACCTTCTTCTCAAATGAGACTATTTCTCTTTCTTTTGTAATACAAGTGTCTTCTGTGACTCAAAATTACAACATGGTTTCCTTTGGATTATTTTATTTTACCTCTGACAGGTACACATTTAGTCAGCTGTAAAGCTAACTCTGTTTTTAGTCTGTGGAGGTCAGAGGACAGCTTGTAGTAGTCAGTTCTCTCCATCCACCATGTCCACCTCAGAGATCTAAGTCAGACCATCAACCCTAGTGGCAAGTACCTTCACATACTGGATTGTCTTGTAGGCTCCTCCTCTATAATATAAAAATACACTTCTGTTCCATTAACATTTTAAGGAAATGTATGCATAAGAAAACACATTCTATCTTTCTTCTTTCTAAAAACTCATTTCCACTGCCCCAAGGCTGACAGTCTGATTTCATCAGGAAGTTTTATTACTGAGGCATGAAAATGACAAATGAAATGTTAAAGCCAATTTGAGTCATCACATGTGATAACATGTAATATAACTGCCATTATTAAAGAAATAATGAAAAAGACTATTGAAAAAAATTATAATCAATGGTTAACTTCTCTATATGCATTTTCATCTTAGCAATTTTTGCCAATGCATCTTTCTAAAGTGAATTTATATTTCTATAAATTATTGGAACATATAATCCTAAATTCCAGGAAAATGTATTATGGTTCAAGGTCATTACAATAAAATTGTCTGGGAGTTCTGTTACTGTTTATTTGACTTTTTCCCATTTGGAAATAACCCACACATCTTTGAATATGTATTTTTGACCTTTTCATAAGCAGATTAATGTTAATATTTTTTATATTTCTTGCTTCATTATTTTTTTGTTTATGTGTGGGAAGTGACATGACAGGAATTTTTCTCCTTCTAAATGGAAGTGAATATTAATGTTAGTAAGTAGCCCTTCTGCCCAACCCAGGGTATTTCTTTTGTTTTCTTTTGTTTTCTTTTGTTTTCTTTTCTTTTCTTTTCTTTTCTTTTCTTTTCTTTTCTTTTCTTTTCCTTTCCTTTCCTTTCCTTTCTTTTCTTTTCTTTTCTTTCTTTCTTTTTTTTTGGTAGCCATACAATTAATATTAAACTAGTCAATGTAATCTATCTTAAAAAAAAACCTGCCTGTGTTCAGAAGCATATTCTGTTGTTGTCTTAAGAGAATTGATGTTATGCTTAGAATGTCCTCAATTAGGCAAGCTGTAGAGTTTGTAACTGTTTTTAACACCCTAAAATACAGAAAATTAACTGTCTTCAGCAGATGAGAAAATACTTTTAAGTAGAGGCTATGATTGGGAATATCTCAAACTAGCTTATAGATTTCACAATGAAAAATGTTTGAGGTGATAAATATGCTAATTTACGTTTTCTGCAGTTCCCAATATATACATGTGCTAGAACATTGCCCTATGTTCTACCGATTGTTTGTCAAGATTGCAAGACTTTTAAAAATGTTTGAATACAAAAATATGAAACATATTGTTCTTACCAATACATTTTAATCTTTGTAGCTTTGAAAATATAACAAAAAAGATGAAATCAATTAAATTGATGTCAGAACAAAACAGTTCATGATTATGAAGGCTTTTAAAAATTAGAGTATCTCCCTTGGTTGACATGGAGTTTATTTTGCTCAACAAAAAAATCTCATTTTTAATGGATTAAATATAAAGTGGTCAGCAGAGAAAAGAATGAGGTGTTTAAGTGGGATTTACTAATCAGTAGTCTTAATTTTTAAATGACACAAAAATATATCCGTTTGTTTAATTCTGACGTAGTCGTTCAGCATTTGATCTGTTCGTGACAGGGAAGTCAGGTTCATCTGACAGATGCAACAGAGAAGCTGTGAGGTTAACAGATTTTGCTTGACCTTGATTTCGTTTTACATGTTAATGTACAGAAAACAAGATTCCCTTTGGTTATGTGTATGAATTGTATGCCTTTCTCTTTGTGTGGATATATGTAGACCGACAAGGAAGTGAAACGTACAGCCCTGTAAATTGGTGCTGATGAAGTCCTGATGACAAGGGATGTGGAGGCTTGTTCCTGCCGGCATGTGCCCAGGTAACATGGGGACTGATGGAGCAGTTCAACCAGTATTTACACTTCAATGTGAAAATACAGTTGCAAGTGATTTATTGAACCTCCTTAACATAACAGGGCTCTCTCTTTCACACACACACACACACACACACACACACACACACACACACACACATTTTTATCTTTTCATTCCATTATCTAGTCTTTGTGCTTCTGGCTAAAATCTATTAAATTCTCAGGACTTCCATCTACTCTCCAAGTGTTACTATCAACATTTTCAGTGTCTCGCTAAATGGAAAGTTCTGTCTTCTGCTTAGAGCAGCCCTGGATTTTTGCCCTCTCCTCTTCTCCCACATTGCTTCTGCTTTGGAAGCTCGGGAGAGCCAAAATGAGGAAACAGGAATGCGTTGCCCTGGGGTGGTCTTGGTGCTTTCTGAGAGCTGGCCATCCCAGTAGATTTTCTTTCTGCTGTGAGAAATCACTGTTGTTGTTATTGTTGTTGTTCTGGGAGAAACCCTGTGCTGTGGTTCCAGGATCTTCAACCCTCTCACACTGGAGGCACATCAACTAAACACCATATAACACACTCTCTGGAAGTACCAGCTCCCCAACAGTCTCTGTTGATGTCACTTAACGGATGTGGTCACATTTAGGAAAACAACACTGATTTCACCCTATCCAGTCCCTTCCCTCTAACCACATTTTTGTCCCCTCACCCTGCAGAACTTTGCATAGCTCTGAAGTCTTTCAACATTTATAGCCATGAGACAGCACCAGTCTGCACATTCTTTAAACTCTGGAAGATGTGGAAAGAACTATATTACTCTCTCCTCATTCTCCTTTGAGTTGTTATAGCCAACATGCATAGACATTATTTATTTTTTATTAGATATTTTCTTCATTTATATTTCAAATGCTATCTCGAAAGTCTGTTTATTCAAACACACAGAGTACTAAGTTGTTCCTGTTTAAGAGTCACACTCATTAGTGTGAGTGCAACAATGGAGAGGAGGAAGAGATCATGTAATAAGAAAGCATGTAATAAGAAAGCACTTCCCCCTTTTCAGGGGTGCTGATAATCTTTGAGGTGGACTTACATTCATTTTCTTATGCAACAAGTGAGCAGATATGCTATTTATAGCCTTCTGTTGGCACAGCACACTAAATACTATATGTCTGACACATGGGAACTTCCTCACAGTTCAGATCTGCCTAACTTTCTTACTTTATAATTGGAGATGTTCTGTTTGTGAAGTGTTTGTAATCCCTATTTACCAGAAATATGTCTGGACTGGTGCCACCTGCTGCAGATTGGCTCTTTCCGAACTTAAAAAAACATTTCTTGCTTTTCTTATGTTTAAATATAGGGTTTTGCTTTTCTCCTGTCAGACCATGATTCAGTGCTTTTTAGCATATAATTATCCCAATGTCCTCTGTTTGAAAGAAATGAATATCTATATTTTTGTTCCAAAGTAGCATCTTGTTTTCAGTTGTGCTTTTGAGATTCTAAGTATAAACAAATGATTTTGAACTCCTGCTTAGTAAAGAGAATCTTGAAATAAAGGGAGAAACTGGGCAGAATTTAAAGTATCCCTTGCTTTATCTGCAAAATTGCTATGAATAGCTTACACATTGGGTAGCAGGATCAGGCCAAATAAAATATCTTTAGGCCTTCGTACTATTATGTAAAATCAGAACATGGGGATGAATTGCTGGGGAAGAAAAAAAAAACCCACAATACACAAACAAATTAAACAGTGCTTGTTAAGTTTCCATGTGCATGCCTAGAATTAAGGAAGACAATTTAATTCAAAGGTTCATATGATTATTATATGATAAAATAGTCCCTGATACAGGAACCATGATAAATTAGTATCCTTTCTAATAATAAGTATTTATGTATGGGGAAATAGCATTTTTTAAAAAATTAAAGAATATTTGTGAAAAAGGGTATTATGAATATTTTCATTAAAAAATTCCATTGGCAGCAGCCTATTTTTTTTTTAATTTGCTGGGACATCTAGACTTCATATATCACGTGGTTAACTAGCCTTGAGTTTAATATGAGATCACATTATGGTGAAAGTTCCTATTTTACTAACTCTTTCTCTTGTCAACTAATAGAAAAGACAATTGGTACTCTCTAGATAGGAATCCTAAGCAGTTGTTGTACTGAAGAGCCCCAGGCAGTGACTGGTTCTGGTCCATCAATTTTATACTCTGGCCTATCAGCACTGATAGGAATCTATCACTGAACCACATGAAGACCAACAGTGTTTTCTGTCATGTCTCTGGCCACTCTGTAGCTGTGCTCAGACCCTCAACACACTGAAACCACACCTCGTTTCTCTGGGTGATCCAAAGGAATGGTTATCTTCTAACCTACCTGATTTTGTCACACTATAAAAGCAGTAGTTTGGGAGACAAATCCAGGTTATACATGCCAAAATGCATAACATGTTGGCAGGCCTCTCCTAGTAGTGAGCCCTAGATGAAGAAATTCACCAAGCCCCACTGTTGCCTCAACATATACTTGACCTGAGACCCCAACTATAGTGATGTTTGATATGACAAGCCTAAAGGGAACCACTATTCAGTTATTCCTAAAATTCAGTGTTCAAATTCCTTGAAGGACTGAAATATAGATATATTCCTTTTGTTGCAGGTTATGGCATCCAGGGTATACTGAAAACAAAATAGGTTGTGTGTTTGGTAACCCCCTTTGTGTCTGAGAACTTGAAGGTTAAGACACTACTGCTGAAAACACCTCACTCTTTAGACACAGGACTAGCAGAGATGGAGTTGGATCCACCTGGAAACCTCCTTCCCCAAGGACTGGATCTCACAGTATCAGAATAGTATGCAAACTGGCAAGGGGAGAAAAGAAATCAATGGTCCAATTCATCTGGAAAGCCTGTAAGCTATATAATGATGGTCCCAAGAACATATCACCAATGGTGCAACAGTGACTCCATTATCTTGATAATGGCTTGGTAAAATGGTAGTAATAAGTTCTCCTCTAGGATGCATGAGCTCAGCAGTCATGGACAGTTATCTAGATATACAGGAAGAGGCATGAACATTCTTCCTTTAGCTCAATTAGACTGTTTTTGGTTACCCTCAGTATATAAATACCACCATTGCAACTTCCAGAATGTCTTGCCATTCCAGTCATTGTCACTCATAAGCATTAAAGCTGCATAGAGATATTGATTGCTTTTCCCCTTGGAACCTTGCCTAACTCCTTCTGGTTATTTTCTCTGGTCTAGTTCTCAAGGATGAGTCTCCCAAGCTGGTTCCAACTCTACTTTTCTAAGTCCTTTGTCCAAAGTGTGTACTGTCTTCAGCAATAGGATTTTGCCTTCAGTTTCTTGGAGGCAACCAAAGGCAGAAATATCAGCTTATACTTTGGGGGAAGGGGTCTTTTGGACTCCCCTGACCAAGAAAATAAAGGGAGATTTTCTATATATGGCATTGTGGTTTTAAGTAACACTGAATATTTATGAAAAATCCACACATAATCCCCACAAAACCACACAACTTTGTTTCCTTATAATTACACATATTTAAGTATATATGGATACATAGTGTATAAAGTTGTCCCATTTGGGGTGACAGTATACTTCAAGTACCTCAGACTATCTAAAGGATTTTCTAATTACTCATATCTGAAATCTCTCTAAAAAGTAACCAGTATTGAGGAAGACACAAATAAGCGTTGTGAAAACTTCCAGAGCCTTTAAGAAAATTTTTCTACACAGAGAAAAATGAAGATGTATCAGCAGCTTGTGAAGCAAAGAACTGTTCGGTCTACCTGACTCTTCTTATCACACTATCACACTCTGCTCTTTGAAGTGATGGCTATTTTTAATCATGATTATAAATATTGAAACTATGATTTCTGTTAAAGCAGACTTTTCTTACCAACCAAGAAAGAATGCATAAGCATAATAATAGCTCTAGTGACCACTGCAAACTTATTTATCTTAGATTCTTCCTAGCTCCCTACATTTGAAATTTATTAGAGCAACTTTGATTGTTATCCATTATGTGGCCTAGTTGACACAGACAGGAATTCATGAAAGATATAGTCGGTTGCACAGAGTTACCCAGTAATTATCCCAACAGGATAATAAAGTCTACCTTTGATTAATACTTTCTCTGGTTGGTTATTCTTTAAGTAGAGAACATCTTCTCCAAGAGGAAGTTCATATTCACCTCTGCTTTTGCAACTCTGACAGTACTCTAGAAACACACTCTTGGGAATAGTTATTTTGACACAGAAAAATCCAATATGCCTCTGTGATAATTGCAAATTATTTTAATGTTTTACTACCTATTTTCCTACATCTTATCTATTCTCTTCCTTTAATGTGATGACAGCCATTGCCTTCCACCTCATGCTGGACTGTCACTATTATTTTTCTAATGATAAAAACTGGCATACCACATATAAAAATGCAATATCCCTCTGTATGAGCCCTTCGTACTGCACGTCCAGTAAGGTCCTTGTAGGGTACATAGTGGCAGGCCTTTTGTTGGTCTTTGACAAGTTTCCAATATACTGTCCAAGTGGGAACCGATCTCTTGCACCACATAGGAGAGTAGAAGGAAGGGCGAGTATTTCCTTTACTTATCCTTAAATAGGTGACCCTGAACTATATAGTCCACATAAGAAATTATAATTTCAAACCTTCTAAGAAAAAAAAAATAATTCTCTAAAGAAAAATATGTACTGTGTAATTGGAATAAAATTTAGCTAAAAGTATTTTTAAAAGCAGAGTATGGAAACTAATACAGTTAATAAAAACAGTATCTATGTATAAGCTCCACTGTTGCTTTCACTGTACTGATTTCCAGGCACATTGTTACTGCAACGTGACTAAAATGTCCTTTGCGTTAGCTTCTAAGTAATATTCTGCGATGAATGAAATTAGGAGCCGAGGTCATGGAATCCACGTGTTCTTGCAATGTTATAAAAGGAGGGGGAGAAACCAAGAGGACAACAGTGATTCGGAGTGAGTGTGTTCTGCATGCACACTGCTTTGGAAGAAGGTTGTCACAGACACATGGGTTGCATTCTTGTCTTCTGTGCCTCAGCTTGAGTGTGCCACCACAGCTGTGGAACATCTTCAGAGCCATCTGTCTGCTTCAACACTCAGGAGAACTGCCATACTTCTGCTTTGGTGGTACAGGCCAGGCACAAAGCTAGCAAGGATTAGCATCACTGAGTATTTTACTTTATCTGTGACCTTGGACAGACTAGACTTCTGAAGTCCCCCTCCACCCCCCAACACACACACACACACACACACACACACACACACACACACACACACACACAAAAGGAGAGGGAGAAATAATGATGTATACCCCCAGAGTGAGATGGTTTAAGTATATTAGGCAGCAGGGTATCTGGTATATGCTGCCACCTGAAGATGCTGTTATAGGACTCAGGTCTGGAAAAGGCTGGAGCTCCAAATTCCTAATTCAACCCTATCAGGAAATAAAAACATCACATTCATACGAGGTTCTTCACCAAAAGAATTAATTGCTTGTTGCAATATTCTAGAAGTGTAAAATCAAAATTCAAATTAGAGAGCATCCATTGTCCATATTTTAAATGAGTAAGAGTAGTGAAAAATGAACATTTGGCGTTCATTTAACTCTAATTTGATGGTAAGAAATGCCTTCCTGATACTGTGTGGGCATGTCTGGCAACACAGGCCTCAAGACTCACTGGAGCAGGTTTGCAACCACTCTGTATGAGCTCTGCAGATCCCCAGAGCAGCGGGTCAAAGCCACGTCTGTAATTGATAGAACATATTGTCAAATTAACACATTTATTTTCCTCACACAGCCATATGCATCTAAAATAAACCAAGTGCTGACTCCTGTAAACCAGTTTGAAGATTAACAAATGATGTTTGTGTGACAGTTGGTAAGAATGGACTAATTATGTTGGGTTTGTTTTTCTTTCTGGCATTTACAATGCTCCTTTGCAAACAGACCTTAGAGAGAACGTGTGGGAGGCACTGCTTCTACTTCTCCACATCACCTTTATGTGCTGGCAGTGATGTGGAAGCAAGAAGATGTGTTCACTGATCGTGATGTTTTCTTTTACCAAAGCTGGGGCACATTTTAACATAGATGTAGTGGCTATGTGAAGTCTCAACCAAGTCTCTAAATTATTTGATTTAAAAGGAAAGTAATTAGAATCCTCCTTGTCCTTGTAAGTGCCTTAATTCACTTGTTTATATACAAATGCATGAAAATGGCTCTATTTTGCAGGCAACTTGTTTTCTATGTATAAAAAGTCTTTACTTACAAAGGTGATGATATGAATTCTACTTCTTCGTTTGTTCACACCTGTGTGAAGAGGCATCAACTCTGAGGATTACATTTTTGAGCCCAGAATTGAGACAAAAGCAAGAAATGATATATTTCTAAAGATAATTATTTACAAAGATCTTTGAGTGAAAATCACAAAGTAAGCTGTACTAGTCCCCCTGAGGAGACACCGCCAAGCCTCGGGGTTGGTGGAAAGTTGCTTCAGAATATCCAGTGAGCTGGTTTAAAGTCAGTTTGTCCTAAACAGAGGCAGCCAACTGTAATGAGTGGGCCCCACCCATAATGGGTTCTGGGCATCTGCTATTTATTATCTGTTTGAATTGTGATACAAGAAATAAAGTTCCACACAGAGATTTTAAAAATACACGTTGTATTTGAAAACACCAAAGATTGCTGACAGAAGTTTTTATGAGAACAAAATAGGAACAATTCAAGATACAGAGAAGAAAAGTCTTTTTCTTGTGTAAATGTAAATTGCCTTCCATTTTAGAATCTAGACTTCTAATGCATTTTGTATGTTTCAGTAACCACTAATTATGGAAAACATTGTTTTCTTTTTTTGTATTTAAGTAGTGTGGCTATTTTGTTTGTTTTTTTCAAAAAAATGGTAGTTATATATTATCAAAAATTGTACTCCATAGCTACTACAAGATGCACCCTTGCCTATTCTTAACTTTCTGTGTTGGCTTATTAGAGATAAATTGAATTGGTTATCAATAGAAAATTCAAGGAAGAAAGTCAACATTCCAACAGCAAGATAATGTTACGGCTATTAATTTTCATCACTAAAACCCATGTAGCTATGTGACAATCATCTGTTGATTACTTACAGGTTCTTATTTTCATGATTAATATCTAATAATACTCTACTTAAGATTCAGATGCCCATGATGCAGTCACTGGGTAATTGGAAAGCTTTACTGAGATTGACTATTTAGAAAGATATTCTTTTACTTTTCTTATAACTCTCCTCCTACACAATAAATAAGTAGATAGATAGATAGATAGATAGATAGATAATCAACTTCTGTTTTAGTAGCCAACATGGCTGTGAAGTGGTTCAGAGCAGTAGCACAAAGAAAATCACTTTCTTTCAGATGGGCTTAGTGACTCTGTTTCAAGTATATTCAAGCATGTGCCTAATATTTCATCTGACAGATATGTGATCATGTGACTAATGGAGTATAAAAATATGTGATGATCAGCCATAGTCCGCATAACAAAGCCCAAAGTTAGAATGCATTTTAGCTGGCATTGAATATTGGCTTTGTGAAGAACACAGGGATGTTTGCAAGGAAAATTGTAGCACCTGCTGTTTTTTTCCATTAATTAATTTATTCACTTCACATCCCAATCAACCCCCCCTTTCTTCCAGTCCCCCTCACATATCTCCTCCTGTTATTCTCCCCCTTCTTCTCTGGGAAGGGAGATACCCCCCAGTTTACTGATCCTGGCACATCAAGTGACTACAGGACTAGGCAGATCCTCTTCCACTGAGAAGAGACAAGGCAGCCCAGTTAAGGGAATAGGATCCACAGGCAGGCAACAGAGTCAGGGACAGTCCTCTGCTCCAGTTGTTGGGGGATCTGCATGAAGACCAAGCTGTACATATGTGTGGGGGGAGGGGGTGGGTGTAGGTGCAGCTCATGTATGCTCTCTGGTTGGTGTTTCAGGTCCTGGAAGCTCCCCAAGGGTCCAGGCTAGTGGACTAGGGTTTCTTCTTGTGGAGTCCCTATCTCCTCTGGTCCCTTAATCCTTCTTCCGACTCTTCTAAGACTCTCAGAGCTTCCTCTAAAGTTTGGCTCTTGGTCTCTTCATATATTTCAGTCAACTGCTGATTAGAGCCTCTCAGAGGACAGTTATGCTAGGCTCCTATCTGCAAGCATAACAGAGTGTCATTAGTAGTGTCAGGGATTCGTTCTTGTCCAAGGTTGGGTCTCAAGTTTGGCCAGTCATTGCCTTGGCCATTATTTAATTAAATGTTCTGCTGCCTTGTCTGTCATCTATTTTTCCATACATTTCCCCCTAGCATCTTGTTATGGAAGGAAAGGTTATGAATCCAGCAGAGTATCCTACTTGAGAATGAAAATGTTTACTTGGTAACGCAAAGGTCAAAAGTAGAACAAGTTATTTGCCTAAAAACAACATCAATGGAATGACATATCTTGTTAGAAAAAGGAGGACTGCTTTTCAGCCTTGTGTCTTACAGGTGTTGATGTGTGGGTACAACCATAGATTCAGCCAGATGGAGCATATGGCAAATACTAATTAAAATGTTCCAACTGGGAACAAGCCACTCACTTTTGGAGCCATTTCTAGAATGTTGAAAATTTCTAGCAACGCCATATTCTGTGGTCATGTTTATCCCTCTGGCCAAATTTTTTAGCTGTGTAAGATGGCTTGCACACATCCAGAACTGAAAGGGCCCATTCAGATCTAGAATTAGCATGTCTTGAGTTTGTATTAGAGTTACTCGAGACAAGCTTTTCATCCTGAGCCACTGTACCACATTGAGAACAGGAAATAAGGCAAATGTGTGCCTGGTAAAGTTAGTTTGTCTTTATGTTATCTCCATGAGCATCAGTTTCATTCTCTTGTAATTATCTTCTTTTTATCTTTTGGCTTAATAGAGTTTCAACATTTTAAATGAATATACTATAGAACTAAAATTTAGGTAGACATTCTTAGAGATAAGTGGGCAAAAACAAACAAACAAACAAACAAAAAACAGACAAAGAAAACCTAGATATATGCATGTGGATGATGTATGAAATAATTTTGAGGAAAGTAGAATATTTTTCTGAATTATTTTGACCTAATTTAAAATAAAAACATCATTTTGCCACTGGAAACATCATACAGAATTTCACCTGAGGTGCCAGCATGCTATACACAGTCAAACCATGCCTTTTAACCTCATCTGGCTAGCCTTTGTACCTCCATAACATTGCCTGATATCATGGAAATAGATTGTTTACTCTGCAATGATTCATTAATAATGTGATGCCCCATGCTGTCTTACATCTTTAATGTGGCTTATAGCTTAAAAATAGGTGCTTATTATATAGAAGGATAAAGGTGTCAATGGACTTTGAACTTAAATAATATTTCTTTCACATATACTTAAATGCATTTGTTGTATTCATTGTTAAATTTGAAAGCTCATTTTTTGTCACCTTAGTTTTGGGGGAATTTGCTTGTAAGTTGAATTATGCTTCAAATTGCTTACATTTTTCTAATTCATCAGTAGCTTAGAAAATTCAATGGAAGTGTATATAGCCTGATTATTCGCATTGATTTAAAAATGTTTTTTACAGTGTTTGCCAGAGGATTAAAAGCAAAGCTGTTGGTTAAACACATATTCCAATACTTTGAAGCTGAAATATTTTCTTATGAATTTTTTTTTTACCAAAGAGCTCTCATACATGCATGCACAACACCAGGAATGAAATAACACTCCTGACCAAATTAATAGATGCATTTTTAGATATCCCATTCAGTCATGGCAATGGGCTTCATCAGTGCAGTGTAATGTGACCCAGAGAGTAAAACTGGGAAATTGAAGTCTGATGTGAGTGTTTAATACTATAAAGTAAAACTTAGAGACTCCTGTTCTCATAGGGTAGGATGTGGAACAACCAAAAAGCCTTTATACGTGTTTTTATATGTGTGTTTATATCGGTTTTTATTGCTGCAATGAAATATCATGACCAAAAGCAACTTGGGGAGGAAAGGACTTATTAGGCTTATAGGTCAATACCACACTGTTCATCATCAGAGAAAGCCAGAACAGGTACTCAAACAGGGCAGAAACCTGGAGGCAGTTGCTGATACAGAGGCCATGGAGAAGTGTTTTGCCAGCTTAGTCCCCATGGCTTTCTTAGCCATCTTTCTTATAGAATCCCAGCCCATGGGTGGCACCACCCACAATAGGCTGGGCTCTCCCCAATTAATCACTATTTAAGAAAATACCCTAGAGGCTACCCCTACAGCCTGCTTTTGTAGAGGCATTATCTTAATTAAGGCTTCTTCCCCTAAGACAACTATAACTTGTGTCAAGATGACATATAACTATCCAGCACAATGTGAAAGAGCAAAATCATAAGGAAAAGACACATTGTAAAGTGTCATCAAGAACACTAATGTACGACAGGTCAGGCAAGGTCAGGTCATCAGAGCCTCAACTGGTAGACAGAGGAGACTGGGTGAGATTCATCAGGTCAAAGAAAATATTCCTGATGCTTGGATACTATTCCTTAGTAGTTTGGAGACAATTAATGTGACAGCAGTGTGGCAATAAATTAGAACTGAAAAGTATGAGCATCAGAATAAGGAAAGTAAGGTATGAGTCACTTCTGAACAATAGCCCTGGGTGTACACTCCCCTATCTTTCTATTTGGCCTGATCTCTTCTCTTCAAAATAATGTGAACATGTTAATATAAGTGCTCTGAGGTACTGCTTTATTTCAAATACCAGTTGTTTGGAGTACTATTTCACTTTTGCTGGGTGGGTGCAAGTTTGAGATAGAGGTGACTCCTGAGTGAGGAGACCTTCATACTAGCCTAATGCCTTACACTGGCATTTGTACTTACTAGCAATTCTCCAAGTCACTTGAGGTCAACTATATGCAGGGATGACAGACAGACTTCTTATTTGTCTCAGAGCGTCCTGCATAAAGTAACACATTCCTGGAATAAAGTGCATGGAATTTAGCATAACTTAATCTCAGGCTCTTCTAGTCTGAAAATAGTTTATAGCTATGCTGTCATATCATGCAAATTTCTATATAGCAGCTCCTCACTAGGTACTTTGAGTTATATTTACATTTGAAGCAATTTGACTATGGTTTCAATTCTGACAGAGTTCTCTAAAGTAACTGCAATCACTGGTTTTAAGTTTTGTTACCACCACTGTCATATCATTGAATCTTAGCCAAAATATCCCAGGTCAAGATCAAACATAAAATTAGTCTTGGGCATATGTGAATTTTTCAATTCAGGCACTATGTTACTAAAGTGTCAATGATTGACTACATATATTTAGCTATAGGGTGACATCACCCTGATAATGAGCATGTTGGTAATTTTTTTCCCAAATAAACATTTAAACAAATTTCATGAGAATATTTTCACTGTGACTATCTGGAACTTGTATGTAACTGGGACTCTTCTTTCCCATCTCAAAACAAACAAGCCCAAGTGGTGTTATCTCTGAGAGTCTCCAGGATGAAAGTTTCCAGGTTCTGCTAGCAAAGAGCTCTTGATGATGGTGTTTTATGGCTCCGGGCGATGCAAGGAGTCAATTGAGTATTGTGAGATGATTTTACATTACACTTAGCTCAGCAATGTCTTTACCAGGTGGACTTCAGTCAATCCACTTAAAAATAGGTTATGCATATTACATTCATTCATGAATATTCATTAAATGTGGTTATTGTCCATACATCATTTTACAAGTATATGTCATACATTGAGATTATTCTCTTGTTTTACCTTACCTTCTTCAGTTCCACTTTCTACTTATACCATTTATCTCATCAGACAGGTTCTCTTGTGTTTTCAAGTCATATATACATACAATTTTATATCTTTATATAAATCAAGTAATAATCGATATTATTGTTATGTCTAAAAACAATCCTATTCTGTGTGTGTGTGTGTCCCTGTGTGTGCTTGCATGTTTCTTATAAATTCCTCTGTTTTGGGGTACCAATATTGAGTTCATAGTTAGCTATTGTGCGTAGTGCTTCAGTAAACATTGATAAACAAATATATCTGTGCTATGCTAATATGGAGTCCTTTGGGTATATACTTAGGAAGGGTATGGCTCAGTCTTGCAGTAGCTCTATTTTTATTTTATAAGTAAACTCAAAAGTGATTTCCATAGTGGCTAAACTAATAAACTAAATTACATCTCTGCCAGCAGTATGTAAGAATTCTCTTTAGTCTGCAGGCTCACCAGCATTTATTACTTATTTTATTATTGACTGAGATTCTCACCAAGTAAGGTCTCAGTGTGGTTTTAATTCTCATTTGTTTGATTACTAGGCGTTTATTTTTTCAATGTTTACTGGTTCTATTTGTCTTTGGAGAATTGTTGGTCCATTTCATTTCATTGTCTTTACATCATTATTTATTGGGTTAATTCCTCTTCTCCTCCTCCTCCCTCTTTCTACTCCTTCTTTCTTCTCCTCCTTCCTCTTCTTTCTCCTATTTCTCCTTCTCCTCCTCCTCCTGCTCCCCCTCCTTCTTTAAGACAGATCTTCTCTGTCTAGCCCTAGCTTTCCTGGAAGGGACTCTGTAGTATAGTCTAGTATCAAACTCAGAGATCCAACTACATCTGTCTCCCAATTGCTAGGATTAAAGGCATGTGTATTCACCACAAGGAAGGTTGATTTCTTCTTATTTAGGTATTTTAATGCTGTGAGTTATCCAGATATTAATCCTCTATCAGATGCATAACTAGCAAAGACTGTATACTATTTTGTTAGTTGTCTCTTAACTTCATTGTTTCCTTTGCTGTGCAGAAGCTTTTAAATTTCATAAGACACCATCTGTTAATTGTTGGCATTCCTAAATTACTAGATTCCTAATGATGCAAATGGATCAGTCTTATCAGTGAAGCATTTTGTGGCTTTGGCATCTCATCTTCACCAGCAAAGGAGAAGAATCCATACTATCTCAGCATGGCTATTGTTGCTCTACTTGTTCAGCATATTAACCAGGTTGGTGAGACGTTATGGGTGTAACTTCCACTGTTACTAGAAGCCAAGATCTCGGCTTCGCATACCCCAGGACTTTGAGATCGCATCGGGGTTACGCGTGAGTGGAGTTCAGCGGAGGTTTGGGGAGCAGTGGGCCAGCAGTTGCCTGCAGGGGCAGGATCTGAGAATTCCGCCCCACCGGAGGCTGGGCCTGTCCCAGCCAGAGCTCCACCCACCCCGCCATCTCTCCTCTGAACCCAGCGGTCGCACCTAGGGCCTGCCCTGTGCTTCGCATACCCCAGGACTT
>LR750633.1:319587-360941 GCA_902729485.2 Mus minutoides
CAGGGCCGGGAGGGGGGAGGATATAGGGAACTAGCTGGATAACACTTGAAATGTAAATGAAGAAAATATCTAATAAAAGTAGAAAAAAATTAAAAAAAAAAAAAAGAAGCCAAGATTTCACAACAACTCCATAATCCCCTGATTTCTACCATCTTTCTGACTCCTATTCCTCAATGTTTCCCAAGCCTTATTTGTGGGAGATGTTTGGTAGACATATCCTGTGTCTGGGCCCTACAAGCCTTCATTTAAATTGGTTGTGGTATCATTTAATGGTCTCTGTCTGTCACAAAGAGAACCTTCCTTCAGGGTGGATGAAGAATGTAGGAATGATTTTTATAATGTAGGAAGAGATTTTGCTGAGTTAGTGAAATGGCTATTGTAGGTTCTCCTCCAAGTCCAAGATTCTCTAGCTCTCTGGGTAGATGGTTGGGTTCCCAGTACCAGTCATGTTTTCCCTCTTCTTGGGTGGGTCTTAAATGCAATCAGAGAGTTGTTGTTGACCACCAAGGTATGCATGCCACCACTGCATCCTTAAAGTTATTGTATCATGCTGTTTGCTGGTGTGGTTTGTAGGTGTCATAGCTAGATAGGACTGTTGGTTGATTCCCTCCTTTAAAAACTTGCTAAGTTCCTTCTGGTAACATAAAATCTAGTCTTTGAGGAGGAGGCTTTCTGGTCAGTTGTAGCTCAAGAGCTACTGGTAACTTCAGCAATGGAGACTTACCTTTCACTTCCTAGGGACAACCAATAGCAATAGGCAGAGAGAGAGAGAAAGAGAGAGAGAGAGAGAGAGAGAGAGAGAGAGAGAGAGAGAGAGAGAGAGAGATAGCTTTAGTAATATATTAGGACTCTCTCAGGTAACCCTGACTAACATCTCAAAAAGGGCTTTTTATGTCTGATGTTGGGTAAGAAAATGAGGGTATGAATATGTGAGTGTGTATGTGTTATGTTTTTATGTAGGCCATAAGAGTATGATTCCTTTTGACATGTTGAAACATCTTTGCTGTTATTTTACCATCCTCTCCTTAATATGTATTTCTCTCTCTCCCTTTTCTAGTTAGAATCCCATATTTTCTCCATTTCCTCAATCAGTCTGCTTGTATTCTGCTATCCCCTTCTCCACCATTCCCTACCCCACCCCCACACTGCAAAGGTTCGTTTTTAACTTTGCTGCCTTCTAAATTTACTCCAGGATGTGTACTCACATCTGAAAATTTGGAGCTAGAGCTTCCAATGAGAGAGAACACATGGCATGTCTTTCAAGTCTGCTTTGCCTAACTCAATATGGGCTTTCCTAGCTCCTTCCATTTACTTACAAAGTTAATGATTTCATTTTTTTTTGTCATAGCTTAATAGTACTCTAAAGCATATATTCTAAAGCATTACTTCTTGATCATGTCAGTTGAAGGGCATTTAAGTTGCTCGCATTTCCTAGCTATTATGAACAGAGTGGCAATAAACATGACTGAGCAAGTGTCTGAGAAGGAGATGGAGAGTCCTTTGGGCATGGGCCAAAGACTAGTACGGTTGGGTCATAATGAAGATTTATATTTAGCTGTTTTGAAATTTCTCTACACTGATTTGCAGAGTGGCTGCACCAGTTGACAACCCCATCCCAGAGAATGAGGTTCCATTTTATTCACACCCCTTCTCCATGTGGTCCCAGTTGTTTTATTGATCTTTACCATTCTGACTAGTGTAAGATAAAACCTCAAATTTGTTTTCATTTACATTTCCCAAATTTCTAGTGATGATGAACACTGTTTGAGATTGATCTGTGATCAAGCTTTATGACAGAAAGCGAAGTGGCATAGAAGTGAGAGAGGATTGGAAGGAATGGAGCACTATGTCACCTGTCCTTGTATGACTTAATGCCATCTATTTGAATATTCACAGGCCTATGACTCATTGGTAAAGTTTTCTGTGTATAGACATAAATTTATGATCTCTACAGCCATTGCTCTCAAAGTTATAACATCTACCTCTAACTGCATCATGTACACTCTTTATTACTAAATGGGCTGGGACACCTGAATATCAGACTTAGTAAAAAAGCTCTTGGCCTATGTGCATAGTCCTGTTTTCTCTTAAATGTATGCTTTATAATTTCAATGACCTTTTAAAGCAGTTTAAGTTGGCACATGGAGTAAAGGATTTCATCATTGTGTCTTCCCCTACATGATAGAATATACATGATTATCCTTTCTTCTCACCCATTCTTCTCTCTCACTTCCTCACCACTTGCTTGTCACCTCCAGATGGTTCCATCTTCCCACAGTTACATTCCAGCCACTCTCTATTTCCTACTATGTTAACACTGCTTTCTTTTTTCTCATTATCCTTTTAATAGTTTTGTGACATATACATATACATATACATATACATATACATATACATATACATATACATATACATATACATATACACACAGACTGGAAGATGACAACACACACACACCTAATTTAAAGGTTATTTCCATATATGAGAGAAAACATGTAGCATTTATTTTCCTGGCTCTTGCTTATTTCATTTGCCGTAATAACATGTAGTTAAATCCATTTGAGTAGAAATATTATGATTTCATTTTTCTTTTGGCTACATAAAATTCTATTGTACATATGTCCCATATTCTAATTTTTCATTTATTTATATTGTGATCGTCCTTTGGAAAGTTATTGTTGAATAACAATAATTATTACTCTATCTCCATAAAGGTCCAATTCTGTTTTTATACCCAGTTTCTGAAGGATCTAAGACTGTTTATTAAAATATTAGTAACTCATGTTATTTGTATAGTTTTATATCATAATCTTGATGATGAATTTGATGACTGGAGAAACATGAGTTTCACTTGTGTAACTTGTGGGATCTGGATAATGGCCTTGACTTTACTCTCTTTCTATAGAAACAAATATTTATCTGATCGGAATTAGTTTTTCCACTCAATATGATATAAAATGTAAACTTTTCTGACCTCTTCACAATGTTATAAAAGCTAATGTTAATAATAGTAACCCACAGCTCCTCCTGGCTCATCAAAATGAATATTGTATATTTAGAGATGAAGGTGAGTTGCCTGGTGTTCTTTCATAGCAATTAAACATTCCATAGAGAGCCGATATACTGCTACTTAAGGGAGTAATGCTGATATTAAAATAAAATTGAAAATGAGTTGTTTTCTTTCAGCTTTATACACATACACATGAGCGTATGCACACGCACGCACACACACACACACAAACACACACATACACACACACACACACACATTGTTTTTTAAAGTGTGTCATCAGCTTAGACAGTCACTAACTTGACTCTACAGTACTGAATGTTTATGGTTGAATTTCTCTTTGCCATAGAGACAATAAATCATATACTCAGAAGTCAAAACTGCTGACATAGATAGAGCATACTGTCTAATGATATTTAGTCAGTCAAGTCAGGTTGCCATTATTCTGCATACCAAGGACAAGGTAAACCTGTCTTCTGTGCTTCTTACTAATGTTTCACAAATGTACTCTGCTTACAACTGCTTTTGCTTTACCAAATGAAGACTAGCCAAGTTATTATGGTGTACTTTCATTATTCAGCCAGAATTCCAAAAGGCTGGTAGGGTCTTTTGGCATACCCTGAGGAAAATCATTCTTATTGTCAAAACTTCTCACCATCTGACTATAAGCATAATGACACCTGACAGTTTTGTAATTACTTATAATCTATAATGAACTTTCAGGTACTCCCTTGAAGTTCTTGTTGTGCTCAAAGATTAATGTAAGACAAATGGAGCGAGAATTGATATTCTTTTTAAATTTATTTATTTATTCGCTTTACATCCCATTATTAGCCTTCTTTTTCTCCAAGGACCCTCTCACACAGATTCTTCCCTCACTTCCCCTCACCTTCTCCTAGAAGCCCTCCATCCACCGGGCACATTAAGTCACTAGAGAATAGGCTTATCCTCTCCCACTAAGGCCAGACCAGGTGACTCGGCTAAGGGAACAGGATCCACAGGTAGGCAATAAGTTCATGGACAGCCCTTGCTTCAGGTTTTGGGGGACCTATATAAAGACCAAGCTGCACTTCTGCAACATATATGCAGGGGACTTCTGTCCAGTCCATGAATGGTTGGTGGCTCTCTGTTGACTTTTCTGTAGAGATTCTGTTCTCTTCAGGTACCTCAGTCCTTCTAAACTCTTCTACAAGACTCCCTGAGCTCTATCTAATGTTTGGCTCTGCATCTCTGCATCTGTTTCCTTTGGCACTGGTTGGATCATCCTGGAGGACAGTTATGCTAGGCTCCTGTCTGTAAGCATAACAGAGTATCATTAATGGTGTTAGGGATTGGTTCTTACCCATGGAGTAGGTCTCAATTTGGGTTAGTCATTGGCCACTCCCTCTGTCTTTGCTCTATTTTTGATCCTGCACATCTTGTAGGCAGGCCAAAGGTTTTGTGGGTGGGTTGCTGTCCTTATCACTACTCTGAGAACCCTGGCTGGCTACAGGAAGTGGCCACTTCAGGGTCTATATCTCTCATTGCAAGGAGTTGCAGCTAGAATTGCCACCATAACACCCTAGGTCCCCTCCACCATCCCAGACTTTGGCACATCCTAGAGATGCCCACTTGTCAATTTCCGTTCTCTCTCTCCTGTTCTCCCTACACTTGATCCACCATCCCTGCTCCCTGAATCCTCCTCTCTCTCACTCAAGTCCTACCCTTCATCCACCTTTGATATCCATGTCCTCCAACTAAAGAACAGATAGAGAAAATGTGGTTCCCAGATGTTTACAAGAGTCCAGCTTCAGATAACTACATAGTTTTGGGGGAAGCCAAGATTGAAGATTTGTCTCAACAAGCACAATTAGCAACTGCTGAGTAATGCAAAGGTCAGGATGAAGCTGTTTCAAACGTTCAAGAAAACACTTAGACTCCAACTGTACAAGAGAGTGAACAGGCAGAGGTTGATGAAAGGGGTGCAAAAGTTAAGGACATAGAATTGGTCAAGTCACCAGCAAATGTATCAAGAGAAAAGGCAGTCAGAGTGCTGAAAAACAACAGTAACAAGATTGTAAATACTATTACGAGTTTACAGTGTAACTATTTGACAGCAAGAAACCCCCCCCTCCCTACTTATTGATTGAAAAGTGAAACTACAGCTTGGTTTAAAATCTGTACTGTTTCTATCACTAATAAAGTGTGGCTTCCCTTTGGAAAAGAAAGGAAATGTGGTATACAATGGAATACTACTCAGCTATTAAAAACAAGGACATCGTGAATTTTGCAGGCAAGTGGATGGAACTAGAAAATATCATCCTGAGTGAGGATACCCAGATTCAAAAGAGCATCCATAGTATATACTCACTTATAAGTAGATATTAGACAAAACGTACAGGATAACCATTTTACAATCCAGAGAACTGAAGAATTCAAATAGCAAAAGACAGGACAGTTGAATCCTTAGTAGAAGAATTAGTATTTTTACTAAATTTAGTTATTGAGTTACTCTATTCTATGGCAACTTATTTAAAAATCCTTGCCAAAACTTCACTTAACAAATTACATGAGGTTATAAACATGTATCTTTACATCTATGATTAATATGTTTGAAGTTTCCTGTAAATACCATGTTCACTCTAGAATCTCTGATCATAATTTTATAGAACCCTTATAAATCGTATTCTGTGTTCATGCCTTACACAATTATACTGCTGTGTGCATTGTATATTGTGCCCTTTATGGCTAAGTCCAGAGTCCCTGTAAGATGTAAGCAATTTTCATCTGTCTTTTTAAGTAGGGATTTCTGATTCAACTAAATTCTAACTTTAATGTTTTATTTTTAGAGCAACATTTACAATCAAGACAGAAAATGCATTGATTACTTAACCTAGTCTATGAAACATTGTTAAATATATACAATAATAAACGTGCATTATATTTATGTAGAATTGTGACATGAATGTGAAGCTTGCTTGAATTTATTATTTGCTTTGTAAATGTGATAAAACTTTTACTACATTTTGAAAACTCACTATTTAGGCTTTTGTTAGGATATCCATACACATTATTAACTTGGAAGTGGATTCATGGAGAGATAATAATGCAGCAATTAGTATATTTAAATCATATTAATGTAATAACATTTTAAGTACCAAGAATAGACCTGGAATACCACATTTAATCAGTATGAGGCAAATAAGATTTCATAGTTTTGTTCAATTTATTGTACCTATAGACCCAAAGAATCCAAAGCATGGTTGTCACTCTTCTGTCTTACACTCTCAAGATTTTTGGGCAGAAATAAAATCAAATCTACCATGCATTTATTTCATAGTCTATCCTAATTGGTATATTATAACCTGAAAATGAAATATAAAAAGGTTCTTAAGAAACTAGGTGTTATGTCCAAGGAATGCTGATCATTAATATCTTTTTTACAAAGGCAAGAACTCATTGTACCTTAAAAATCTTTTGCTTACAAAATCCTATCTTTGTTTGCTTTGGGACATAAACATAGATCTCCACTGAAGCTCTCCCAGCAGGGCATGCAAACACCCTAGTATGTGTTGCATTTCCACTAGGGGGTGATCTCTTATTGAAAGTCATAAGGAGGACATTTGAGAATGTAAGTTCTTGACAAGTTAAAGCACTTTTCAGCAAAAAGTTTTAAGAAAGAGAAAAGTAAACAAATGGTTTTGAATTTAGATCCAGCCAAAAGGAATGTCAGGATCTTTATTACAAATACACACTTGTAATCTTCAAAGGCAGGTTATTCTCCTCAATTCCAAATTTCAGTAGTCTTATCTTTCCTCATTAATTGGAATATAAAGCCTATTTTGTAATGACTCCATAGCTTCTTTATAAAGAATAGATTTTCATATTCTAAAGAGAGGAACATTTTGAAAAACATGTACATATGTTCTATGTAAACCTTTGTACAGAGATGTATTAGAAAATACTATTTGGGAATTTGACGTATTTGATTGTGAGATGTGCTGTGTATTCACTCAGAATTAAGTTCTGTCCTGGCTAAGAGTCTCACATCATTGCACTTCATAATAACAGTGTGCTTTTCAAAACTACAGGTGACTTGAAAAGATTGCAGCATGTACTGGAGGATGGGTGTTAGGTAAGAAGCAGGGATGGTGGAGAAAAGGGAAATCTGGATAAGCTTGTAAGACCATCCCTTCCAAGGTACAGGAGACAAGATACATCAGTTCTAGAAATGGAGATCCCAAGCAACATGTGATGACTCCAAGAAAGAGAAATATGCTGCCAGCTGTGATGGCATGGGCCTTGAAACCCAGAACCTCGGAATCTAAGGAACAAAGATTATCATGAGTTCAAGGTTGTCACAGTAAAATGCTATGCACTGCATAGTAAAATTCTGTCTCAAAATACCAGAAAGAAGGCTTGGAGAGATGGCTCAAGTGGTAATGACACTAAGTCTGATACCATAATCCACATAATGTAAGGAGAGGACCAATTCCAAATGAGGTGCCCTTCAGCCTCCACATATGCATGGCGTGCTCCTAACACACACACACACACACACACACACACACACACACACACACACACACACGCACACACGCATGCACACACACACACACACATACGCACACATACACATGCACACATGTATGTGCAAGTGCATACACAATTTAATGAATGTAAGTTTTTTTTTAAGGAAAGGGGGAGGATGAGGGAGAGAGGAAAGAAAAAGGGAAGGATTGCTTTCTTACCAGTAGTGAAAACAGGATTTTCCACCATGTGATGTCAGTATGTTTCACTTAATATCTTGATACATATCTGATTAAAGTTCTGTTTCTTCCCTACAAAAGAAGTGTAGCAGTTGGGCAGATGGGCTCCAAAAACATTATCAAGAACAACAAATCCTACCTGGTTATCTTCGTCTCTTGTTACGTCCACTGTAGCGCACAGCCGGAGCAGCTATGGATAGCACAAATGTGATTCCCAAGAAACATGTTCTAACACTCCTCGAAGGTGAACCCACAGAAACCATCTTGGAATCTGTGGCTTTTCTTTTGCCTATAGGCTTTTATAATGACCATATATGAAACTTGGTTATGACTAAGATCTGCTTTGAGCCTTTGGCAGACAATCCCCATAATGGATAGATATTCACATACATGTTTATTTCAATGTAGCTGAAAGGCACATTGATTTCATGTTGAGATATCTATATCTAGGGCAGGGAAGTATTATGTCATATATATATAAAACCACTGATGACATAAACTTCTGCCCCAGGTTGGTGAATGTAAAATAGGTAATCACTGGTATGCTATGCATTTCTTTGTACTTCATTAACGTGGGGGCCTGTTAAACCCAGATAAAATGAAGTTTAAATGTTATCTATGTCTTCAATAGGAATATTTTTCAAATTTGATTCCAAGAATCTGAGGTTAAGAATAGGAAGCAATGTGGGCCATTCTGCTGTCCCTGGGGACTGGGCGTGTGTCCTGGATTCACTGATATTACAACTGTTTCAGCTTCCACTGGAATTGAATCTCTTACATGTTGGCTGTTATTTGTAATAAAATGTCCATGTTTTTAACATTGAGAAACTGATGTGTGCTGGCATAAAAATCGTTGTTGCTCTGTGAGCAAGGCTCACTTACTTAGGTAAGCTCAGGTATCATTCCTGACCCCATGGCTTGAGTTCTTCACATATGTGATTCATTAAAGCACAAATCCACATAGGCATGGGCCTACAGGCAGGGCAACTAAAAATATTAAATCCTCATTGATCAGAATCTGCTGTACTGTATTTTAACAATATAGCCTTGAAGAATTCGCTATTAAAGTAGCCAGTGGTTCAAAATTCTCTTTTTCATACACTGTACTGTATTATACTATACAGTACTATACTATACTATACTAGATTACTGAAAAATGAATATTTTAAGAACCTTATTATAGGGGGTTGTCCCACAGTCTTAGATATGTCAAGATCCAGCTGTTGCTAAATTTGTGAACATGTTTGACAATCAGCTCAAGTGTTTAAACATCTCTGTCTATGCTTGAAGAAATGTGATTTATTAAATGATTCCTTGTGGTATGAAACAACATATCCCACATATTTTATTCTGGAAGCATTTTGTCTCTTCATAGACAAACAATTCTAACAAATGTCTAACAATTACTGGGGAACTGTTTAGAAAGCACTCGGAGTACTCTAACAGATTTCTGGCTAGATTAAACCAAAATGAAACTAGTCATATTTAGTTACCAGGTGAATTCAATAGTCTGCCATGTTCAGGACCGAATATATTATCATGATATTTTTCAGCTATATGGAAAGAAAATGCTATCCAATACCATATCTGCAATGAGTTTGTAGTGGGTAAAATATAACATACAGTTGATTTCACTTTCTTTTAATGAACACATACATGGGATCAGGTATCAGGAAGCATTTTTAATTGTTGGCTCAACTATAGTCACCAGCATGCTCAGACCAGAAGACTTGGAAATGCAAATTCTCAGACATCACCCAAAATTGCTGAAGTGCTAGGAGTGTGTGGGTCTAAAAACCTGTATTCTAGCAATTTCTCATATGAGAAACTTCCATTAGAAGCTGAAAGTCACTTCTGAACTTACAGGAAAATCACTCTCTTGGGCATTCATTTTTAGACAAACCTCAAGAAAATGTCCATAAACTGCTAGGTGTGCTGTGGACTTCCAGGATCTTCCAACACTTCAAGATCAGGAAGCCTGGGACAGGCTGCATGGCTTCAGTTCTTGTAATTGCAAGTTTTTTGTTTTTGTTTTTGTTTTTGTTTTTGTTTTTGTTTTTGTTTGTCTAGTAAATCACAACTGATGGTTTTCCAAGGAATCCGATGAAACAGATTCAAGGACCACAACTGGGGACTCAATGACTTGGCAGAGATCTGAGGTCCAGCTCTGCTGAAGGAAAGTGTTAGGCTCACTTTCTGTAAATGAGGATGCACTTCTGCAAACCTCATGAAACTGCTGCCGAAGTTGAGTCAATGATTTCACACAACCCCTTCCTGTGTAAACTGAATCGGTTAGTTGCTGCTACATTCCTGAGGAGAAATGGAGAATATGGCAGCAAAAATAATAAATAAGAAGAAACTAATGAGTGAGATTACAGAGATACCACAATCGCTTTTTCAACCAAACCCCAATAGACTTCCCTTCTATCCCTCTTTGCTAATCCATCCTCATTCCCTTTTCCTCTGGGTAAATCACACAGTAGTTACCAATATAATGCAGATAATTGCTATCATGGAACCATTTGTAGCTAATATTTAGAGGTAATTAGAAGTCATATTTTAAGCTAGTAGTATTAGCCCTTCTGCAGCTGTATTGGGATAAGAGGTATATTAAGAATTCTGTCATCATGAATCATGCTATTAAAATCTCACATACTTTTATATATCAGAGAATCTTGTATAAAAACATGGGGTAGAGTATCAGATGGTACTCATAACAGGAGATAACAAATGATGAAATCATAGATGAATCCTTACAGTGTGTCTAAGCTTAACAAAATAGGTAAATCAAACATGTCCTATCATATTTTTGCCTTGAATTCATATTGTCCCCCCATCCTTATTAAACAAAGAGTTCCAGCATCTGTAGGATGTTGAATGTTATTCTGTGTGCTTTGTAGTGTCTTTTAGAATAAATAACAATAGTTATTTAAACTGAGAAGTAAAATGGATATGTTGAAATAGCATTTTAAAAATCAGCCAACAATTTTTTATATATATAAAATAAATAACTCAGAATGAAATAAGACAATATAATGGCTTGGCACTTAGGAAGCCTGCACACTCTTCTCTACAAATCCTGGCAGAGAAGGTATCCGCAATGTGTGGGATCCATTCCTACTGCATTACATGTCCATGAATGGAGTATTCTCTAGCTGAGCCTTAAGTCCTGTGCCTCCCAGGAACAGTAGGAGAGACAGATATGATGGGGAGTCCAACGAGAGTGTTTTTGTCAGCCATGATTTTCCTTGTTTTTACAATGGATACATATTAAGCCTCCACTGTGTTAAAATCCTGTCCCTGTTCGAAATTATTGCTAAAAAGCAGGAAAGTAACACAGTTCTCTCTTTTCCTTAAACCAATATGAATTATTAAGTGTAACATTTTCAAGTTATACCCTAATTTTCTGGTGCCACCACAAGAATTACATTATGTGTTTGGGCATGGGAAATGGTTTTTCTCCGTGCGTTTTATGCTGAATCATTTTATGAGACATGATTTTTACTTATATTCTTCTTTTCACTGCAGTAAATGGTTTACACAAAAAATATTGAACAAGCATATTATGGATGTAGGATTGAAACCTCAAATGACAGCTTCTGTAAATGTCATTACTATTGTAACATACATTATCCTAAATGAGTGAAATATATTAAATCCCAAATAATGAGCTCTGCACCGTGTATTCAATGCGATTAAAACTATATGAGAAAATTATAGAAATGCATTTAAGGGAACAATGAAATATCAACTATAAGCTTAGGTGATATTTATGTATTTACTCTTTATTGGTCTTCCACTAGGAGACTAAAATATGGTCTAAAGACATAGCCTTGCTAAGCATCCCAGTTGCCCTCAAACTTACAATCCTACTGCCTCAACGTCATCAGAGCTGGGATTACCAACATACAACACTGTAACCAGTTTTCCTTACATGTTTTGAATGTGGTTCTTGATATTAACTCCCATGGGCAATAAAAAGCTAGAGTGTTTCCCAACTAGAGGATTAGGAAGTAAGTCATCCAAGTGATGCTGGTTGGAATATGGAGAAGGCATGAGAGGTGTTTACAGTTGTGGATAATGGAGTGAAAGTCTCGTGGATGTTGTTCTTCTGACTTCTTAGGAAGCCAAAGCTTGTAGGGGAAGTTAGAAAGGTAGAAAATAGACATTTTCGTTTTTATTTTGCACCCACTTGATAATGGTCCCCATTTCATGCTGCTGTTTTGAGAACTAATAAGTTGGTATTTGTAATGTAACTAGCACATACCTAACACATAATTCCATGGAATTATCTGACAAATGGAAGAGTGAATTAACTAAGCACAGTCTGATTCATTTAGAGCCTCACCATAGGATGCTCCTGAAGCAAGGGTCACCTTCTAGATTGCCCTTTCCATTTTTAAAATGTCCGCAGGTTTGCCTTCCAGTCCGTCTGTCTCTCACAGTGTCATCCCAACTTTCAGGCTGCAAGACATAATCTTCTTACTCCCTCTTTGAGTACCTGTCTTTGTCCTACCATGTGGCTTTGCAGAACCCTCTGTCCTTAGTTCACCTCTGAAGATGCCACTGTTCTGATGCACACTCTGAACTAGATCCATTACCTCTCAGCAGGATCTGTAGATGTCACTTAGGAAGATGTAACTGAGGCATTTTAAAGCACTCATAACGAACTCTACCATGAATGCGCAGCTTTATTACAACAATGCCCCCAAAATGTAGAAAGTTAATTATGGAAATATTAAAATGGTTTGTCCGGTTTAGGTGGGTTTTGTTTCTAATTATCAGTCTTACACAATGAGGTGACATATTGCATAGGAGGACTGGTGAGATAGCTCAGTATGTTTGGGTGCTTGCCATTTAAACTGGGGACTGAGTTCAATTACCATGACCCATGAAAGGAGAGAGGCAGTTCCACAAAGTTGCCCTCTCTCTTTCTCATATGACCCATGATATGTACACAAACACATGAACACATGTGAACACACACATGAATATATACACACAGGAACACGCACATGTACACATGAACACACACAAAGTAAACTCATAGGTTTAAGAAAATGAAAGGTTATAATAGGCAAAACTATAGCCTGTTTTTGACTGAAATCTCAAACTTATTTCTAGAGCAAAATTTTAATGTCTTATTTTTGGTTTATTTTCTTTATTTCCACAAGCATGGAGGACATAAACATCTCCTGAACATAACTAAGGTTTTTGGTTCTAGTTGTAATATACATTCTCAACTATAGTAGCATATCAGAAAAAGGTTCCTAAAAAAGCATTGTATGTTTTTTTTCCCACAATCCCAATAGTGTTTCCTGTGTTTTCAATGCGTTCTGACATTCCTCTTAACATCTTACGTCTCTAGATGACTACAGTTTGAGTCTCAGGTCCAGGACTTGACTGCTTTCTGTGCTGTTCTTTCTCTACCTGTCTGTCCATCAATCCCAGCCACCTTCTCTATTCCCATAGCAGTTACTTTTGCAAGGCTCTGTTTAGACTTTACTAATTTAAAGACTTATTTTCCATTATGGGTTAATGTTGTCCATTTTTTTTGTTTTGTTTTGTTTTGTTTTCAAGTCCCTGGATGTTACTAGCTATCCTCTGGATTTCAGGCTGCAGAGAACAAGGTGTGGGAAATTCTTAGTGCTAAATAATGCTCAGTATGGGTTTTGTCCACGATATCATGACACTAATATCAGAGCTACTCTTTAGAATGACATTGTCCTTGGCTCTTCTTTGGACAGTCTAAGGAAGGCATCATGTCCCATCCTCCCTGAAGCATCTGGCAGAGCCTCCTGTCAGCTGCCTTCTTAATAGCTCAAAGATGCTTCTCTTCCCCTCCGTGGGCTCTAGAACTTCTCATATTTGGTCTACGGGGTGCTTTCCAGAGGCTCAAGTCTATCAAGATTCTTTTCTTCTCCCGAATTTCTCTAATGATTCCCTTATTTGTCTCCCAGGATTATTTTTGGAAATTCCTTCTCAGAAGTTTTAAGACACTTGACCCAGTGGCAAGAACATGTCTGACATTAAATAGGAGATTTCTACTGCCAAAGCTTTAATTGGCCATTAAATTAAAATTCATACAAATGAGACAAAGATGGAGTGTGTAACCTTCTCTTTCTGACTAGGCTATAAACACTGTATTCAAAATTAGAATAAACTCTCCACACTTAAAAGCATGTTATCTGATAATTTTATATCTGATATCTAATTCTTGCAGATTGCTCTTATAGGCTGTATTGGTGTTCAAATGCATCAAACACTAGGAAGATGTATGGGCAGTATGCATTCTATTAATTCAGCAGTATGAACAAGAAGCTTAACAGATCCATGCTTTTCTTTTCTTGTTTGTTATAGTCAATACACTGGCTGGGAAGAATCATTCTTTCTCAGTGGGCGATTGATTGACTCAAACAAGACTGATCCTTCCTGATTTCATTAGTTCATCACCTCTTGAAATGGACAGCTGGCTGCTTCATAGATTTTCTGAGGTCACCCAAGCCAGCACAAGAAGTAAAGGTCAGGAGATACGGCATGCCTATCTAAGCCAAAATGAGCTAGACTTTGAAAGGCCCAGTCAGCAGAATTTTAAGCAACTTGGCTGCCTTACCTTGATGGAAAAATTCACCTCTACAATTTAGCATAGATTATCTAAGATTCCATGTGTTATTGTACTAAAATCAATGGCCATGTTGACTATTGCCACTTATATGGAAACCTGGTATCACTTTGAAGACAAAGGCCTAGATATTTAAGAGAGAGAGATAAGAGAATAAAAAGCACCATAGTTCTTGTAGAATATCTTAGTTTTTCTCAGTCTTGGTCACTTATGTGGAGCTGGATAAGCATGCGTTGAGGAGAGTTTAGGAATTTACCACAGTGCTGTGGGGAAGCATTGAGGAGCACGGACCTGAACCTGGAGAGTGTGAAAACTGAGGCTGGGGGTTGGGGGGAGACACAAGGAACTGTTAAGGGTGGAAAGGTGATTGCAAGCATGGGTGCAAGACTGCAGTAAAGCACAGGAGACGGTTAGATTAGCAGTCCCTAAGGGACCATGGGATGGTGAGATGGTGGTGATGGAGGAACATTGAAAAGGAAGGCTTAGAACTCAAGAGGTCCCTTTGAAATCTCATTGCCTGCTAGGAATACAAGCTTGAGTTTCTAATTCCCAATGAAGAACCTTTCCCTTGGCTGCTTTTACTGAAAACAGTAATGCCCCAAGTCTCCTCTCCAGCAGTTATTTTAGCTGGTTATTTCTTTCATGGACAGCCTATTTTGGCATGTAATAAGCAAAGCCCTGACTCTTCCATTCATATTTTCTGTGATTACAAAAGCTTACAAGAATGTATTCTTAACTCTATTACCAAAAATTCTCTTAGTGAGGATGGATATCTAACAAGCTACTTAGTATCAAATGGAATGGACATCTGCCTAAGACTGATGCTTCCAGGTCATTTTTCTTTTCTTGGAACACAGAGAAACACTGCTGTATTCTACAAACTTCTGATCATTAGTAATGAAATTGTAGCTTTGATTTCAATCTGTGTAGGTCAAAGCATTTGCAGTGATTTCAGTTAAGGTTAGACTTATCAAGACAATTTGCCAAGATGTTCTTACAATGAACACAATTACTCTGAGTACAATCAGCTTGACCATTGGGACCAATTACTACATATGCTAATAATAGCATGAACACTAACCTGAGGCTACTAGTCAATCTGCAGATGAATGGGGCATGAGCTAAAGGGTATATTATTGTTTAGTAGTCATTTTGCATATTAGTATGACTTCCCTTTCCTTGCACGTAAGCTTAAAAGGAAGAGATATTACCTTTTTATTGTTTTTTGTTTGTTTGTTTGTTTTTTGTTTGTTTGTTTTTGTTTTTTCTAGACAGGGTTTCTCTGTATAGCCCTGGCTGTCCTGGAACTCACTTTGTAGACCAGGCTGGCCTCGAACTCAGAAATCCGCCTGCCTCTGCCTCCCAAGTGCTGGGATTAAAGGCATGCACGACCTAGGAATCATGTTATGTGTTGGTCTTTAGCTATGCTGGTAGTCGTCTACAGTAGCAACTAGTATGCCAGGTCCCCCTTCATCCTTCATGTGAACATAGGGGAAGAGGAATCACATGACAAGCCCAGTGGTGGCCTAAGCATATCATTGGATGTCCTGAGGACAGGAGGAAGACTATTTTCCACGTTCAAACTTGGGCTCTCTTAGCATGGAAGGGAACACCATAAAAAGTACTCATGGGGAGCAAAGGCTGTCCCAAGTCCACCAAGAAAAGTGATACATCAACTGGGGACCTCCAAAAAAAGGGCTTCTCATTGTTCGGATAGCAAAACTGAGTTTCCAACAGGTATGTTTAAAACGTGTTTCTCTTCTGGAGCTCAGGATTGTGCAGTAGCAAAGTGACTGCTACTGCCACTGTCTGTTATCTTTATGTAGTTTAGAAGTTTCTAAACCATTGGTACAAGCTACCACTTTGCTTGTAAGCAGATCTAAAGCTTAAAAATGGACCGCATTGAACAGCTAATTCAGCAGTACTCAACCTGTGGGTCATGACCCCATTTGTAGTTGAATGACCCTTTCATAGGGTTTGCATAAAACCATAGGAAAACACAGAGATCTACATTATGATTCCTAATGGTAGTATAATTACAGTTATGAAGGAACAATGAGACAATTTTATGGTTTGGGGGAGGGGGTCACCAAAACATGAGGGACTGTATTAAAAGGTCTCAGCATTAGGAGGGTTGAGGACCACTGCTCTAAATGATTTCTTTGTATGAGTAATTGCTACATGGGCATGTGAAATGCCTTTGTGGAACTTCTAGCCTCAGAAAGAAGTCTTCATGCCACTTCCATATCATCTCCATGTCACTGTACTAAGATCTCATCTCTATCACTGACTTGTGCTTCACAGAGGTCTGCTATGAATTCCTACCTTCAAAAGTAGATGGATTCTCTCAGGTTTGTCTCTTGGATCCCTTGTTTATATTAGTGCTTCAAGATTCATATTTTTTCTTTTAAATATTAAGCAGTAGTATTTGTGTGTGCATGTGTATGTACACATGTATGTATGCATGTGGCCACAGAACTTGCAGGAATGGGTTCTCTCATTCTACCACATGGGTCAGGAATGTTGGACTGAATCATCAAGCATAGTGGTATGTGCCTTTACCCCACTCTAGTCCCATATAATAATTGCTACCACAGTCACATTTCTGAAACACACACATACACACACACACACACACACACACACACTTAGTTCCTTAGCCAATAAGATGCTACTTTAAAAAATAGTCCTCCTCCCCTCCTTCCTTCTCCTCTTTTTCCACTATCCTTTTTTTCCCACCCTTACCCCTGGAAACCTATTTCTTTGACACTATGTACAAATATGTGCAAAGTTGTCTTGATGCTGCTTCTTGTATCCTTGAGTCCAGGAATGCAGATATAACTGCTGAGAAGAGAAGGTACCTTTTTCTACTTTGCACAAAATCTCCACTTGTCTAGCCATCTTGGAAAAATATGTCTATCTTTTTTATTTGGGGGTGGTCATGGTTAGTAATGATTCCGTTAATAGCCTTTGTAAATCTCATGGGTGGGACTGTCTTTAGAGTGATTTCCCAACCTTCGTGCATATGAGTCAGCTTTTGCAGATGTTTTTTCACTTTTTTATTAGATATTTTCTTAATTTACATTTCAAATGCTATCCCCAAAGTCCCCTATATCCTCCCCCCTCCCTGCTCCCCTACCCACTCACTCTGATTTCTTGGCCCTGGCGTTCCCCTGTATTGGGGCATATAAAGTTTGCAAGACCAAAGGGCCTCTCTTCCCAATGATGGCCAACTAGGCCGTCTTCTGCTACATATGCAGCTGGGGGTTCTGGTTAGTTCATATTGTTGTTCCAAGAGGGATTTTTAGTCAATGTTTCCAGTTTACAATGCTGTTGATCTACCCTTTGAACAGCCAGGCCCTAAAACTCAGGAGTATTCTCAGCATACAATAGTGACTGCATAAATAAATAGTGTCTAGATGGATAAGTTGACATAGAAAAGGTAGGATGAAGCCATATTTCATATGTAGTAAAGAACTAAAGATGCATTTGTCTAACTTATTTAGAGAAAAAATGTCTAATGACAAAATGATGGAAGAGAGTTGTGAACAACTTTACGTAGGTGAACAGTTTTGACACTTTAGAGACAGATAATAAATCCATTAGAGGAGTTCTCTTCACTTTCTCCTAGAGTTTCCTGAAGCTCAAATCAAAAATAAAATAAAATGAAATAAAAGAAAAATCACAGCCTCCACTGTACATGGATGCCACAGAGACATTACTAGATAAATAACCACCTCTTGAAGTTTGTGAACCCTGAAGTTTATGCTAACTTTGAAGAATTTGGGCAGTAATTTTTTTGGATGCATCTAAAATCATGTTAACACTTTGTTTTCCCCCAGAGAAATGACAGAACGTACATACTGTGTCAGTGGTGATGGACAGGGCTGAGGTAAACAGGGTTATTGATTGAGCCAAGGAGTCTCCAGATGACTTATCTCCTGTTAGAAGTGGAGAAAGTGATGCCGCTGAGATGGATGAGGCTGGGAACAAAGGAGCGTGCTGTGAGAACTTCATCATTAAGTAAAGAGCAGGACTTCAGCTCCTGTGGTTTCCTGTCTGGCAGATCACTGGCAGTTCTCCTAGGGCCTGGGGGCAGACCTGTTCAACCATAAAGCCAGCCTTGATCTTCCTGAGGGCTTAGTTTGGGGAGAGACTCTGTATCTGAGGGGATGTAATCAGATGGTCTGACTCCCCCCCAAACACTCTCTCTCTCTGTCTCTCTCTCTGTCTCTGTCTCTCTGTCTCTGTCTCTCTCTCTCTCTCTCTGTCTCTCTCTCTCCCTCTCTCTCTTTCTCTCTCTCCTGTTGTCATTTTTATGAGTCAGAAATTTTTGAGATGTGCCAATATATCCATGAGTACACAAATGAATAAACAGAGAAAGGAATTAATGGAGTGGACGCCTCCACACACACATGCAGAAAGTGAACAAGCAAATTAATGCACAAATGGGAGTCTACACACACACACACACACACACACACACACACACACACACACAGAGGACAGACAGTTTGCAGCAGACATGAATACTCTCCAATTCACTTTTCTCGTTGCTGTTTTACCTTCTCTCCATGATTATTACTGTCCAGGTTCTTGGAGTTGAGTTTACTCTTCACATATTTTAAGACACTATTAGGACAAGACAAAGGGTGATATAATCTGTCAAATCTGTGAATTTTTATGTTTCTTTCTTTTTTTTTTTTTTAACTTTTCAATGACCAAGATGCTTAGGTTTTCTCATGAAGCCTTTCTAGGAATAAAATAAAATAAAATAAAGGTGCATTTTTACCCCATAGCAGTCTGCAGCAAGTAGCACAGAGGAGGCACTAAAGCTCTCTAATAAGATCATCTTGAAGCCAGTATTTGTGTCTGATTTCAAAGGCCAGCATTGAGACAGCCCTCCGGTAGCAGGCAGACAACACCCACTGTTGGCTTCAGACTCAGAGGGTGGCTGTGTGTAAGTCACTTCCAGAACCAAAGAGCGTTGTTTTCTCTGGACAAACTGATGTACGTTTTGGACTGTTTCAAATGTTCAAAACATTAAAGAAAATTTATCTCCAGTCAAGAAAGGGTCATTGAAGTTGTTCTCTTTTAGGTCATTTATAAATAATGGCTGTGTGGTGGACAGAGGAAGAGAATTAATTTGGAATCCATCCAACTGGCTGGGGTTTTTCTTTCATTTTTCTTTTTTTTAATTGCTAGGTGTGACCTCTACCCTTTAGAGTACAAGAAAAATGTGTCATTAAGCAGCTAATGGAATAGGAGGGACAGCTCAGCAGTTAAGAGCACTGGCTACCCTTTCACAGGATCTGTGTGTGATTCCAGCACCCACATGGCAGCTCACACCTGTTTATAACTCCGACTCCAGGGAAATTTAAAGCCCTTTTTCTGGCTTTCATAGGTAGCAAACATGCATGTGGTACAAAGAAATATATGCAGGTAAAATATCCACACTCAAAAAATAATAATAGTAATAATTTAGTCAAAGAATAACCTTAAAAGTAGAATCATCACATAGTTTTAAAATAATATTAATTGTATATGGTTGCTGCTATGCTAACAATACAATTATCACAATTTGAAAGCATTTCTTTGTAATCCCAAGAAAGAACAATGTTTAGGATGCTAAATTCATTGTTTTCAATTTCATTAAAAAAAAAAAAAGCTGGGTGTTTCAAATAAAACTGTTAGGATACATGAGCTTCTGACTGTTTTTTTTTTCCATGTACACACTTGGTCATGGGTAAGGCACGGATGCCTACAATCAGTAGTACCCCAAATTATTTCTGTAATAGAAAGTGATTACCAACGTAAAGAAGAGAACAGGTAAGAGAAGTGGGGTAAAAAGCATAGAATGGTGTATATAAGATATGGAAAAGTCATGTGATAAAGCTGAAGGAGGTATTTTCCGGATGGCTCTTAAGTGATGTTGTCAGACAAGTCTTAATGATATGGTAGTCTTTGAACTGAAATAGCTTTGCATTTGCTAAGCCAGCCTTGTCATATGAGGTGTTCCTTATTTCAGTGTTGTCCTTTGTTTACCCCTAAGTAATCAAGGCAGTGCTCCCATTGAGGGTAAAGCAATAGGAGACATCTTCCTAACCGGTGTGAGACATAGAGTAAGTGCTTTCTGCACCTCGAAATTGTGTGCATGTTTCAACATTTGTATCTTCAAAAATGATCCTCTTTAAGCCAGGCTCTATGTCACTCTCCTTGTTCTTCAGCCACCTTTGGCATTTTGCTTTCCATGCCAGTAAAAGTTCAACAGAGGAAACACTTTTGCAAAAGACGAATGTGCTGAATGTCAGTTAATTCTCCCTTTACATTCGTTCCCGAAGAACAAAAGATAGTTAAGATTTTGGAAAGTAAATGCTCAGCTAGCAATAAAAATTTCACCCTTGAAGCTATGATGGACCTAAATTAACATTGAATTAATATAAAGCTATGGAGGTCAAAGTGAGCACCTTGTCTCAGTTGTGAGCCCAAATCTTTACACCACTGTCAAGGTGTCTTGGAAGCAGGCTTGTTTGATTTCAATCTGTTGGGTCACTGGGGGGAAATCCAAAACCAAAGGATGCAAACATTCTTGTGCTCCTGGAGAGAGGCTTCTGCAGGGAGGTGACAGGAGTGGCCTTGGATAGACAGAAGGCTTCGCTTTTATGTTTTAGGAAACTATTTTTTATCATTGTCCAAAGAGGTGACAGTCTTGACAATACCTCTTCTACTCCATAGCTAATAAGATGGGCACAATTTGGTGGCTGATTATGGGATGGACCTCCGGGTGGGGCAGTCTCTGGATGGTCCATCCTTTCCTCTTAGCTCCAAACTTTGTCTCTGCAACTCCTTCCATGGATACTTTATTCCCTATTCTAGGGAGGAATGAAGTATCCATGCATTGGTCTTCCTTCTTGATTTTCTTGTGTTTTGGAAGTTGTATCTTGGGTATTCTAGGTTTCTGGGCTAATATCCACTTATCAGTGAGTGCATATCAAGTGACTCCTTTTGTGATTGGGTTACCTCACTCAGGATGATATCCTCCGATATATCCATTTGCCCAAGAATTTCATAAATTCATTGTTTTTAATAGCTGAGTAGTACTCCATTGTGTAAATGTACCACATTTTCTGTATCCATTCTTCTGTTGAGGGACATCTGGGTTCTGGGGCATATAAAGTTTTCTAGACCAAGGGGCCTCTCTTCCCAATAATGGCCGACTAGGCCATCTTCTAATACATATGGGATGGACCCCCGGGTGGGGCATTAGAGCTAGAGATTAGTTCTGGGGGTTCTGATTGGTTCACATTGTTGTTCCACCTATAGTGTTGCAGACCCCTTTGGCTCTTGGGTATTCTCTCTAGCTCCTACATTGGGGACCCTGTGTTCCTTCCTAGAGATGACTGTGAGCATCCACTTCTGTATTTGCCAGGCACTGACAAAGCCTCACAAGAGACAGCTATAACAGGGTCCTTTCAGCAAAATCTTGCTGGCGTATTCGAATGCCAGGGCCAAAAAGTGGGAGTGGGTGGGTAGGGGAGTAGGGTGGGGGGGAGGGTATAGGGGACTTTTGGGATAGCATTTGAAATGTAAATGAAGAAAATATCTTAAAAAAAAAAAAAAAAGATGGACACAAATATTCACGGATTTTCACTTGAGTGCAACTTCCCAGCTCCCTGTTGCTTTCTTTACAAATTTTATTTGGGAACAAATCTCATATTGTTATAATACCTTGCATTTAGATTTTGTGAAGCTTTTTATATAGTTGTTTTTTGTTTTTGTCTTTTGTCAAATGTTAGTCTAATTAATAATGACATTTTGAGGTTGCTGAGAACAGATTTCATATCACGAGTCTAGTATGGCTGTCTCATCAACGCTGAGTTCTTAAGACTCTGTGGATATTTGATGAATATGTGTGCATTGATTTCCTGTTGAGTAGCCCCTGCTGGGCTCATTAACCTTACCTGAGGAAGAAAGGTCAGCTGTTTTTGGTTTCACACACTGAGGAAAGCATAGTGGGTATTAAGCAGCAGCAGCAGATCATTTTGCTACCCCACCTCTGGGTCCTTGTGTATCATGTTGGACTTGTGTTTATAGTCATTAGGATGCTAACACAGAGTCAAGAAAAGCATAATTATACAGATAGGATTAGTCAGTACTTTCTGGGTAATCTTGTCTGCATTTTTTTTCCATAATGATAAGATCAGCTTGTCATTTTGTTGTGCAAGGGAAAGCAAAACCAGGAATTGGAGGTTATAAACTCTGTGTACAAAGTAAGGATTTTGCATTCGTTCCACAAATGTAGGATTTTGTGGTTTTATGCTCTGGTAGGAAACAATTACAGTGGCCAAAAAGCATTCTGCTTTATTTTTTGGCTTTTTGATCCCATAATTTGGTAATAGCAGGACTATATAATCATGCAAAGCAGAAAACATTGAGAATAAAAAGGATAACTTTATTATTCAAGAAGAGAAGTGTAAACTCAGCTTGTAGGGCCAGGCTGCTTTATATTCACTTTAAGGGTTTACCTGGAGCTAGCCAGGATGGTTTTCAGGAAGGACCTTGCTGTAGTAGTATAGCTCAGAGAGTATGACTATGTAGCAGGGGAATATCTTTCAAAAAGTCATAAAAGATGATGCGATTCCATGAAAGTCAGTGACTTGATTTTTTTTTTTTTTTTTGATGTATAAATGCTACAAGAGAGTGTAACCGAATCAAGCAGTAACTTTGTGTTCTGAGTTTATATTTTCTTTTCTTTTTTATTAAATAAATTTATTTTTATACTCCATATTCCATTCCCTGCCCCACTGTCGACCCTCTGAATGCTCCACATCCTACACCTCCTCCCCATCTCCCCTGTCTCCAAGTGAATGCCCCACCCCCAACCCAACTGACCTCTAAAATCCCTGGGGCTTCCAGTCTCTTGAGGGTTAGGTACATCATCTCTGAATGAACACATTGATAGCACATTGCTTAAGAGAATCATCTGCAGTACTTCCAGGGGATCTCAGTTCAGTTCCCAGCACTCATGTCAGGCAGCTAGCAACTTCTAATGTTAGCTCCACGGTATAGGATACCTTCTTATGGATTCTGTGGGCGCCTGCACTCACAGACATGTAACATCCCCCCTACATAACACATAGTTAGAAAATGAAAGAAATTCCCAACTTGATTCAATGTAGTCCACACTGCTTTCTCTTGGAATCCCAAATTCAGAGATTTTCTTTCTCCCTTTCTCAATTTTAATTTTCAGGTAATCACACTAATATTAATATTCTAATTTCAGCCTCTATTTTATATGCTATGCTGTGCCAGGCATTCCCAACATTATTTGTCATTATTAAGCAATCCTGAAGCTTAGAATTATGTGACCATATAAAATATAAAGAAAAAGCAAAACAGAGTTATTCATCTCTTGCCCAGTCTGTAACAATAGATTCTGGATCACATCCTGGGTCTGTTTGGCTTTAAGCACATGGACCTTCTGCTAAAACCCTACATGTCCTTAATCAGCAATCCTGGAACATAGAAATGTCTTCACCTACCAACTGACTGCAGGCATCTGTTAACATAGAATAAAAGTACTTTGTTTTGGTTTTCTTGTTATTAGACTATCATTAAGTCTAAAAAGACTTGAAAGTCATGAATTTTTATGTGATCATGATGTAAATTTTACCTATGGTGAAACGGCAGCATGTCATTTATTGACAACTTGAGAATTAACTGCTTCAAGTGATATATTTTTCTGTGATCATGGGCAAACAATGTTTTGTTCTGTTCTAAAGATTATCTCTGAGTGTGGGATGCTTTATTGTGATTATGCAGCATTCGTGTTCTTGATTCTATAAATATATAGACTTTAAATTACCCCAGTGGGACACAATTTCAGCAAATTTCCAGCAAGGAACTAGGTCTGTACTGAAATCATTACCTCCTCACTGACAATATGTAACTTTAAGTTATTCAAAGTTTGGAAGGAGATATATACTAACTTTACAGAGATTTTAGTACAAAACAATATTTTTAGTTAGAACCAAGAATTCTCTTCCTTTCCTAAAAGTGAATAAATACTATGAAATGACAACAGTATAAATCACATAGAGAAAATTTTCCTCCTCACAGATTCCATTCTCAAAAAGATAGCAAGATTACATAAATACTTTTAATAGTCAAGCTATGGGCAATAATGTAAATGTCCATCTTCACAGGTTAAAAAAAAATTCTGCCATGGATGACATGATTGGAACTTGAGGACATTAAGCCACATGAGGTCAGCTTGGAAGAAGATATTGCATGATTTCCTTTCTATGTAAAATGTCAAAACTCATAAAGCTAAGAATGAAACTGGGGACTACCAGGGTCAAAAGGCAAAGTGAAAAGGTACAAGAGGGAAGGTCATGGCCACAGTGTTGGAACTTTTGGGATATCCATGAGGTCTACAGCACACATGATGATTGAAGATAATGCTGTGGTATATACTTTATTTATTTATTTATCTATCTATTTATTTATTTATTTTTGAGGATCAATTTTAGTTAAAGTTTCTTACTGAATACAAATGAAACAGAAGGCTTACTAGAAAACTTTCAGTGATTACTGATATAACTACAGCTTTGAAATTGTTGATATTTTCATAAATGCACACTCACCTTCAAACTGGCCGTACATGTTTAATTGCTCTCTTTCTTGTGCATTTATTATATATTTATATATATGAAATAGAACATATATATATGTTCTATTATATATATATATATATATATATAGATATAGATATAGATATAGATATAGATACACTACAAACCTTATTATGACTTTTTTGTCTCTAACACCTCTGTATAGAGAATGCTACTGGAAAATATTAGTTATTGTAGTTAGCCAATAAATTAGAGAAATTTTCACAAATACACATTTGTCTGTCCTCTCTAGGTAAACACGTGAACTGGGCAGGTTGGCTGTTGCATAAAAAAGAAGCTTGCTGTTTCAAGTTTCTTCAAGATAATCAGCACCAATTTTACGAGCAGCACAGATTGTTTTGTTATTTTAGTGCAGAAATCCACCATCCTCTACACACATGTAACAGGAAGAGATTATTAAGTTAATATATGCCATTTTTTAACTGAAGTGCCCAAGTAAAAGTAGTGCTTGACTTACTTGAAACTGGGATAGCTACAAAAGACTTGGTTTCATCAGAAGCTCTGTCCATGGTGTGCATCTCATTCACATGTGTAAGAGTCCCCAAGGTTCAGCAAAGCAACTATATCAGTAGGCTTACACGTGGTACAAATTAAATCCTAACACACAAGACAGAGAATCCTAAGTATTTCTTATTTGGTTGAATTCATGAAAATAGTAACATTCCTTCATTTTATTTGGAGAATAGTGGTGTGAATGCAAACAGCAATGTCAGAATTTCATAGTAAAATGTGACTTTAAATGACTAACTTCTTAGAAATAACAATGGACATTTTGTCAAAAGCTGTACCTTGCAACGGGCCCTTTCTCTTTGTAGCAGACCCCAAGGGAGATTTATAGTGGCCCCAGTGTTGTTTCTTTTCTGTTGATGTAAGGTCTGCTGCTACAGGGACTTAATGAGAAAGTGCACATAAAAGTCCTATAGGTACTACAAGCATTGTAAACATAAATCTACCTAATGTCTTCAAGAGATGCGGAGGGATCTTGGGGGTGTCTGGAGAGGGGGAAATGACCAAAACACATTATATAAACACGAATAAACTTTGTATTATTGAAAATAATTTTTAGTATAATATTTTTCATCTGACTTTTAAGTAAAGCAAAACCGCCTTTTAATAGTAATGTTAGGATGCCAAGAATAGCCATTTCCATTGCTAAGACAGCTTTGCAGGGAAGTAAAAACAGAGCAGTCTAATTGTGCTAAATAACATCTATTATGAATGTCAGTGTACCAGAGCTTATATACAGATTGAAGGTGCATACTTTCAATTGTATGATTTAACATTTTAGTTCTTCATTCTGCTGTATGTATCCTTGAGTTTTATTTCCTCTTGCCTCTTTTTCTCTCTCCATCTCTTTCTGTCTCTTTATTACCCTCTGTGTCATCTCTAACATCAGACTTAAACCTAAGTGAAACATGACTTCATCCTAGCTTATGTTTTTATGATTTTCATGCAGCACTTTCCCCAGAATTCCACGTCAGATAATAATTATATGTTTATTCTCCAGTCCATTGTATATATCTCAAATTATTCAGTGCTCATCCCCTGGCTTTCAGCTCTAAGATGACACCATTTTACCCTGTTCATTCTTTGTGGAATCAGACTTGCAGCAGCCCTTACCCCAGGCATATGATTCTTTGGCACCATCTCTTCTCAGTCTTTGACAGTGCTCCAGAAGGTGCCTAACTGTTCCAGTCTACTGTCAGCACTGCAACGTGCTCATCATTGATGAGAGAAATCATATGCTCATCATACGCTCTGCCAACCTCCATCAGCAGTGCCAAGGCTATTGTTAAGGTTTCCCCCTGAGGATCAGAAATTTCTCCTTCTGCATTGTCCTTAACTACATTCTTGAGTCTTTTACTCTTTCAAGTCCATGGGTCTCCTCCACACAGCTATCCATTTTCTTATAAAGCATATATCTCTAAACCACTGCTGTAAGAAATGATTTTGAATGAGAGTTACATGTCTATATCATATTCCTTTCCCCCTCTGCCAATCTCAGACAGGTTCTATTTTCCTCTTTCTGTCTGACCTAGTTCTTCCTACCTTCAGTGCTCCTTGACTGTTCTCCAGGAGTGCTCCCCAGGCCTTGCTCTTCTCTTTCTTCTTTAAAGGTTACAAAATATACTCAGTTGTTCAAATCCTACCAAACCTACAGAGCTTAAGAATAGCATCTAGAAGATCTCCACATTTCTGTCTCCTTACAATCTTTTTCACTGTTAGATATCATTGGCTAGGTCAAATTAGAAACTCTAGAATTATTCCTGAACCCTTGTGTTTCATTTCCAATACTCACTGTCTCTAACACATTATTGGCTATGTCCAGACCAAGAGTGCTTCTCACTGTGACTTTTTAACCTATTTCTGATGCATCAAATCAGGATTCCATACAATAGAAAGAATGTCCAAAAAACTGAAAATCACACCTGATTTCTTCCCTATTCAAAACTTGAAAAAACTTAACTTTGGCCTTAAAATCTATTCTCTCTCCCAAGCTGTAAATTAAAAAGGATAATATTCAAATTCATCATTCTGTTTAATCACAACAATATTATTAATATCCTCATTCCATAGATAAGGAAATAAGACCAAAGACACTTAATTGATACTGACTGAGCCCAGGTTATAGTCTGTAATGACCCTAGAGCCTGTACTATATACTATACTAGCCTATAGCAAGTTGCTGGATTAAAAGGCTCTGAAGAACTGGGTCATTTTCCATCCAATCAACCTTACCATGTCCACTAGAATATAAACTGCACAATGAAAGGCATTTGTCTGCATTGTTCACTACAGTTTCCTAGAACTTGGGATAATGTTCACTAAGGACCGGAGCTCAAGTCAAACTGTGGACTTGGTGCATGCTGATCCCTGTCCCTGCATCATACTTTTAAATCCTACTATTGAAATCACACCCTTCTCATTATGGCTTTCTTAAGCTATTATCACCATTAGCCCTGCCCCCAAGTTCCCTGACTACTCATTTAATGCAAGCCCCACCTGACTTCTCTTACCTGATCACTGAGTTTCATTTTCCTCACAGCAATTTCCCCAATTAAACTTATTATTTACCAATATATTCCCTTCCCTTTAACTTGTCCATAGGGTACAAGAGCACACACACATTTGCTGTTGCAAACTAAGCTTCCATAGCAAACATTTAAAAAATAAAACCAAAAATACAAAACAACAAAAAAAATTGTTGACTGAAATAACTTTTCATGGCCAACTTTAAGCACAGAGACAACTTCTGAAAAAGCAAGATGATTACTGGTCTGTAATGAACTTGAGGAAACATTTAGTCATTTATCTAAAGGTCAATTCCATGCTAGGGACTGAGACTTCCATAGTGAAAATTAGACTTGGTTTTGAAGTATAGAGTTCATGATACAAGAAGAAATAATAAAAGTCACATTAGCAACAAATGTTAATAATAGAACCCGATGTAATAGCCATCTACTGGGAAAAAAAAGCATCTCTAATGTGTGTTGAGAGACTCACTAATCTATGCTTATAGTGATGTTATTAGGAATCTGTTTAATACTATGCGAATTTAACAGGATATTATTAGTAGTTTTTTTTTTATTTATTAGATAATTTCTTCATTTACATTATAAGTGCTATCCCAAAAGTCCCCTATACCCTCCCCCGCCCTGCTCCTCTAGGTACCCACTCCCACTACTTGGCCCTGGCATTCCCCTATACTGGGGCTTACAAACATTGCTAGACCTAGGGCCTTTCTTCCCCAGTAATGGCCAACAAGGCCAACTTCTAATACATATGCTGCTAGAGACGTGAGCTCTGGGGGTTCTGATTAGTTCATATTGTTGTTCCATCTATAGGGTTGCACAATCATCTCTGCCTTTGTTTACTTATATTCCTTCACATTTCAGCTTTGGCCCAACTGTCTTACCACATTTGTATTGCTTTCCCAAAACCAGACTCTGAAGCCCATTCCTTTCACCCACTTATGAATATTTCTAGAAATATCTTTACATTTAGATACATGTGAATATATAGAAACTTTCATTTAAATATAGAAATGCCTAATATATCATGTAGATATTCAGAAATGTAAGTGCCAGTTATATATAATGTCTCGTTTTATGCTGTCATGGGAATGTATAAATATGTATTGTGTATGTATGTATGTATGTATGTATGTATGTATGTATGTATGCATGTATGAATGTACGAATATGTTATATGAATGAATATTACATATTTCTTTAAATTTACTGCATTCTAACCAGAACAGATCTATCTTATTTTGTGGTGTTTGTTTTGTTTGTTCTGTTTTGTTTTACTTGATTTTGTTTTGTTTTTGAGATAGCATATCTCTATGTAGTTCTGGGTAGCCCATGTGTAGCAGAATGGCCTTGAACTCACAGAGATCTTCCTGTTTCTGCCTTCTAAGTGTTAGAGTTAAAATGGGGCCCACCACAACCAACTCACCTGTATTTTAAAACATCATATTTTGAAGTTTGAATTTAGAAAATCATGAAGCATCTTAATCATTTGAAATATGTTAGTTCCTTTGTCGTGTAGTATTCTTGTTTTTATTTAACCTTGGAGCTGATATCAGCCATTTTCTTTCCTGACATTTTGCACTCTCAAATTTCTTTTTATTTTACATGTGGGAGATGGCACCATTTTCTCCATTTCTTCATATGACTATAAATTGTTTTTCTTGAATGTCAGAACCATCACTGAAATATTGCTTAGAAATCTCTCAGACTTTGTATGTGGTGGCAATCTTATTATCCATTGCTCTGGGAAAAAGTTAGCTTTTCTCAGGAGAATTATCACTTGATTATACATTTCTTAATAAAATTTGAAAAAAAAAAAAAAGAGTATTTGACCACAACAGTTAATTCTCAGGCTCACAAAATCACAAACTCTGCTGACGTTTTGCTTATATAATTATCTCCAGGTTTTAGATAGCTGATCAAACAAAATCAAGAAAATTTTTTGTTCATTCTAATATTAATTTAAGGTTGTCCACACGGTGAGCCTTATGCCATGTGCTTAGATTCTTTAAGTTAACTGCCAGACCCTTTCCTTCTCTAAAGCACTTGAAAGAGAAAAACCAAATCACTTTGATCAGAAATTTTAGGACCAGGATAGACCAGATATGTGTGGAATACTGTGGAATCCAGAAGATCTTATCTGCCAAAGCCAGACAGGGAAGACAAGGAAGGATGCTTCAGAAAAGTATAATCAATAATTGGACTCTTAGTGGTAGATGAGATGAAGTCAGATAGAGAAAGGCAAGGGTGTGATGCAACCAGCTGAAAAGTGGGGCGAGATCCAGGCAGAGGAATAAGTTAATAAAGGCAAGAAGCAACATAATATAGCTGGAAGCTGTGAGTAGTTATGTTTCATTGGAATATACTACCCATATGGTTTCAAAGAATCCAATAAACCATGAAGCCTGATATCAAGGAGTTTTGAGCAACTGTTTTTTAAGGCAGGGAAGTAATGAGTGGATTTCTAACTCTGGCGACTGTATGACAGATGGAGTTGAGAAAGACGAAAATGGGCAATTTCAGAAGCTACTTGAAATAGTCCAGGCAACAGATGATGGAAGACAGACTTAGGCACTGGCAGGAATGGTGGAAAGAAAATACAGAGAGGTTTATCTATAAATGAAACAGACAAAACCTAATCCAATGCTGAGTCATCCAACAAATGGGTACTTGGGACCTACTGACCAGCAGACTCTGTCCTAAATACACAGGATTCCTGGAAAATGTGAAGAAAAGAGGCAAATTACCAGAAAAGCACAGTGCACACTCTTCATATTACAAAAGAAATTGACCCAGATACAAAGGAGGCTGCTCTATCTGCAAACTGCCAGGTCCAATAATGCCAAAGTCCTACATGTTAATGGGAAGCAGAGTATCAGGGAACAGATTTCAGAAGTCTTGTGTGTTTCATAAAGGATTTAGACTTTGCCCCCTGGGAAAGGAAATGAGGCAGATTGTAAAATTACATAGGTCTTTAAAATAGTTTTCTATAAAATTCATGTGGAAGGTAGATAGAAGTTGGGGTAAGATGTGAAACAAGAAGAAGAACAAAAGGGTCATTAAGCCATGAGAGGCTGGGATTGCGATGACAATGGTGAAAGGACAACAGAGAGGGGAAGTAGAATCTGCAAGTGTGTGTAATCTGTGAAGCTCAGTTATGAATGGGAATGAACACTGGTCTGGAGGACAACTCCAGGGAACAAAGACAGGCCACAGCATGAAAGAGGCTGCAGTTAGAGGCAGGAAACCCTGTAGGTTTGAATCTTGAGTTTTAAGAACTGGTTGATGACTGAGTACATGCAGTTGGATATTGGCAATGTTGGCTGACATTAGAAAAGAGGTGAAGATATGAGTATGATTGTCATTATCCGTGAAGATTGACCCATTTGCAGGTTAAAATAAACTGTCAGAGAACAGAAGAAATTGAAAAAAAAAATTCAGAGGAGTGCTTCTGTATGGTGGGCAAGGTTATTTTATCTCCTCTAGTAAACACATCCAACCTCAGAGCTTCATCCTGTTAATGAAGTATGTTCTTTATTCTTTAATACTTACTCCCATTTAGAAGCATATCCATGGAGGGTCCCTCAATAGAAGTATTTTCTTTGTGCTGGCTGTGTCCTGGGAAAGGTCATCACTGAACTTCTTGTGTTAGGTACAACACACAAATTGTTTTCCTTCCACTTATAGAGTTCTCTCTAACTTACCACTTCATGGCAAGCAGCACTGGGATACTATGAGACTGATTATCTAGTCCCCATTCCTCTTCCAAGATCCTCTACCTTGAAACTGTGAAAACTAGCATCTATCCCATTTGCCATTTTTGTTTCCAGCCAACCACAGATTTGTGGCTAAGATGTAACAGATGCTTAGAACACATTTGAAATATGAAGGTGCCAAAGTCAGTAGTTCAGATGTTACTTTGGTTTTGCACTGCTGAGATGGTACATAGGGCTTGATGTATTAGGCAAATTTTCCATTACTGAGATCTAGACACAGATCATGATGTTGCTTACATAGACGTAATTTGTGAATTTTATTCTTTGCTTCTATTTTCACAGTATAAACATATTTTCAGGATGATTACAACATTGTTTTTGTTTTTGGCATTCACATGCCTCATACATTTGGAATTAACAGCATATGTTTACATCAGTACCCTACCTCAAATATCTAGAACTATAATTAGATAATCTAAGAATAGGTTTTAATTGTCTTTAGATTTTAGTCTGAAACTCATTATTTGCAATGTTTAAACAATGACTCTTTGAAGATTTTTCATCACAAATTAATTTGACTTAAAATATTTTCCCCTCACATTATCTTCTGTATAAAAATTCCCTCATACTATCCATCTAGAACACAAAGATTTATTAATAACAATTCTTAAATACAACCATGATCTAGATCAGCATCAGTAATTTTATCTACAGGCTAGAGATGAGGCTCAGCGGCATAACACTCGCTTATGATGTTCAAGACCCTACATTCCCTTTCCAGTACTTGAAAGAGGAGAAAGGAGGGGAAGGGGGAAAAAAAGGAAGGAAAGAAGGAAGGAAAAATTAATGAAGGAAAGAAGGAAGGATGAATGAAGGCAAACAAAAAGAGTAAAGAAGAGTGAGAAGAAGCAGAAAAGCAAGCTTGTTCTTACTTCTTCTAGTCTCTGGTACCAAATATTAAAAAGATTCATAGACTCCCATTGACTTCAAATAATATTTGTTCAACATTTTTACTTACCTTCATCCGTTTCCTCATGTATATCTCTCTAGTCTTCAGAAAAACACTGGGAACAAATCACTATTTTGAATACAATAACTCAGACCTATTTTAAGAACATGTACACTTAAGGCTGATAGGAGTTCCCATAGGCTGAACCCACAACATCTGCAGTCAGAAAACATCACACAACCTTTATTGTGTTCACCAAAACATAACAATATCTTTCCCTACAACTCTTTTCCTTTCAGTCCTGTGAAGCCACACAACATAAAAATGTCTTTAGTGGCTTGACATATATAAGATTATTGTGGCCAGCTAAGGTTGTCTCTTTACCTAATGAAGATCTTAATATTTTATAGATTCTTGTTAACTTTTAATCCATTGACATACAGTTCCACTTTTTCCCAGAACTCTATCATGATGGGTTAAAAATAATCTCAGTGCCAACAGAGATCAGGCAGATAACGTGAATGCATGAGTTTACCTAGGGCTACAGCAGACACGTGAAGTAAATATCAAGTAAGAAATGTGTGTCTGAGAACATATATGTTTCTCCCTCTCCCATGTTTCCCCCTCTTTGCCTTCCTCTCTTGTACCCTCCCTCTCCTTCTTTCACCCTCTGTCCAAATACACAAATTTAACATGTGGCTATATCAATTTCTGGTTTTCTCATTCATTTACTGGTGACAAAAAAAATGTGTTATCTTAAATCATAGATCTAAGGTTTGAATCTTTTCTTGCCCACTTTCATCTTCCATAATGAAAGAATAATAATACAAACATAATAATGAGAGTCAGTTATATTTGACCTCACAGAGGGAGGTTACAGTCTACAGTAAAGCTGCATCATCTGAAAATATATTAACAAATGAAAGGGTCACAACCACTGTCCTGTTGCGACACAGACACAGTATTGCTACAGCCCCACCTTTAATCAAACCTAGAAATTCAGATGTATTGTGTGTGTGTGTGTGTGTGTGTATTATTTTCTCAGTTTTAAATTTTGATAGCTAATTTTTTTAGGAAATCAAAGGAGAAAGCCAAGGTAAAACAAACCCAGTGTATCAACATCATGCTAATGAAGCAACACACAGGAATGCTTCCATAGGCTAGGCAGCAGACCGATGATTCATTCTCTGTAACACTAATGATGCTGTTTTCAGAATTAAAGCCCCTTTGGCAGAAGACTGAAGTTAGAGAGGCATATCTGGGATAAAGACTGTGTAAAAGCTGGGCGTGGTGGCGCACACCTTTAATCCTACCACTCTGAGTTCGAGGCCAGCCTGGGATTGGCTCACAAAGTGAGTTCCAGGACAGCCAGGGCTATAAAGAGAAACCCTGTCTCAAAAAACAAAACAAAAACAACAACAACAACAACAAAAAAGACTGTGTACAAGGGCAGAGCCAGGACCAAGTGTTCATGCACTATAAACCTATAAACCGAGGACAAAATCTCAGCATGGGTCTAAGGGAAGACTGAGGTGGGAAGTAGGCATAGGCAGTCAGCTAGGAAATATTTCAGGTAGTGGGGCTTTAACTGGAAGTCTGTGAAACAAACCAGAAAGAACTTTGGGCTAGTCATTGTACACAGGTCAAGAATTCAGAGTCAAACACATGGGTCAATGGCTGAAGTAGGAGTTAGTTCATGGTAGGAGGTGGCTGTAGGCAAGAAGATAAGACAGAGAGCAGAGACAAAATGGGGTTACACAGCTTGGCTGATGTAATGTCGAATTTATCTACATCTTTTATGCCCATATTGAGATTCATTTGAGGGCTAACCTGAGGCTAAGTCTGTGAGGAATAGGAGATATTGAATGGTGTTAAGAATGCAATGGGCAGGGCAGGATTGTGGAAGGAGATGTTACCATTATTTTTACCCAATAACCCAAGACTCCAATTTCAATTGTATATACAGATATGGGCATCTGAATAATTTTTGTTAGTGTAATAACCCAAGACTCCAATTTGAATTGTATATACAGACATGGGCATCTGAATAATTTTTGTTAGTGTAGAGCAATGAGGAAATTAAAATGAAAAATATTCAAATTATTGATGCAACCAAGCCTAGACATATGATCATGTTATGCATAAGTATATAACATATTCATATATAAATTGTATCATATATAGTTTTATCATATTTATGCATAATATTTCTAAAGTGGCAATGTCTGAAGATACCTTTGTTTTTGCTTTTGGTTTTGATTTTCTGTTTAGTTTAGTCTTTAAAATATTTTCTACCTTTAAAAGTATAGTTTTTTTTTTTTTAAAAAAAGGAAATTTTGAGTTCTGGAAAGGAACAAACACGCGAACAAACTATTCTTAAAACAAAGATCTCTCCTGATGCAATATTTACAATAATCTGCCCCCTCCCACAGCTGTCAATTTCTTTCTTAGTAAGTATACCAAATGGGGCAATTTCAGTAGCTCAACTTTTAGTGGAATATACACCAAAAAATTGTACAGTGTTCATTATGTGCTCGTATCAATTTTCAGCAGATACAGTCAAGATTCTGTGGACTTTATGGCATTTAATCATTATTGCTATCATCCCAGATGGTTGAAAGCCAGAGAATGACACAAAAAGTTAATTGATTTTATAATTATCATATTGTTGACCCCGATGAGACTCTGAAATAAACTATGCAAAATAGCCTAGAGGAAAGACTGTAGGGCAAGAGACACATCATTGAATTTGCTTCTACTTCCCTGATCTTATATGGTACCCAACGAATATTGGTGACCGATTAATAGTTGTTGGATGAATTTAATGTTTTAAAATATGAAAAGTTATTTAAGGTCTTCTAAGAAGATACAAATGAATATTTCTCTAGATTTGTGCCTTTATATAAAATGTGTGTTTTTCATGAGAATACTAATTAGTATCAGGTTTAGAAGATTTTGTTTATGATAAGCAAATGATGAGAGAGTCGTGTTTATATCTACTTTTAAAACTAAGATGTTGGTTTAGTTGGGAGTTTCTATTGCTTTGAAGAGACATCATGATCACAGTAACTGTTATAAAAGAAAATATTTAATTGGGGTTGGCCGACAGTTCAGAGGTTTAGTTCATTATCACTATGGTGGGAAGGACAGTAGCACACAAAGATATATGGTGCTGAAGAAGTAACTGGGAGTTTTCTAATTTTTTCAATTAATTAATTAATTTTTTTTAGATTTCAGATTTTATACCCCTACCCTGTATACTCTCCAACTGCTCCACATCTCACACCTTCTCCCCACCCCCCTATCTCCTGGTGGATGTCCACATGCCCTACCCACCTGACCTCTAAACTCCCTGAGGCCTCTAGCCTCTTGAGTGTTAGGTGCATCATCTCTGAATGAATACAGGCCCAGCAGTCCATTTCTCTCTCTCTCTCTGTGCGTGTGTGTGTGTGTGTGTGTGTGTGTGTGTGTGTGTGTGTGTGTGTTGGGGGCCTCATATCAGCTGGTGTATGCTGCCCGTTTGGTGGTCCAGTGTTTGTGAAATCTTAGGGGTCTAGATTAATTGAGACTGATGGTCCTCCTACAGGGTCAACCTTCTCCTCTGCTTCTTTCAGCCTTTCCTGAATTCAACAACAGGGGTCAGCTGCTTCTGTCCATTGGTTGGGTACAAATATCTGCATCTGACTCTTTCAGCTGCTTGTTGGGTCTTCCAAAGTACAGTCATGCTAGGTCCCTTTTTGTGAGTGTTCCATAGCCTCAGTAATAGTGTCAGGCCTTGGGACCTCCTCTTGAACTTGATCCCACTTTGAGTCTGTTACTGGACCTTCCTTTCATCAGTCTCCTCTCCATTCCCATTCCCATAATTTTTTTCAGACAGGAACAATTATAGATCAGAGTTTTGACTGTGGGATGCCCCCTTCCTCACTTGATGCCCTGTCTTACTGCTGGAGGTGGGCTCTGTAAGTTCCCTCTCCCTACTGTTGGGCATTTCATCTAAGGTCCCTCCCTTTGAGTCCTGAGAGTCTCTCACCTCTCAGGTCTCTGGTGTATTCTAGAGGGTTCCCCCAACCTCCTACCTCCCTAGGTTGCCTGTTTCTCTTCTTTCTGCTGACCCTCAGGGCTTCATTCCTTTTCCATCACCCAATAGTAGATCAGGTTCCCCTCTTCCTCCCACTGCCCCCCCTTTCCTTCCTAAGTTTCTCCCTTCCTCCCCACTTGTGATAGCTTTCTTTTCTCTCCAAAGTGAGACTGAGGCATCCCCACTTGGGCACTTCAACTTGTTGAACTTTTTGAGTTCTGTGGACTGTATCTATCTATCTATCTATCTATCTATCTATCTATCTATCTATCTATCTATCTCTCTCTATCTCTATCTCTATCTCTATCTCTATCTCTATCTCTATCTCTATCTATATCTATATCTATATCTATATCTATATCTATATCCTTTTGGGTCTGAGTTACCTTACTCAGGATGATATTTTCTAGTTCCATCCATTTTCCTGCAAAACTCAAGATTTCCTCATTCTTAATAGCTGAGTAGTATTCCATTGTGTAAATGAACCACATTTTCTGTATCCATTCTTCTGTGTTGGGGGCACCTGGGTTGTTTCTAGCTTCTTGCTATCACAAATAAAGCCACCAGTATCATAGTGGAACACATGCCCCTGTGAGATGGTAGGGAATCTTTTGGGTATGTTCCCAATAGTGGTATTGTTAGGTCTTCAGGTGGATCTATTTCCAATTTTCTGAGAAACCTCCAAATTGATTTCCAGAGTGGTTGCACCAGTTTGTAATCCCAGTAAAAATGGAGGAGCATTCCTCTTTCTCCACATCCTCTCCAACATGTGTTGTCACCTGAGGTTTTGATCTTAGTCATTCTGATTGGTGTAAGCTGGACTCTCAGGGTTGTTTTGATTTTCATTTCTCTGATCACTAAGGACTTTGAACATTTCTTTAGGTGCTTCTCAGCCATTTGAGATTCCTCAGTTGTAAAATATTGGTTTAGTTCTATACCCCATTTTTTTGTTGTTGTTGTTGTTTTGGTTTGGTTAGGTTTGGTTTGGTTTTGGTTTTTTTGTGATTAGCTTTTTCAGTTCTTTCTATATTTTGGAAATTAGCCCTCTATTGGATGTAGGGTTAGTGAATATTTTTTTTCCCAATCTGTAGGTTGCTAATTTGTCTTATTGATTATGTACTTTGCCTTAAAGAAGCTTTCCAGTTTCATGAGGTCCCATTTATCAATTCTTGATCTTAGAGCATGAGCCATTGGAGTTCTGCTTAGGAAATTTCCCCCCAGTATCAAGGAGTTCAAGGCTCTTTCCCACTTTCTCTTCTATTAGATTCAGTGTATCTGGTTTTATGTTGAGGTAGGTCCTTGATCCACTTGGAGTAACTGGGAGTTTTTTATCTAGATCTGGAGGCAGCATGAAGAGAATGAGATACAAAGGGCTGGCTTGAGCTTCTGAGGTCTCAAAACCTACCTATTAGTGACAAATTTCCTCGCACATGACCACATCTATGCCAACAATACCATAGCTCCTAATAGTGCTACTACCTACAAGCCTATGGTGACCATTTTCTTTCAAACTACTCTAGATATATACTATTAAATCATAGTTATAAATTAGATACTATCTTAAACTGATTACCTTTAGATGGGGATGATCATATATAATGTAGAAAATAGATAATTGAATCAGTTTGGGTGTCGTTTTGTAAGTACTGGCATGGATAATACAGAGATAATAGATACACACATAGATAATGTGATTTAGCTATCAACAAGAGATTGCCAAAATGATAATCAGTGACAGAATAAGAACTTGGCATAAGTGACCTAAAACCTCAGGCAATTCCAGCAAGTGGAACCCAAGTCCTTTTATTTCATGTAACATGATGATATGACAAAAATAAAAATAAAAATAAATAAAAAGGATCTAAAATATCACTTCAGCTAAAATTCGAATTCAGTTGGCTTAAGGATTTCTCCTGAGCAGGATACCATTAGCACAAATTTGAAGGCTGGAGATCACAGCAGGGGAAGATGTTTTTCCACCACAGGAAGCTCAGGAGCTCAGAGAGAGCTTTGCTTACATTGCCAAGTGTTTGCCACACAAGAAGCCTACCTGTGATCTTCGAGTTAGACTGCATAAACCTGTACTGGACCAATGGCTAGATAGTTGGTGAGGCATGCAGCTCCCATTCACAGTAAGAATTTCTAGAATATCATGCAAACATATTTTTTTTTTATTTAAAAAATGGGAACTGTTGTATTTTAAAGTCAAATTCTGTTTGTTTGTTTGTTTGTTTGTTTTTAATTTTTGTTTTTGTTTTTGTTTTCTATGCTACTGCAGGGATACATGCTCACCCTGTGAGTCTTCACAAGAGGCTAGAAAACAATGTATTTGGACTCAGAGAACTCTAAATTTTAAACTGTGAAAAATAATATGTACAGGGGCTAGAAAAGGGATCAGCTATAAACATCAGTACTGCTCTTGGAAAGGATACTAGATCAAGTGGAATACAACTGTCTCAAACTCCATCTCTTTGGATACCAATGAGGCTGTCCTCCCACGGACACCTGCACTCATGTTCACATACCCGCACAAGGCACAGACATATATACTTACATATAATTAAAAGTAAATCTACACAAAGAATATTCACAAAATCGACTCCAGGTATCTCTCTGAAATATTTCAGAGAGATTGAATACATCAGTTAATATTTTTAAGCCATCCATTTTATCATGTTACTTAAAATGTAATTTTTAAAACCACTTCTGTGATATTTTCATAATCATAGATCTTACTTCAAAAACATATTTACTTATGACTTATCAAGTTAATTGTAATGAGATATTTGAAGCTCATCTTTAAAATCCACAATAATAATGTAGCTTTCACATAACCAGACTAATAATTAGGATCATTGGAGTTAAACTGGCTCAAAAGGCCAACCCCTAATGTGACAAATGAAGAAGATGAATATTTTAATAGAGAACGTTAAATTACACATGTGAATGTGGACTGACTATTCACAGCAAGTCATGGCTCTGTTGGAGATGATTTCATATGAGTCTAAGACACACATTCTGCTTTGGGAGAGGCTATATGTTTTGTTTACAACTTTTTTGTTCAAGTTACAGCATTGAAACCTCACTTTTATAAAATGATTTTAGGTAAAGTGGAAATAAAATATTCCAATATGATTGTGATTGAGAGAACTAGGATAGTATGTGAAACACAAGATTTTTTTTTCATAATCATCATCATAGGTTCATAAGTATTAGTAGCATAAAATCAAAAAATAAATGATAATATAAATTCTGATTAGTAATCTTTACTTTTAAGATTGTCTCTAAGCAAAAAACAAAATGAAAAACCAAAAAACAAAACAATAACAACAACAAGAACAAAACAATCTAAGCAGTTAAAGCTGCTTTATATGTAGGGAATCACATTCAAAAATCAATTCAAGAAAGATCAAAGACCTATAAAGTGGCCACAAAAGAACCTGTGGAAATCACTTGAGGACACTAGTTCTGAGTAAAGGTTTTCTTGGATATTTATGCCCCCTCCCCAGAGCTCAGGTAACAGCAGTGGATATTAACACATCACTCTTCTGCAAAGCACAGAGCCAGGCAACTTAAGGAAGAGACAGCTGGTTTGAAAGAATGGAAGAAAATGTTCATCCAACAAAGGACTAGTGGGAAGACCTATGTATGGAACTCAAGCAATAGAGCGGTATGCACATGATGTAATTAAAGTGAAGAAAAGCTATGAATTGACATTTCTCAAAAGTAGATATACAAATGTCCAAAAATAATGGAAAAGAAATGTTCATCAGAGTGCTTGTCTAATATGTCTGTTTCATGGCAATGCAAAGTTCTGACTTTTATGCCCAACACCATATACACACACTAAAAGATTCACTAATCATTGGCAAACTAATAATTAAAACCATAGTGAGATGAATGTCTATATATATTTTGGTTCCATCCACAGTCAAGAAAATCCCCAACCTATGCGCTCACTGATAAATGGATATTAGCCCAGAAACTTAGAATACCCAAGATACAATTTGCAAAGCACAAGAAAATCAAGAAGGAAGACCAGCGCGTGGATACTTCATTCCTCCTGTGAATAGGAAACAAAATACCCATGAAAGGAGTTACAAAGACAAAGTTTAGAGCTAAGATGAAAGGATGGACCATACAGAGACTACCCCACCAGGGGGGATCCATCCCATAATCAGTCATTAAACTCAGACACTATTGCATAGGACAGCTAGTGCCTACTTAAGGGAACCTGATATAGCTGTCTCGTACAGAAGTGGATATTCATAATCATCTTTATGATGGAACACAGGGCCCACAACAAAGAAGCTAGAGATAGAACCCTAGGAGCTGAAGGGGTCTGCAACCCTAGAAGAGGAACAACAATATGAACTAACCAGAACCCCCAGAACATGTGTCTCTAGCTCTACATGTAGCAGAAGATGGCCTAGTTGGCCATCATTGGGTGGAGAGGCCCCTTGGTATTGTAATCTTTATATACCCCAATACAGGGGAATGCCAGG